>JAOXXN010000120.1:23275755-23307690 GCA_026770055.1 Myrmophylax atrothorax
TTGTTGTCCTTAGTGATGGGATTTTGTCTCAGCCTCTGTTGACCAAGGCTTACTGCTTAATTTTGTCAGGTCTCTCTCTGCTGGAAGTTGAATTTTGACCCTGACAGGTTACCATGCCACAGGAGGTTTAACCTATTTCTGAGCAGTCACTTCAACTGCATAAAAAACATTTCTTTCTTCTCACGTCTGACATGGTGCCTTTGCTGAATGTTTCTTCCACAACCATCAGTGTCATTCTCTATGGCAGGTTCTGTGCAAGATTTAAACATGAAACCGAACCCTGGTGGAAAGCGGGTGCTCTCCTGAGAGAGAGATGAAGAAGCTGCCAACTGTTTGGTGCCAACTGCTGTGGGCATCAAGCCGCTCATTGTGTCTTCCCCAGAAATGCAGGCATGCACTTGAAATACCCAGCCATTCTCACTGGAGACTGAATCAGTCAAACATCAGATATTCATCTTTCATTCCTGCCTATTACTAATGGATAGCCAAGGTCTTTAGCATGCATCGTATCTCATTGCACATCATAGCTGTAACTAAGTTGAAAATACAAAGACCCCTTAGAGCTAAAGATTTGAATGAAGAGACTTTATAGATCTTAGTTTTCCACGATGCTGCCTTTTCACAGTGATTATTATTCTTCAACTGTTCAAGTCCATGGAGTGCTTTGATTTGCACGAGTTCAATCCAGACTACATAAGTGGCTTTAGCAGAATTAGTACAGGTTTGCTCTCATTTTCTTTATCAACGTTAGTATTTTTCAGGCCCCACCATGGTAAGGTTTACTGAAGCATTTAGACAAAATCTGTTCTTCAGGAAGACAGAGATGTGAGAGTAGGGAATGACATGGGGTGACCATTGTGCTTCCTTTCCTTCCTTCTGCCCCTTGCCCCTTGCCCAGGATTGGTACCAGAGTTCTCCCCTGATGCCAAGGCTAGGGAAAGCAAGCCATTTTTCAGGAAGGAAGACTGTTAGCTAATGGGGTTTCTCACTGATTTCCATTACTTAATACACAGTTTCTAACTGAGAAATTTACAGAAGGAAAAAAATCTGGGCTATCTGAATCTCTCTTCCATTAAGCTGAACTTCAGAGAGGACTGCATGCCCAATGTAAGCTTGAAAGCTTTCTTCCAGTTTTATTACCTTCTTTCTTTCCTTTCTTTCTGAAAACCCTGCAGAAAATTCACTTGAAATGCTGATCCATCTGAACTTTTAAGTTGTCATCTGCATGAACTTGTTACCTGAAGTCTTGGGTCAGCTTCCTGGCTGCTGAATATACTTTGACATTTTTAAGCTTTTATTTTTCTAGCCTTTTTTCTCTTGCCATATTTAAGCAGTTTTGCAATAGAGGCACCATTTTTTTCCATTATCAATCAAAGAAAAGCAGAAAATGAGAGGGAAAAACTGGAAAAAAAAAAAAAACTTGAGCAAAAGAGCAAGCGCTATTATTTTTAGAACAGGCAGCTGCTTCTGGCAATTCACCTATGGTAGTTTTCTTTTTCTCTGTAGGACTCAAATTCATTCCTCTCAAGACTTTGGTATTGATCCTCTTTCTCTTCAGAGTTCCTGACCTTCCTCCCTTCCTGTCCCAGCCCAGCTGGTATGCTTTCATATGGCTTGGCTAGCTCCTCAGCACTTGCATTTTACATTTTGGCAGGGATACCCTTAACATACTTAATCTATTAATTTATACCATAGCAACTGAACTGGTTAGAGATGGTCTGTAGATCTGACTTGGTTTATTTGGTTTTTAAAATATGATGTTATCTACTGAAATAAAAGGTCAGGTTTTTTGTCATAACTATGAAAATCTCACAAATAAAAGTCATGGTTTGTCTAGTGCTGCCATTCTCACTTCTCTGTATCCCACTTTTGTCTTGGTTTTAATTTTCTTCCTCAAAACACCAAAATAATTTTAAAGTGTTTTGTGTCAACATTTTTAAAAACTTACACATGCTAGATACAGAAATCATTGTTGGTGGAAATTTTCTTTCAAATGAAATTTTAAATTTTTAATTTTTCCATTTAATGTTCAGCTCAGGGCCCAGACTTTGCAACCTCAAACTCTTTCACAAGCTACAACTTCTGTCCTAAGCAAAGCACGACTGGACCCCCAACCCCCTTGCACAGTTTGTTCCCATTCACTCTTTACAAAGGATGCTTCTGCACATCCTGTGCCTCGCTGTCCCTGTCACCATCTGAGAGCCCATCTGCCTGCCTTATGCCTCGGAGTGTGGAGGAGAAGATCCCAGAGGCTGTCTGAGGACAGTGCGGCTGCTGCGCTCCCCGGGGCAGCAGGACCGGGATGTGAACCCTGCCTGCAGGAGTCAGGACGCAGAAGGAGCTCTTGCTGGTACTAACAGACAAGAGCAGCCATAGAGAAATCCAAAGGAAATGGCCTAACGCAGGGAGACAGCAGGAAGGAGGAGGCTTTCTTTCTACAAATTGCACCTTTTGTGCAATGGAGAGCAAAAAAAATTGATTTGGGGATTTACTGATTCATTCTGTGGTGGAGAGCAAGAAGGTGTAGGCCACTGTGGAAACGGCAACAGGTCCCCTTTCAACAGCTGAGAAATTAGAAGAGTAATTCTTTTACTTTCACACTGTATGGAGAAGGAATGTGTGTTGAACCACAGCAGAGCAAGTGAAAACAAGAGCTGTCTGTTTTGACACCACAGAGAAGAGCAGAAAATAATTATTGAAGAGAAAAAATCTTCAATAAATCATATTTTACATTTTATTAGTTGTGCTACGGTGTTTCTTTAATCATCATTAGTGTGTTCCTATTCTTGTATTCCACTCCTCCCTTCAGCTCCATGCATTTTCTGTTTTTTTCCCTTATTTTTCCATTGCTCCTCATCCTCTTTCTTTGTGACCAAGTGAGGTTATATTAACAATTTTCTTCTCAGCGTGTAACTGTTCAAGAGTTGCCTGTCAGACTTTCCCACCCTTTGGCTAGCCCTACCTTTTCTTGTACCTGCTATAATGTGCATAATGTGGACTTAAATTTAAGTGATGGATCTAACTACACACCAAACAATTTCAGTGTCATTTGAGAAAAATGTCATGATGAGCATTTCTTGACAGTCCCTAGGGAGTATCCACCCAATCTCAACTAGTTTGAGCTACCACCAGAAGAAGTACAAGGAATTCCTTTTTCTCTTTTTTCTCCACGTCATTTTGAAATGACAGACGAGCTAATTAAATAAGCAGTATTAATAAATCCCATCTGTATATGTTTGGTAGTGAACGTCAATAAGAGTCTCCTGTATTTGTCTAAAGAGGAGCTTACTTCTGGTCACATTTAGGCATTTCCAACATTAATTTTAGTAGATAGATTTGTAAAAAGAATATCTTTGTAAAAGAAAAGATTGCCAAAATTGTGTCCATTAGAAGGCACATTATTTTAATCCTTAGGGAAAACACTTCTGCTCCTATTTAAAAACACCTCTGCAATGCTGCCCTGTAAATATTACTGTGCACAGCAGCCTGTAGCCTGCCTGCTGGGGAGTGAAACCTGCCTACCTGCTTTTATTGCCCAACACAGATGCCAAGTGCAGAAGAAATTCACTCACTTTGTAAATTTTTTAAGTGTTACTAATCCAGAAAAAAAATATACTTATTGTCTCAAAAAAATTGCATTACCATCTTCAGCGGGACTAAATGAGTAAAATGGCACTAGGCTGACTTATATTGGCTGGAGATCAGCCTGCAGTTTTTAAATTACATGCCCCCTAATTAATAAAGGAGAACTTAACACTGCCTAATTTGAACCTGTGCCCAAACATGTCTCTTTCTCTGCCACTTAATGTGCACAGAGCGTGATCGTTTGTCTGAGGCTTTGTGGTTAGAGGACTGGGTTTGCTGCGTGGTTAGTGTTAGGTTTGGTGGCTTAGGTTTTTTTAGTTTCTGAGTGTATATATCCTTTTTGTTCTACTGTGACATTGATGCTGCGTTTTGCTTTAGTCTGAACATGTAAGAACAGACAACCTGATCTGCATACAATATTCATGTCACATTTCCCTCCTGAAATCAGTATTCTTCAAAACAAACCAGTATGTTTGCATTGCATATAACAGACTAACTGTGGCAGCCAAAGAAATGAGTACAGTATGCACACCATTTGAAGCTGATTATATTCATTGCAATTCAGGTCATAGCTTAGATTAATTATTGTGTTCGTGTAGGATGTTTGTTAGAAAGTTTCCTGATTGCTCTTCAGGAGATTGATTGCTCGTTACATTTACCTTGTGGTTTCTGTGGGCAGAACATATTTTAGGCTTAAACATTTGCTAACATACTGAGGCCAGGCAGGACACTGAGAAGTGAGGATCCCTACACCTGCCACATCAAGAAACCATGACATACGTCTGCATTAATACCAAGCTAGAAAGTAGAAGACGTATAAAATAGGCGTTTATTCTAAAGTGTCTGAGTCCAGAGATAGTAATGTAGCCTTAGACACTGATGCACCTCTCATAATTAAAATAAGGGAAAAGAAATTAAAAGACTTACAGAAAAATGCCAATTGGCAGATTTTTGTAGATGAGACAATTTTCAAAAGCGCCCAACCAAATTCCGGCTGTACACATCACGCAATTTGCAAAAATCCAAGTTTCCAGGCCTTGAACCTCATCATTTCACAAGAGTGACCCAGTCTTCACAGGCATATGGAATGAATTCCTTGATGTTTCTCCTAGAAATTGTCTGGTTTGAGGCAGAAATGGGAATATGAAGCTTCCTGTGGAAAAAAGTACAATGTTTCAATTAGCATATAGAAGATTTTGCAGATATTTTTAGGAACATTAGGTTTAAAGGAATTCAGGAATAAATTCAAGTTAAATTAGGAGACATCCTTGAACCTGGTGAAGGATGGAGTCAAATTTGAACCATTAGATTTTTCTTTATCTCCAGTAGCCCTCTGAAATATGTTAATTAACCACTAACCAGATAGACTCGCAATCCATATTTCCTGACCTGTTCCTCATCTTTTCTGTCCAAACACATGATCGTAAGAGAGACTTACCTGCTAGAGTTGCCTAATACTGGAGAAATGCAGTGTCAGTGAACCAGACCATCAGTTTATTTCTGTGTAAATGTTCCTTAGTGCATTCGCTGTCTCTCATACTTTTTTGTCTCATGCATTTAGGTTTAAAAATGGCATCTAAGCAAAATTACTTAACATTACAAGCCATAAAAATAAATTATGGTCAAGTTCCATTAAGAGCCCACTTCTGGTAACGCATACTCTCTATAAAAGCAACTGTAGAGTTTTGGGGAAGAAAGAAGGAAGGAAAATAGGGCTTACAAAGTTGTACTTCTGGCTGTTTTGCATGAGAAGATCTTGTCCTGGTCTTTACCATTTGTTTTGTCATTTAGCATGTCTACTAAGATGGAGGAGTGAAAGGAAATTAAGCGGTAGGGAAAATGACTCAATGGTAAGTCACTTTTTGTAATCTAGCACTTTTACATCCCATTCTCTTTACCCATCTTACAACAGTGACCTTTTATTTCCTTTTGCTTTTCTTCTTGTGTGCAAAATTCCTCATTGTAAATAGGCTGCTGCCTGCAGACTGGACACTCAATTTTTGACTCTCACACAGCGAAATGAAGGTGTAATTTTATGTGCATGAACCTAGTTATGCAATTTGGACTATGTTAGTACAGATTTTTTTTTTTATTTAAAAAAAAGGTAGGAATTAGGAGCCAAGACCTCTGGAAACGTCACATAATACATGATCTTATCACCCTGCACTTTCAGTGTTAATGTCACCAACACAGGATCATCTCACTGGCATAGATGGGCATTGTTATTTTGTAGTTATTCCCTGGTTTTCCCATGTAAGCTTATCCAATAGGCTAGGACTAAGGAATGGTGAAATGCTGTGCATTTTTTTGCTGATTATAATCATTGCCCTTCTGAGGGTGTTAGGTCCTGGAATAAAGAAGTTGGGACCATAACTGAAATAGTGACTAAGGGCATGATTGGTCAGGAGCAGAGTTATGAAGAAAAACTGACACAAGTACTCTGCTATAATATAATTTTCTAGGAAGAGGGAAGGAACTGTAGCCAAATACCCAAGAAAACTAGGAAGAGGCCTGAAAGGGAGATGAGGGGGAAAGGTATTTTTGGGCAAAATTCTGACTGGAAAAGTGCTTGGTTCAGTAAACTGGCTCTGGGCAGTTCACCCATAAAGCCTGGGAGGTGGCACCTCCTGTGTACTCATAGGAAATAATAAGGAGAGCATTAACTTCTCCGTGATCAGTTTTAAGAGGAACCAGCAGGACTCCCAGTAGCACCTTACCATTTAGGAAAGAAAGACCTGGCTGTGGCTTCTGGGCATATATATTGTGCTGGCTTTGGCTAGGGTAAAGTTAATCGTCTTCACAGTTGCTAGTATGGGGCCATGCTTTGGATTTGTGCTGAAAACAGAGATGGCAACAGAGATGTTTTTGTTATTGCTGAGCAGGGCTTACACAGTGCCAAGGCCTCTCCTGCTCTCTGTACTGCCATGTTGGCGAGGAAAGTGGGGGTGCTTGGGAAGCTGGGAGGAGACAGCCGGGACAGCTGACCCCAAGTGACCAAGGGGGAATTCAGTACCATACGACATCATGCTCAGTATATAAATCTGGGGGAAAAGGAGGAAGAGGAGGGACGTTTAGGGCCTTTGTACCCATTATGTGTGATGGGACCTGCTCTTCTGGAGATCACTGTGCACCTGCCTGGCCAGGGGAAGCAGTGATTTAATTCCTTGGTTTGCTTTGCTTGTGTGTGTGGCCTTTGCTTTCCCTATTAAATTCTCTTTATCTCAACCCATGACTTTTCTGGCTTTTACCCTCCCGATTCTCTCCCCAGTCATGCTGGTGGGGCAGCGAGCATGGGGCTGGAGCTGAACCACGGTATCTACTCAGGGAGTGACCTGAAGTAAATGAGGACTAAGGAGGAGGAAAACAGTAACAAAAAGAAGGGGGTTTTTTAAACTTCAATTGTTTTTGCCTTTTTTTTTTCCTAATGACCTCAGTTCTTCACACTCCTCCCTTCCTCGTTCATACCAGTATCACTTCTCTTACAGTTTTATTCCGTGTTCTCGACAGTTGTCACTAACTCGTTTCAAAATTTAGTTGCGCTCTTCCACCCCTCCTATCCCTCACAATGGCTTTCTTTTCAGACTACCTTCTCGACCAAGGGCACACCCCAAAGCCTACCTGTAGAAATGCAGGAGTAAGGGCTGCAGTGCCACAGAGCTGGATTCCTGTAAGCAGGCACTCCCACGACACTCTGGTCACTGATTCCATTTATACAGCATCACATGCGGTTCACACAATCAGCAACTTCAGGGAGGCTCCTTTGGGGAGTAAAGGCTCTCAGCTGTGAATAAAGAATTCACATCTTATTCTCCAGAAGAATAAGGCTTATAACAGCAATCCTTCAGTAAATGCTGCCTGTGGAAAGCATAGCCTGAGCCTGTACTGTCCCTGAAACTTTCCACCTCTGCAGCAATTAACCACTTTGTGGCACTTTGAAAAGTAAAAATGCCAATAATGATGCCAACACCAGTTGCAATTGGTCAGGGGTCCAAAACACAATTTTGTTCACATATTTGAGTATCAAAATACTCAGCATCTGCAGTCTTAATGTATTTTTCAGAGAAAATTGATTTTGATTAAAGGTACTTCAGGAGAACATAATACATGTTTGAAGGTTTAATTTCCTAATTTTTTTGTCTACTGCATCTTCAACAAAGTCACAAAAGATATGCCCACTTTACCCTGATTTACACAAATTTCCCATAACATTTCATTAAAGATGAGGATGTAAGCAATATAATCCAGTTTTAACTGGATTTTCACAGCACTAAGGAGTAAACGTGTATTTTTCCACATATTTTATTTAGACACTATTTAGACATCCAGGAGGCTAGGGATGATCTTCCCTCAAACTCTGGAGTAGTTCAGGAATGTAGAACAGAATCTCCTTTGTATGTAACAACTTCTGCATTATGTCATGGAGGAGTGGAAAAAAACATGAGTTGTTTTCTCTAAAACTGAAAAAGCAACTATACTGACTGAGGAGAATTACATTCTTCTTACAAGTACTTCCCTTCTTACTCATCTGCTTTTGAATCTACTACAGATTCAAAATGAAAAATAAATCCTTCCTGCAGCCTTCTCACCCTTGACTTGGCTTATACTGCAGCTGCCCTCTAAAAAGTATGTTAAAAATATGAAACATGAAACCACTAAGGAAACGGCAGTCTGGGGTGCTGCCTTTATGGGAAAATGGTACATTTTCTTACAAGATCCCTATCACAGTTATTATTCTTGATATTTCACTGGTTCAAAAAAGTTTCATTTCCAAAGTCTAGCACACACATGCATCATTACTGCCAGTTTGGCTAATGCCATGCAGGCAGCTTGCTGCAGGCTGCTCTCAGAGCAGCAGTTCTATTTGCAGAGCATTCTATTTGGAACTTAATTAAACTCACTTGGTGAATTATTTTAAAGGTCATAATTCATAATTTGTGTTTGGGGTTTTTTAATTCAGATATATTAAGGAATAATTAATTTTACAGGAAGTCCAGTAATAAAATAACTCCAAACAATAAAACACAGTGAGAGATCAGTCCTCATCTGAAATGACTAGAGGGGTGCATTATTGCAATAATGTCATTCTTCTAACCTTTACAATTATTCATCATTAAAATATTGATTTTACTCAGTGTCCCACATCAAACACAATGTGTCCCTTCATTTTTTTCTACTATTGTGAGAAAATTTTGTCAGACATTCTTGTTACTGTTTACATAATTGGAACATCTAGGAGCAAGTCTGCTTCAACTTAAATCAGTACAAAGATTCCCACAGTCTTTAGTGGGAGTTAAGAGGGAAACTTGAAGGACTTGTCCATCACAAATGCCTGAGTAACAGCACCAAATACATATATTATATATACATATACACACACATTTATGTGTCATTCTTATACTTTGTGATGTTTCCTGGAGTTTTCCTACTTGGCTTTACCTAGGAGTGTAGGATATGGCTCTTCTGCATCCGCTTCCCCAAGGCACACCAACAATGGAACACCTGAGCCTTGCTGAGACCAGTGCATGCTTGACAGCATGTCATTGTAATGGTGACAAAAGAGCAGCTGGCCATCAACAAAATAATAAAACTGACAATGAGATATATCAAAATGCTGTCAAGATGGGGAATGCCTCCAGGCAGAGGTTGTCTTCATCCCTATTTGAGCAATGCCCTTCAGCAAGTTGTGAGCTTAGACTACTCCATGACATGCCACTGCAATACCAATGTGTAAACAAATAGCAATAATTAAGACATTCAACAGCCCAGCAAAAGCCTTATACTTTCTCTATTTAGCTTGAACTATTACATATATCTTGTTCATGTAACTATAAACATTCTACACATACCTACATAATCAGAATTTGAACACCATTACTACATAACTTATGCTAAACTCTCCTACAGGGTGATGAGATCCATTATTATATAAAAGCTAGTCAGAACCTCAACAAATCTGCTTTTTCTGTCTCTCTCTTGTAGTTACATCATCCCATGCCTGACTTAGTCCAGCTAGCCTAGACTCAAAATAATATAGCCTGCATTTCTAGGTGTAGGTATTGGAAAAAATCAAAATCCCATTCACAACAGGGACTGACAGACATCGAGTATCTTAAGTGAAGATGCCCTGAAAGACTTAGAGTCTGCAATATAATTTAATTAAGATATCAAGGTGATAGCATTTATCATCTATGACAGCTATTCTATTATAAAGCATTTCTTTAACTACCAAAGGTGATACCTGAGAAGGCAAGTACTGGTATGGAACACACTTGCCTTACACTCAGAAAAACACAATTACTCTTCAGACTTAAGTCACACATTTGTTTACTACCTTTTTATTTGCCTTCAGGTGGGGCTGTGGCCTTTGTTCCCCATTTCCATGGGCTCCCCACAGCCCCAGGATGCTACAGGGATCTTGTCCTAAGCCCTGCCACATCTGCAAGCTCCAGGGAGCAGATCAGCGATTTGTGGTTTCACCTCACTCAAAAACTTCTCCTCATTTTCCTCCACTGACACTGGGGGAGAGCAGCTGATGGCAAAGCAGGCCAGCCTCAGAGAAGCACAATGTATGCAGAGTTAAAAGCTGCTGGGAAGTGACAGGATGATCTGGGACTTCATAAGCACTGGGATACCTCCTGTAGCTTTTATTCAATTGCTATTCAGGTTTTATTCAGTAAGAACATCTGTTGGTTTCAGTGAATTCTTGTGCAGGAATTAAAGTAATTGAATCTCAGGATAGGATTTGCTTCATTGAAAGGAACTTCAGAGAATTTAAATAAACCATAAAGTCCTAATAAAATATTTTCTGTGGCATAAGGTTACTTTATAACAGAATATTTAAATATCTTCATATATTCATCAGACAGTTTAAACTGCTTTTCTTATGTGCTTGCAGATTTAAAAAAAAAGTCAGAAGTTTCTATTTTTGAGCATCATATCCAAAATTTTGGCATCAGCCAAGTCCAGTCATCTACATGTATGCAGACGGTTTCCCCAAGTTTGGTGGGTAGAGGATCCTACAAAAAAAAAAGCTAAGTCAGAGTTCAAGCTATTTGCAAACTTTTACATAAATAGATGTATGTATTTTTATATTTGAATAGTTGTGATTCCAAGTTTCTGACTCTTACATCTGCAAAACAATATTTACAGAATTAAATCTATAAAACCATTCTAAGAAATAGGAAGTTTTGGAAAGGAACTTGACAAAGCATAATATCAGATGGAGGAACTGATTTCATAATTTAAAGCTAGTCAGTACTATGTTGCAGAATATATACTGATAGAGAGATATGGAGTCACAAATGTTTGCAACAAGGCAAACAGCAAGAGATAAACAGCAGATTTTTTTCTTTAATATCTTCTGTGACAAAGACTAGTACCTCTCCAGTTTCTTGAATAAATTACTAATACATAATTTCCATAACCTTACTATGTCACTATGAGTTATTAAAATCAAAGATACCTTAAAAGGTTTGCTTTCTCCTTATATAAGTTTTCATTATTGACTTACTTCTTGAATTTGCAAGTGCCCACAAAGTATTATTTAACTAGTGTATTCAAATGCTATGTAAGAGAATTCACAAAAATAATCTCAAATCCATTTAAAATTTTGTACAGCCCTATGTTCACTTCAGTTATAAGCTAAAACAGCCCTATGTTCACTTCAGTTATAAGCTAAAATTAAGGGCTGTTTTCCATTGATCTCACTGCAGCACTTTCAGTAAATGCCCACTGAAAAATTAGGAGTAATGAAAACTAAAAATAATCTAAGAGCATATCTTTTGAAGTTGTTTTTTTCTTTTTTATTTTTGCATTAACATATCACACATAGCCATGTGGAACAAGGTGATTTTGTATGCTATCTAAAGACATTATTATAAGCAGAGCTGTGCCACTTCTTGTCCTTAAAACATTTTATTAGGGCCTGAAAATACACAGATGGTATATGCAAAGTTTTTTTTAGATAAAATATGTAAATGTTGCATACCTTGAAAGAAAATGGCATATGGCTTTGGTTTGTAGCATAGTGCAGCCCTAAATTCTGTGTCAGAGGAAAGAATACCTCATCTTCTCTCCTTCTCTGAGGTCTTTTCCTTTTGTGCCCTCACAAGTACTGATTCATTTTATAAACAGATATTTTCTATTCTAGTAAGTGCACTTCATGTAGTGCCTTTAGTAGAAGGTGGAACCTAAAATTCCATTTGAAGATAAATGCTGAACACCACTAGATTGTTTAAATCACAGAGTACTTACAGAGAGACATGGAGTCATATCTATCATTGTGGCAGGGCAACTTCAACCCTTTCTGGCTTCAGGTGCTGCCTTGTCCAGCTACCATTGGACACCAGAAGCACAGCCAATTTCAGGGATGTCATATCGCTGTCATGCCTCCCATAGAGGCAGCTGAAAATGGAGCTGGGCTGTCCTGCTACACCCCTGTCCCTGAGCATCCCTGACCTCTGGGCTGAACAGTGGCTACTGCAAGGGTTTGACCTTTCTTATACCTACTGCAAGAAGCAGAGTCTTTTGGAAAGTAGCCTACAGTCAACCAGCAAGTCATTAAACAGCATTTTTGCTCAAAAATAGTTGAATGGCTAGACAGGGTGGGATATGAAAATGTAATTTTTCACATTTTAAATGGCAGCAGTTAATTGCATTACTCTATCCAAGGTGTTTCTCTTTATCACGTCTTCTGTAAGACATGTGATGGGTAGAACTGATAGAGAATATAAAAATTTATTACTTCCCAGGGTGGTACAATGGAAAGAAGCATACTTAGAGCTTCTCTTATCAACTGACTCTGTAATAGATTGAAATGTATTAGGATAAAAGGAATCTCTGTCCTTAAACTTTACCTTCAGGCATCCCAGCAGGCAATTGTAGAAAGTCTATTTTTACCACTATAGAAAAATTACATTCAGTCTCTTCGTGTGAGAAACTTCTCTACCTAATGTTTACAAAAAGTCAAATACTTCATAGGATATATTCATTCTACAATGTTCATAAGTTACAGTTGTCTCATCCTGGCATACATGCCCAGATTTAGTCTGTGTAGAGGGTTGATAGCATGGAAAAAGAATTGAAAGCACAATATCCACACAGGCAAACGGCATCGAAACGCTGAGCACCACCACATGGCCCAGGCTGCCCTGGTCTTACTAATGAGGTTGCCTGAGGAAGCTCAATTAATGTGCCAATAAGTACTCCTGGTTACAGGGGAGGTTCAAAGGGAAACCTCACCTTGCAGCAGTCTTGCCACAGCCTCTTCATCTCCAGATTTGCATTACTTTACAATCATCTCAGGAAGCAAGCTTGCCTCAGCTCAAGAGGGTTGCTTGCACGCTACACAGCTGATGAGTTAATTGAAAGTATTACATACCTTATCATAAGCCTTTCTTGCACTTAGATGTGCTCTTGCTTTATTTCAGGTAGAAGATTCTCATTCAGACTTGAGTGGTTCTCTGTGGCATTTGGGACAGTACCTGAGGCCATGAAACATGCTTGGGGACTGGTTTCATCCCCAATTCCCATCGCTCTGAGTCTCCATCCGAGACAGCAGAGTCCAAGAGGCAGCAGCAGGGATCATGCCTGCATTACATGGGATAGGAACAGCTGCTTTCCTTTCCTTTTAGCAGCACTGCTATCCAGCCAGTTGGACTTCTCCATATTTCAGCATGCTATGATGAAGTAAATTTTTAAATTGACAGGTTGTTAGAAGATAGTGCAACCACATACTATACCTGAGGTATAATTTGCAGATAAGAGTATTGGTATTAATTATTTTAGAAAGTGGTTGTATATTTTTCAGAGCTGTACAGTTATTTATTATTATGGACATATGTAATAAAGCAAATTACATGACAATTTCCAGCACGAAACTGAACAAATTACCAGTTTATCACAAAGTTTACAACTCTTCTTCTGAAGATACTGTATGGGGGTTTTTTGATTGAATTACTTATATTGGTGCAGTATCCTAATGTGGATTTGATGAGTGTCTTCATTCTCTTTCAAAGCACTATGTGCTGTAATTTGAATGTGGAGAGACATCACACAATTCATTGCGAATACTAATAAGGCATCTCTTCACTGTATAATGAAATTCAACATTTAAATTTGTTTCTGTAACAATTCCATGTTATGTAGATATACACTGTGATTCATTAAAAATATTTACTTTATCATCCTGACAAACACAAATGAAGGGAAAACAGCGCAGACCACCTTTTAAGAGAAATGAGGCGAAATTGGATTTCACTTACAATTGTCATTATTGTTTATGTTCCTTTTCATTCTTCCTTTAAGTGGTTCACATACACGCAAGAGTCCTCTAAGCCTGGGAATTCTGTAACAAAAAATTATCAAATACAACAGAAATAAGTGCAGATTCTGTAGCAATAATAAGATAGATTTTATAGAGAGAGAGAGCGAGAGAGAGCACGCAGTGTTTCTGCATAACATCAGCAATTCTAACTGTGGTGTTTGACATTCAGTGTTAATCCATTGGCTCTACAACTTATTAAAAATGGCAGTAGACATATTGGTAGTACAGGAGCAGGTCCAAAATTGTCAAAAATAATACTGACATTAAGAATCAGAAATAAAATGACAGTTATTGTAGAAATACAATTTTGCATGAGCACCATGAGCATAGAATCAATAACGCTCTGGAGTAGGACGAACAGTGCCTACAGATGCAGACAGTCCCAAAAGCACAGCTGAGACATCCCCAACAAGAAAAGAATTTCTTCTGTCTCTTTGGTCGCTTTTTTTTGTTGTCTGGCTCTTTTCTCTGTAGCATTAGCCATAGAATTAATACAAAGACAAAAAAAATCCTCTTTGAAAAGAAAGCCTGTGGGGCAAAGGAAGAGGGTCTGGCTGAGCCACCACTTGTCTGAGCACAAATTACTTCATCTCTCTGATCTCCCCCAGCTGTAACTTTTTGGGCAGCTGAACACACCTGCTAGTAAGTCATTTGGAGATTTAGAGCTAAAAAGTAATATGGAAAACATTACATGAAGACAGATTGAAAGTTTTTTTACAGCTTTATGTGACACTGTTTTGCTGTCCTTATTCGTAGCTAGTACAGTACTACATGGGTGGCCTATGAAACTGGTGTGATAGCATGCAAAATAAAGGATTGTCAGAGATGGGGAAGGCAACCTGCCTTGGCTTAGCAAAGCTGTCTAATTTCAATGATAACAAAGTAAAAGGTTGTTCAGCTTTGGGAAATTAACTGTTTATTGAATGGAACTCCGTGTTTCTCTCATTGGGATGATTAGTAAAACATCAACTTACTGTTTTGGTAATGCTCTTGTCAATATACACATTACTTATTCTAGGTTGTATAGGTATTTGATTAGACCATCTGTTCTAAGAAGATTACTTTCTTTAGAAAGAAATAAAATGAAATTAAAGATGTTTTTCCTAACTATGGTTTGCATTTGATTTGACCAAAGTTATGTAACTATTGGTGCTACTTAGGAACACCTCTTTAGCAATTTTAAAAGTCACCCACAGAGGAAGCAGGAATCAGCCTGGAAAAACTATTAAGGCTGACAGTGGTTTGTCACAGGCAACCATTAATGAATACCATGGAGGATTTGGTATACTGCTCATTGTCTGGCCATAATTCATAGTCAATATCCCACAGATTTTGCAGAATGGCTGTCTGTGTAGCTGCTCATTTAAGCAAGCAAATAGCATCTTAAAAGATGGTTGGTGGAAATTATAAGTGGGAAATACATGGTAAGATCTTGTTTTTGAGGGTGCATACTTAAACAAGGACTCTGTCTTTTCAAAGCTAGTTAAGTTTTGGTGTTTGGTTTTGTTAGTTTCCCTTTTAACTCCCTAGTACAGGAGTTGTGTGTTTCCCCGCATGAAAATAATTTTGTGTAAAATTTTCGTCAATCAGAATATTGTGATACAGTGCATTTGGCTATCTCAATCTTCATTAATGCAGTCTTCAAGTATTGAGAATAAAACATAAAATCTACATTCACAAGGACACAATGACATACCTTCCATCACACTCTGCTGTACTTCCCAGGTGTAGCATACTCTACAGTTCCACTTCTAGAAAAGAATAAAAGTATCAGATAAAGCAAATTAAAAATATAAAGCATGCTTGCATGTGTATGTACATACAGAGAAAAAAATACTCCCAGTAGGAAAAACAGAATTCTTCATACCCGAATTTAGATTGTAAAGAGTGCAAAAGCCATAGCCTCAGTGGAGACCTGGGTAGAATTTGCAGATGTTGTTTACATCTGTCAGAAAGGAAATAATCTGAATTTGTTGTCCTAAATCCTGCTGCTCTTTGTAAGAATAAAATTGTAATGATGCCTTGGGGGGATGCATGTAGTGAACTTCATTTTGTTGGGACAGAAACGGTTGTGCCTAAGCCCAATACAAATGTTCACCCCAAGTACTCTTTTACAGCATAAGTTACACTTCCATGTGCAAGTATTTTTATGTGTAAATGATCTTTTAAAAGATAAGCATGAATAGGACAACCCAGTCATAATTTAGCTCTTTGTTCACTATTCAGGGTGCATTTTCATGTTGCCCTTAAGCCAGTCAATCTATCTGCACTGCTTCACTTCATTCCCAGCTGTTGCATCCCTTCTGGCAGTATCAGCACTCATCTGGCCAAGCCATCACATCAGGGACTCAATTCAGTGAAAATCTTAAGATTGGGGAAAAAAGGGCTTGCTTTCCAGACACTTCCAGCTCACTATCATTGCTTGGCACAAAGATGGGATCTCCCAAACTCTGCAGGAGATTTGTCCTTGGAGGGAAGCTGCCAGCTCAGAGACCCTCAGGTCCCGGCAGGAGTGCAGGGGGAGGCAAACAGGGAGAGGGCAGAGCCAGCTGCACATTCCTAGATTTCAGGCTGATGCCCACTTGAGGCAGGGCTGAGCCCTGAAGGAAGGAGATCCACTGGAAGTTGATGGACTAGAAAAGTAGCACAACAGGATTTCTTCAATTGTTTTTCAATTTTTTCAAGGCCCACCCTTCAATCCCACAAGAATTAAGCTTGTGCTATTTTAGATAGTAGCCACATTTTAATTGGCACAAAATTTTACCTTTAGTGATTGGAAGCCCTTGGTCTGTTTTGCTGTGCTATTAGGAAGACAGCAAGTGAGCAGCTGTGAGGCCCTGGCAGATGGGAACCCTCTGTGTCCCTCTGCATACATGTAGCCTTATGCCCACCCTTACCAATGTGGCCTCCAAACCACCCATTTGAAACTATATGATACGGCTTTGTAACTATAATTTGAGCTTCACTGCAACTGAAAATTCCCAAATTATTAAACACTAATTATAAAGTGTATTACCTGCCATTGTTCAATCAGCCAAGCCTAAAAAAGTAACATGAGTTATTGTATGAGCTACACACATAAGAGCTAAAGTAATTTTTATATAATCTTAGAGGGATATTAGCATTTCAGACTCCTACTACCTAGTTTGAACCTGCACAGAAACCACTAATATAGAGGTTAAGCGGACACTATTAAAAAAAAAATCTTCATACTACTTGCTCTATAGTAACTGCCTGTAATAGTGTGGATTTTTCTTATTTCTCCATACTTAAATACAGTAGGAATAGACAAAAAAGCTTTGCTTGTTTAGAAATAGTTTGTTGGTTTGTACTTCACATTTTCGTATGTGCTTATGTTAAATACTTTTGAAGTTTAAATCAGATTCAGCAATTCTACTCTATAAGATTTGAACACTATAGAATTGCTGCATGCTATTAAAATTTATGACAGTCTGCTTTGATGGACAGTCACATAGTTATTAATGAGCTACATAGCATTTTAGAAAGCTTCTGGACTGAAAAATACCATGACTACGAGAAAAGAATAAGGGGCTTTGTACATCTTTCTCAAAAAGTAAATAATGCATTGAGCATTATCATTAAACTTTTTAAGAGGCAATTTGATGGTGGAGAGGTTTAGTCCAGATATATAATGGACAGAAGATGTTTAAACAGCTTTATAAATCCATCCTGTTATATCCAACATCTTACCATAAGATGATGCAAGTAGCCAGTAACAGTTTGATGAAAAACATTTTCACTCTAATTCCCTTTAAATTCTATACACAAAAATCGTACTTCTGTCCTTTAATGGAGAGATCCAAAGCCATGTAGTTTTTATTGAAATAATTACAACAATGTACATTTATTTTTTATTAACTATAGGATTTTTTTCTTTCTGTACTGCTCCTTTCTAACCTCACACGAGAGTTGTTACATGCATGACTCTTTTAGGGCTGTGATAAATGCCCTACATAAAGAGCTGTCCAAGTAAAATCCATTTACTGAAATTAGCACAGGATAAGATTGCTCTGAATGCTGTTGTAGCTCCTCAGTTAAACACCACATCGGTGCTCTGTTCTGCTTACTTTATTTGATTTACACAATAATTGGGTTGAAATTCTTGGTCTGTACCTGAAGGTACTCAGTGGCCAGGACTTGTGGCATCAATACTTTTCCCAAGTCTCCATGTTACTGCTCCAGAGTTGTCCACCAGCAAGGCAAGGAAACCCTTACCACAGATGTAGGGGCCACAGGGGAACCCATCAGAAAGCTACAACCAACCTTTCTCAGAAGCCACAGCCATGACAACACACCTGCCTCCAGCACTACTGCATTTCTTCACTTTGCCTGTGGGCAACAAGAAACATAGAACTAGTTACATTTACTTATTTATTCAATTGTGTCATGGACCAGAGGACACCCCTCCCGCCACTCATACCCAGCTCACCCACTGAGAGGGAGCACCAGCCAAGCCCAGCTCACAGCAGTCATTGTGCCCTGCACAGGAGGGTCAGGGGCCCACCCAGACTGTGGTGTTCCCTTTTCCTCACACCATGAGTCTTCTCAAAATTTTTCCTAATGCAGAACATCCATGCTCCCATGATTTGATAACCCATGACCTGATTTCATACTCAGCTACCATAAAGCAGCTCCACTACACCTTAGAGCAAGCTGCAGAGCTTTGCATTTCTGCTATGGCTATGTCCTCATTCACTGCATATCCCTCAGCAAGTGTCAGGGAGCAGCAGAGCAGAGCCCCCTAGCACAAGGGCAGATGTGGATAGGTCTCCCATATGTGGGAAACCCACCCTAGCACCAACTGTTCCCTCACCAACAGGTGCCATCCCACATGGCCAGAGTACAGCTAGGGGACAGCAATGACCTACTGGCAGCTCCAGGTACAACGAGTGATCAAAGCTGGGTGATCAAGGGAGCCCCCCCAGAAGGGGCAGGAGGAGACAGGACTACAACACAGCCCCAAAGCCCACGAAGGAGAAAGTGCCAAGAGGCCCCTCAGCCTGAGCTTATATATAGCCTGTGCTTGGGACCCAGGTGAGGCTGGTCAGGGACATCAAGCCCTGCTGCCCAGGTGGGGCTGGCCAGAGATATTAATGCCTAACAGGGTCCTCCATAGTCTCAAAATATGTTTCTCAGAATTCTCGCTATCCACAATTTCCTTTTTTGGACCAAAAATGTGAATATAATAATTTATAACTACAAATAAATTTTTAAAAAGAAAAATATTTTTTTAATTTTAGTGTTTCCAGTACCCTGATTCATCTTGTTGCCACTGAGGTGATTTAATTCCCTCCATGATCGCTGCCATCACTGATACCATCTCTTCATGATAATGGATCTGCTTTCCTTTATGCTGGCTTTTCCTTGCCCAGGGACAACACCTTTCAGCTGTAGTGTTTTAGACATCTCATTTTTTCTATCCTCTCAATGGCTCCCATTCTAATTCATGGATAGTCCAAAATAATCAGAAAGTGAGCAAGATGAAAACTGTAGCAGAACACAAAATCTAAGGTAGAGACACCCAAGGTTGTTGTTACTGACGGAATAAGCTATTCCCAGTTGAGGACACCCCCTGCCTCTCCTGCACGACTTCCTTGCCAGGGCTCCCACCAGGTGGCAGGATGGCTGGAAAAGTGGCTCAGATGAACATGCACTGATGCGCGCTGAGCGTGGTGCTGGGGGTGATACCCTCTGCTGCCTTGTCCAAGCAGTGCTCTTGTGTGGGCTGAGAGAAGGGGATGCTACATACCTGGGATTTCAGGTTCTTAAATCCAGACATGTGTCTGGTGTAAAAGAAACTCAGGTTTTCTTGGAACATTTGCCATATTATTCAGCCAGAACTCACCACAATGGGGTTCCAGCATTGCACATGTCATGACACTGCATAAGTTGTATATAGGAAAGTGATTATATTGCCAGATACCTGCTGATAAAGAGGAAAACACCAATATCAAGTTTCTGAAATAACAAAACCACACTTGGGTCAGTACCAGTACATCTGCCTTAAGGCTATGCCAGAATGATCAAGTGATCAAAATAACATCAGTAAGGTTGCCAAGCCAAAGACAGTCTGAGAAGCATAAAGCTACCAACTAGAAGTAGGGGTTTTCACCCTCCAGAAGTGGGTACACATATTTCAGAGGAAACAAAACTCCATTTGCCTCATAAAGTAAATTGAAAAGCGTTTCCAAAAGGTAACTAAAGTATCTAAAAAGAGAGAATGTTCTACTAGGAATTAAATTCCTTTGGCAAGTGCACCAAATTTGTGATGCAAATATTAAATTGTTTTCATATGATACATTTTCAATCCACAGTATTGAAGAGAGGCAATAATCTGAGAACTACTCTGAGTGCCAAGAATGCCTTCACATGATCTACAAAAGGCTTTGGAAGAAACAGTACAATATAATCAGGGACTACAGAGTTCATCATGCAAAAGCATTTCTCTCTAATTCTGCTTCTATATGTAAATGTGGGGTAGGATTCCATACCTCATGGAGGTCATGAAGATTAATTAGCTAGGTTTGTGTTCCACAAGGCAAATTGCCAGATCTTTAGAGGCTTAAATATCTTTTTAAAATCTGAATTTTAAGGGCCTTCTCGTACCATGTTTGTTCCAGGATCCAGGACATAATCTGCAATGTACTTTCAAACTTAAAAGTGCATGAAATTGTTATGTATTATTATCTATTTTTGGCCAGTCACATCCTCCCTGGTTTAATCTTTTTAAGTCTCCCCAGAAGTTATTGATTTAAATATGCTTTTATTTTCTTTTTAGCTTGTTTTGAAGAATATATATTATTCAGCCTGTAGCTCAGAGTTCTAAGTGCTTGTCTGGCCATCCAGATGCCTCTCACTTGGGAGCTCTGTGAAAAAGCATCAAATCCTCCACTGAGATTTTAGCACTCTTTCTTTCTTTCTTAACTTAAATCTCTTTAACTTAAAATGCTGTCGCTGCAGTGATGAAAGGCTATTGAAGGTAAATTGTTCTTGTCTACAGCCATTCCTGTCTTCTTCACAACAATAATTCTGCAGACATTGACTGAGAAGCTCTCAAATCAGCTAATGGATGTAGTGAGTTTGATGACATCACTTATCATGCAGCAGATCCTATGCCTTGCCAATCCTCCACCACACTGTTTGCCCTTAGTAGGACAACTCCTAATGAGTAGTATCCCACAATTAATGGTTTCATAATCTGGCTCTGTCATGGTAAACAGGTAATTCGTGGTTAGAAACCACATGCAAAATGTAACCATTAGGGAAATTGCTGTTATTAGCTATTACTGTCTAATTAGTCATCTACAATGTACAGAATGGCACCAAGTGAACTAATTGTACGATGTTTTGAAAAGGAAAACAGAAATACTCTATTATTTCCAAAAGTGTGACTTGAATGCAGTAATTTACCACACAGCCTCACTCCAAATGTGAGTCAGGCTGCATTTATTTCTTGTCTTTTGCATCTGAGCTAATTACCTTGAGGCAGCAGTATAAAAATCAGTTGCTGTAATTCACTTCTTGAAAATGTATTTTGCTTCTTTTTAAAATCTTGGCCTGCTTGACCTTAGTAACCATTACCAGTTTGAAAATACAAGTTATAATCCTCTGTAGGGATTTAGCCAGGTATCTATTACAGCATGTAATCTATGATACAGCTTCCAATATTCATGCTACAGAAGGGTTAAGCCCCTCTGTCTTTGTTCCTGAGTGAAAAAGTCCATGAGGTCTTAGTGTGGACAGGGAACAGACTGAAAGAAGCAACATCTTCAATCAAACCCTAAGCCTGTGTGGGTGTCACTGAGGAGGTGTACTGGTGACAGACCAGAGGCTTCACCTGAGCAGCAGCACTCAAACTTTAACCCTTGAAAGGCAGCTGCAGCACTGCTGCTGGCTCTCCTGCTGCTATCCAGAGATCATGCTACTGCTAGACCTCTGATTTTAACCAAAATCCTCACTCTAGGATCACTGTCCTGTCCATCCCTGAGCTGTTCCTGCAGAGGTCAGACTCAGCACCCCATCCCAGGCAGCAACACTTGCAGAGCACCTCAGACACTACTATAAAAGTTCAAGCTGACTGGCACAAACAGACATTGCTGTGTGCTAAAACAAACTATATCCAGCTAATTGAGGGGAAACCCTACTGGGACCAGGCATCCCTACACAGCAGCTTCTCAGGTAACTGCTTTTTCCAGCCGGGGCTGAGCATGATCAAGCCATGTGATAGAGCCACATGCCCTCACTGCCTGCAAAACAGGTACCTCTTCCTAAAGCCAAAACGTTTAGACTATGTCAGTGGTTTTGGTAATATTTTTAATTCCATGAGCAGCCAAAAACAAAATAAATAGCAACTTCATTTGCCTGCCTGCAAGGAGCTATTTAATATCAATCTCCAATTACTGTACAGGAAAATACTGGCTTTCTTTTAAATGATTGTGATATTGGGAAAGACTCAGCTACCTTTTATGCTAATTGGAAGTAAAGTGTTTAGAATATTTATCAGTGTTTAGTTATTTAGAACTCTCCTGAAGGCTTAAAATGTTTTTAAAATGTTGTAAATATTTTCCATCTTGTCCTGTTGAAGAGCTGCTCCTTCGAAGGTTTAAATGAAGATGTACTTATGGCTGCCTGCTAGTCACGAAGTTACTTAGAGTTGCTAATGCTCTGGTCCTTTAGATGTTTCCAATACAGACTGAGCTGAGTGTTTACAAATGAGGGAAGGTTTGTCTATGTTGTATTTGTTTTAGTGAGACAGAAGTCTTAAAGAGGATTATCATAGAGATCGAGACAATAAAATATATAGCTAATCACATTTAAATTAATTGTTTTCATAATAATGTGTACTAAGAGACATTCAGGTAGAGTAAGACCCTTTTACACTGTTTTGGTAGTGTCAGTAGGACTTACCATGCAAATTGCATTTAAGATTAATTAGAAGCAGTTTAAAGCCAAGTTGCTGGTAGAGAAAATGGGAATCTGACTCCAAGCCTCTGAAGCAATAATTATGTTAAATATTTCAAAATTACATAAGCAATTGCCATGTCAGGGGTAACTTACTTAAACTCATTATTTCCCTCCCCATCCCAGTGTTAGAACTTAGGACATTTATTTTATTGGCTTTTATGAGCTGAGATTTTTTTTCTCTAATTTTCCCTTTAGAGTACTTGAACTCCCCACAGGTTATTTTGGTGTCATCAAATCATACACATCTTAAAAGAGAACTGTGTGCCATAAAATTAAAATAATAATTCAGTTTATTTGGAAGGATATGCCTGACGCTTTTTGTTAGGATTCTCATTTGCAGTGATGTCCTTATTCCAGTGTTTCAGTGGCAGTTGTGCTGACAGTGTTACCACTGGTAAGAGTTTCAGGTGCAGGACAGCACTGAGATTCTGACCCATTTCTCACAATACTCTGTCAGTAACTGGAATAGTCTCTATTTCCCAAAAAGCTTTGTGCACATAGAGATGTAGAGTACCATCCAGTTGCAAGCTAGGACTGATTTTTAGCATTCACTCTGCTACTATTTTAGGTAACTTATTGCTACCAGTTTTTATGATCTTACTGTATTCAACCTGGCTTGGTGCTTTCTTAGAGTTCCCTCACCCAGTTACTCTCTGATTCTGTTGGCACCTCAGCTTTTGATAAAAAGCAAAGGATAAAAGGCAAAGGGTGCAAAATAAATCAACTAATATACAGAAAGAAAGACTACATCCCATACAGTGTGGGTTACCTGCGGGAAGTCATAACACATGCTTCCTCCAGCATCCAGGGACTAGTGGATCAGAGCAGCTTCAGTTTTCAACACAGAGGAATCACAACAGACTCAGTGGTTGTTTGTGGAGCAGGAAAACAAAGCCATCCCTCAGCAGTGCTTAATGCACCTGTCTGGCTACACAGGAGCATTTATTTGCTAGGTTTCAATACCCGTGATCTCCCAGTGGATTTGCTTTTACTAAAGCAAAGGCAGGAGCATATAGGTTATAGATACACAGGCAGCTCTGTGGTGTTGGGTACAGAGGTGCCCAGATTTTTCTAGGAAACCTCAGACAGGTGTGATTTATGCAACTCTCAGCATTTTCTGAAAAACTAATAATTGCATATAGCCAAAGGGTCTGGAACCTTATAGATTTCACAATATATGTATTTTCCCTGAGGAAAAGAAAAGGCCTGTGTAAGTTAGCAAATTCTGGAATTTATATCTGATATATTAAATGGAGCTTAAATATTAAAATATTCTGTGTTTTCTCTATTCTTCTTGAAACTTATTTCTAATTTTCACTGTTTTATTCAAAAGGAAAGCATAGAAATAGCAACCATGAGCTTGAAATCAGAGCTGTAACAGGGACTTATTATAGACAATATTTTGCCAAGTATTTCCAGTTATGGCTGCATGCTTTGAAGCTGTCAGCAGCATGCTGGTTTTCAAATAACCCTTTTTGTTGTCTTGTAGTTTTCTTTGCTAACTTCCAGCCCCAGTGAATCACTGTCAGTTTTAGCATTCAGCTTTATTAACAGGAAAGAGAGAGAGTAAGAAAATAGTATTTTCCAGCCCAGGTAAGAAGAATTTGCCAGTGGAGAGGTCAAAGTGAGTGCAGGAGTTCTTTTGCTTGTGTTTTGTGGGAGTATGTCAAGAAACAGAGCAGTCACCAAGGTGGAAACTGATGTTTGAAACCCATTTCCCACAGTGGATCGCATTGAATCGCTTCATTGCCCTGAGGCTTTGAGATGGAGAGAAGCGTAACTGTAATTATAAGAAAAGAAAAGGTTGATCACCATACCAGGGCTTGTTCTGTTTTCAGGGTAGGTGCAGGGAGCTCTGATTAAAGACAATAACCGCTACACTTATGACCTCATTAAGCTCTGCCAGGTATAGGCATGAGCATATTTTTCCCCAGCAGTGCTGACCATCAGTGAATAGAGCCATGGCTTCTTCCACAATCTGAATCTCAGGTGCAGGGAAGGATATAGAGCAGCCATTGCTCTCTGGAACAAATGCAGAATGAAGTAGCAAAATACTGTGGAAAGGTGAAATTAGGCATACGTGATTCAGTACAGCCTACGGGGTCTGATATCTTGGCAACTGCTGCAAGATATCCCCGACCTGCAGACAAAAGAGCCTTTGTGAAGAAGCAGAAGATTGTAGTGTGCAAGTTAATGCAACAAAAGGCCGGAAAGAGAATAATTCACTTTCACCTTGATACAGAGGACAAGCAGCAGTAAAAGCTGTGCACTACTGGCAAGTTTTTTGTTGCTGTTTATAACTCAACCCTCAGTTCAGAGCTCCAGCCACCTTGGCAGTATTCCAGCTGGAGCTGCTGACATCTCCCACCTAATCAAGTGCTGGATTATTTTGTCCTGATAAATTGAAGCTGGTGCCTCATGAAAAATCTTTCCTGAAGTACTTTGGTACCCTGTAATAAGATGGCAGATATCTGAATCAAGCTCCAGAGCTGACAGAGCACTGTTTTTCTACTGGCTTTTGCTGGCAGGTGTAAATGTTTTAAGGCAAGGTGGTGTTGAGCTGGGAGCAGAATTAAGCATGATAAATTCCACACCTGGATGAAAGGAAACTTGTGGGAGTACTGAATATGGGTTCATACTGAATACACACAAGCTGCACTGCTAACCAAAAAATGCTTGCCCTAAAAATGACTTCTTTTGTGGGTGGAGCTCTGAGGAACATATTTGTTTTGGAAAGAAATTGTCTTTGGCTGTTGCATTTTTCTAAGAAGAGTTGGAGTTACTGAACTATCAGAGACTTGCATACTGTTCTCAGTCTTTTGTGACTCAATCTCTGGTCAGGGTAAATAAGATTTTTTTCTTTCATTAACATATACTAAGAAAAATGTTAATAGTACAGAAGCAAGGATGCTCCCTGTGTTCTCTTTGTATATTTACTTTAACAGGTGAAACGGCCAGGATAAATTTCATTAAGATAAAGGTATTACTTGCAAGCATTTATTTTTTTCCTTCTTGGTTTAACTCTTGCAGGAAAAGCAGCAGTTCTCAGTCAAGAAACATCTTTATTTGTCACAGTCACCTATACTGTGCCCCTCGTAATCCTGTTTTGCTCTTTTTCAGGGGAATCCCTACATGTGCAATAATGAATGTGATGCGAGTACCCAAGAACTGGCTCACCCTCCAGAACTGATGTTTGATCTGGAAGGAAGACATCCCTCCACATTTTGGCAGTCCACAACTTGGAAGGATTATCCAAAGCCTCTTCATGTTAATATTACACTCTCCTGGAACAAAACCATTGAGCTCACAGATAACATAGTTATCACTTTTGAATCTGGCCGTCCAGACCAAATGATTCTGGAGAAATCACTCGACTATGGACGAACATGGCAGCCCTACCAATACTATGCCACGGACTGCTTAGATGCTTTTCACATGGATCCAAAATCAGTGAGGGATTTATCACAGCACACAGTTCTAGAAATCATTTGCACAGAGGAATATTCTACTGGGTACATGACAAATAGTAAAATAATCCACTTTGAAATTAAAGATAGATTTGCTTTTTTTGCTGGACCTCGGCTTCATAACATGGCTTCTCTTTATGGCCAGCTTGACACAACCAAGAAGTTAAGAGATTTCTTTACCATCACGGATCTGAGGATAAGACTGCTTAGGCCAGCAACTGGTGAAATATATGTAGATGAGCAACACCTGGCACGCTACTTTTATGCAATTTCAGACATAAGGGTATATGGAAGGTAAGTGAATATGTAACTTTAGAAATAGGCATGTGTGTTTGATTTTAGAAGTTATTAAAAACCATTTATTTCCCTAAGCAAAATGACATTTTCTGTGAAGACATGATCATTGGACACCTTGCTCAGCTGAAGGCCATTTCTGGTCATATTAGAAGTTTCTGACTCAGACAGGACAGAGTCCTGGGTGTTCACTGGCACTAGCTGTGGATCTCCTGTGCAAGGTCTCACAAGCAGGCTAGCATTCATATGTTGGCTCAGGCTTTCACCATGGTATTGGGACACTTTCTTCTTTTATGTAGTTGGAGCCTGCTCCAATAGCAGTTAACTGAAAACAGAGATTCTCTTTTATCATTTGACTTTTCCAGGCCTTTAATGTAAGCTGTGATTGATACGGCAGCCCTTGCGTGAACCCTTCTCACTAGGTCTGGCTGTGAACGAGGGCGGCAGAGAGTCCGTTCCTTGTAGGTTAATTAGCTCTGAAATGCAGTGAGGCTGATTTAAAATGGAAAAAATCCTGACAGAACAACAGTGTTTTAGGGACACTGATTTGAATATAACAAAAATTATTATTCAGCTGGATTCCAGACAAATAGTTCCCCCTAGAGCAAGCAGTGGTCAGTATCAGGTGCTGTAGTCCCAAAAATAATAACTGTGCAATGACATTTCTATTGGGAAATTTTTTTCCCAACTCAAAATAGCAATTGTCTGCTTCCCTCAAGCAAGAAAGTTATCCTTTTACATGTGTCTTGGATGCCAGTTTGTTCAGAAGAAATAAATGGGATCATCTTTTTAGCAATTCACTCACCTCTCTAATATACCTTTTCTTTGTCTTCTGTTTCTTCTATAGAGAATTTAAGTCTTCCTTTTAAAAAAAATATTTTTTTCTTTTTTTTTAAGAGAAGCTAAGTGTCAAAACAAATGGAAAACCTAATGCATCTTGGAAGGTCAGGGATTTTTTTTTGCAGACACAGAACTGAGTGAAAAAAGGTAGCAACGTGAGTATATAAAACACAGATGGCTATATTTTTATTATTCCTGTAGTGAAAATCAAAATCATCACAATACATTTATTAGGACCATAGATTTAGCACATAGCTACAGTCTTCTGTGTTCACACCACATACATACCTATGCCTGCAGAATCACTAATATAGCATTTGAAAGTATAAGATACATGTTGCTGGTTTAAGAATTCTTCTTGTAATGCTCATTAGTTACATTGTAAATTATTTTTCAGAGGTGTTTTGGGAGGGCTAAGTGAATCATAAACAGCTTAAGATACTGTTTGAAATACTTTGGTAAAATATCCTCAGTGTACTAAAACTATAACACCTATATTGTATTTAATGTGTATCCTTTCTCCATTGGGCTCCTCATAGGTTAGCTCTGCTGAGGCATCATATCAAAGCTCAGGATTTGAATATCCTTAGGCTTAAAGAAAAACCTGCTCCCCATCTGAAAACCCATTTGGAGCTTAGTCTGACTTCAATTAAATTATCAGTACTTTATCAAAGAAAGCATCTGAAGGATTAAAAAAGAGTGCATTGCATGCAAATTAGAAACAGAAACCTTCTGAGCACATCTGGGGCTCAGCAATCTTGTGAAAAATTATCTATAGAAATGAAGCGTGACTGTATAGAGAACTTATCTGATGCTGACGCTTGTTTTCTAAATGCTGCAGTAATTGGACACATGCTTTAAAAGAAATATCTGATGTCTAATAGTACCTCACTAGATTACATTCATGTGAATTCTTATCACTTTTCTGCTAATGAGAAGAACAGCTCTTTGGGGATTTGGTGCCGTATCTTTCAGTATGTGGTGAACCCTCCTCGTTAAAATACTTTATGTCTTGCTTACTGCTAAGTAGCTGTTGGGCTTCAATACACAGCCCCTGGTTGTTTAGGTGCACCAAATGTAACTTGCAATAAGCCCACTGGCACTTGGCTTTAGGTATTTTGTGTCTCTACCAGCAACTTTATAGCCCCGCTCAGAGTCTCCCAATCAGCATTCCAGGCATGTGCCCTGGCCAGCCCTGAGTGTGGGAGCCAGTGGAGGGAAGCAAGGGTTACCAGAGTGCTTGTGCTAGTTTCCTGTTCAGCCCAGCTTTCCAGCTATTGTGCCTTAATTTGGGATGGTAAATGGAAAATAAGTTACAATGTATTTTATTTTGCTACAATGTTTCATAGTACAGGCTTTGTCACTCAGATATTTATATACATTTGGTAAAGCTAGACTAGACTATTCTATGAAGATGGGATACAAAGG
Source organism: Myrmophylax atrothorax (assembly GCA_026770055.1). Classification (NCBI taxonomy): domain Eukaryota; kingdom Metazoa; phylum Chordata; class Aves; order Passeriformes; family Thamnophilidae; genus Myrmophylax; species Myrmophylax atrothorax. Next base: position 23,304,679 of record JAOXXN010000120.1, read on the forward strand.
GACATTACCAAGGAGCTTGACATATAGTGGATGAGTGATGATAGCAGACATCCTTTAAAGCTAGTCCTTTTTCTGAAAAATGTAACCTGTAGGTTAAGTATAGTTAAAATCAGCAAAGCTCATAACAGCATATTTCCAAAGGTAGAATAAAATGTAAATTGTTTCACACTGTGTTTTTAGGAACAATGACAGTTAAAAGCATCTATCTTAAAGCCACCATGTTAAATATGCAGAATACTGGTGTGGTTAATACTTCACAATGAATAATTGATGGGAGATTTGTCCACTTAGTATAGGGTTTGTTTTGTCATTGCTTTGCATTTTGGAGAGAAATAAGCCTGATGTACGTTGCATTAGAGATGAAAACCTATGTGCTCTCGATGAATGCCTTACCTCCTCTATTACCACCTGTTTATTCAGCTTCAATTTACTGCTTCCATTGTGTATTTATTAAGGTGATGAAAAAAAGGAAACATGGCTGTTAGCAATTTCAGCAACCCCATTGTGCTCACATTATTCAAGAAACCTAATAATCCACATGAACTAATTCTGACTTACTGATGGTCTGCTTCACTAAATCAGGGTGATTTTTTCTAGTGAATAGTGGATGATGTAGTGTGCCAGTACCTTAATTAAAGAAAGACTCTCTTAGTCTTGATCTTATTTTAATTTACAGGGTAATACTACAATAATATCACTAATGTAAGGTACATTAAAGGGCATAAAGTAGCATTAACTGTATTAAATTATGGCACTTGTGTTAATTAACTGCCTAAGCAAGATGGTCCTAACGGCTAGAAAGGTCGACTAATGCATAAATAAAGTCTTCTGCAATGGGAAGCTAAGCAAGAGCAGACATTTTTCCCCTCGTCTGGCCTTGCTGCCGAGGATCAGAGGGTGACCTGTGTGGTAACCTCAGGAAGCTCTCTGCCACTTAGCTGCCTGCAGAGGTGGCCTGAGCTGTCTGTGGGCGCTGCCCATCTTTGACTCCATGTGAAGGACAGTCCTAGCAGTAAGCCATGAGGTACAGCTCCCGTTTTTAAACACTGTCTTTGTAGGAGAAATTCACTAAAATGCTGATAATAATTCCTTTGAAGTCAAGCAAAATGTTCCTAGCAGATTTTGGATCAGACTGCTAAAGGTTTAACCATGTTCGTTTTAAAGTATTTTTGCTCTAACTGTTATATCGACAGTGACATGGACATTTATACACTGTAAATTAACTGTAATTTGAGATGCTAGTGAAAAAACATTGTCCCAGTGGGTAACAGAATGACTAGCTGGCTAAAACAAAGGCTCTTACTGCTTTTGAATGATCAGGTTTTGATCTAAGAGCCACTAGTTTCTTTCTGACACCAGAATATCCAGCCTCTGTACAATGTTATTAAGCCCTTTGGAATTTATTTTTATACTCTTCTCGCCTTGAAGCTTCTGTATTTAAGCCCCAGGGTTTTCTGACCCCATCTCAGCTACAGTTGCTGTTCCATCAGCAATAGAAACCTCTAGCTCACAGTAAAAGTAATCTCAGTTTTAACACTTTCTTGCTCTCACATTATCTCTTCTAAATTTAAATCCGTCTCAGCATCTGAATACATTACTCTGAATGAAAGTATGTGTGCTCCTTAGGGGTTTGGGGCTTTTTTGTCATCTTAGTTAGCCTTCCCCTTCTGCCAGTTGTGACCCTGAGCCACTCAGTGAGGCTGTGGTGGATTTGGGGTGGGTGAGGGAGCTTGCACTGGAACCTTCAAGAGTCCCGGTGGGGAGTCTTGGCTGTACTGGGTTTGATCCACTGGCTTATTCTCCAGATCCAGCCTATGGATGGATTAATTGGATTAAATTTGTGTTTTACTCTGTCATACTCTTGGCATAATATTCCTCTGTAATTTGTCCAGAACCAGAAATTTGCTCTAGGGAAGTGAGAATATACAGAAATGCTGTAGTTTTATTTATAATAAATGCATTCATTGATGTTTAGGTCAGAACCAGACCATCAATAATAAGATACATAGGCTTCAAGCTTTTAAGGAGACAACTGAGTATCATTCTTGCTTCTAGTATTTATTTACTGTACTTGAATACTCTTTATTTTACAAGAACACTTGCATAAGCAGCTTGTTCTCCTTTGAGATTTCCACTAGTATTTGGAGGAAATCTAGCAGTTTCTCTGATTAAATTATGAACTCATTAGAGTAGAGGAAATAAAAAGAAATGTATGTATTTAAGAGCATGTCAATTTATCTTTAACTCCCAAGTGAAATTTGCTTTTAATATATCTACTTTAATATGTCACTAAGGAAAATGGTCCTTCATTTTCTATAAAAAAATCTGGGATCATCAGGAACTGAAATAATTAAATGGTCACAGTGTTTATTCACACATGAGCAGTCTCCAATGGTTTATTCAGTACAGGTGTCCTGGGTGGGTTTTACTCCTGCCTGTGTCCAGATAACACTGGTTTCCACCCTCCATCCTGGTGACACAAGTCCTGTCCATCAGCTCAGTGTGGTCTCAGTCATAGTGACTGGAAGGGGAGCAGAGCAGCAGAATCTGAATGCTCTCTAGGACTTTCATTCTGCTAAATGCTTTTGAAACTAGACTAGGTTTCACTCGCCAGCTTTGCTCACTAGCATTTGATCATCCTTTCTTGGCCTGTTTTGCAAGATGTCAAGTATTTCCATACTGATTTCCCCCAGCTGTCTTTCAAGGAAGCTCAGTATCATTTAGGATCAGGGTGTTTGAGGAGAGGCACCAAGCCTTTTTGTAGTATAATTCATTTTGCCATTGAATATTAAAGGAGTAGAGATAAAACTCCTGATGAAAGAAATGAGAATTTTTTTCTTTCTGTATTGCTTTGTATGCTGAAAAGCTATCCAAAGAGCCTTTCTGAATAAATTCAGTGATTCCAATAGCTTGCAGAAACTTTCATTCCTTTAAGCTTTCCATTTGAAAAGAGTTCAATTTAATGCAAACACTGAAATAAGCTTAAAGATCTCCTGGATCACATATACAAAT
>JAOXXN010000120.1:23307729-23343735 GCA_026770055.1 Myrmophylax atrothorax
CTGCAGTGGTACAAGGCATTATCACAGTAAAAGTTTAAAAATTTCCAACTATTTCACAAGTAATAGGAACTGCCAACTTTTAGGTATGGGTTTGTTTGGGGGTTTTTTTAAGTTTAAATTCTGATCCTTTCCATGGGTGCCAGCATAGTGGTATTGCTTGCCATTAATTTTATCCATCTCATTACCTAATTACACATGCTTAGGAGTTGATTTTTCCTGGACACTTCTCACTCTGTGAAGTGCCTCAGAAGGTAGTAGTTGAAACCAAAATATCCACATGCTTTCTCTTGGCACAGGTGATGTTTCTATCTCTCTGTTAATCTTTTTTTGTTAGCTGTAATAAATAAGCCATCATTCAGCTTTCCCTGATTTATGGAAATATTTGAAACTTAGAACTAACTTTGCTGCCTTTCCTCTTATTTCCCTTTAGAACAGTGCCATAATATGTTCCATAACGCTCCCTATATGTTATGAGAAGTACTGAAACGGAAGACCGGTCCTGAGACTTGTTTCAGGAGCAATCCTGTAAATCAGCAGTAATGTTAGTGAAGTTACCCTTATTGACCCAGTGAGCTTCAAATGCATGGAGGAGGAGTGAGGGGAAACAAGTGATGGAAAGGAAGGGAGGACAGAGGGAAAGAAAGAAAAGAGGGAGTACAGAAGTGAGACAGCTATCCCAGCTTCTATTTAAAAGAAATGAGGAGAAAAAACACACACCTCTTGGTCTTTTCATTCTCTCTCATCTTTGTATAAAGGTGACAAAAAATGAGACAGTTCTGCTAAGTACAGTGAAACAGTCACATGGAAAGACCTGTTCAGAAACTGGAAAGGGAATTAGTAAAGGTCAAGGTCTAATAGTATCATTATGTGGGGTCTGTGAAAACCCTTCCTCCCTTACACTCTTGAGTCTATCTCTGGGATTAATGTGCCTCAGCAGTACTAGTGACCCGTGCACAAAGGGAATCATCATGGTCCCTACTTGATCACAGCAGGCAGTAGTGCAAAAATCCTTGGTAAAATAAACATTTAACATCTTGTTAACTGGACTGAACAACAGGGCAAGTTTTCAACACTGCTGTAATTCTGTTTTCAGAGAACATAATCTTGTTCGTGGAAAATTAAGGAAAGAGCTACAGAAACAAATGGCAATGCTGTGAATTTAGCAGGCAGCAATATGGTCAGGGAAAAGGAGATGAGAGGTTATGCTGCAGGTAGTATTCCCAAGAGAAAGTCTGGCTGCTGACGCATTCAGGAAAGCATAATGTTAACTGCAACCCTTTGCAAGGGAACGGGCTGTGTCCTGGTTAGATTTGTGGGACACGGTAGAAGTGAAAGGATACTGAATAGCAAGAGGTGTCCTAATGACACTAGGAGAGAGCAGGAACTGGAGAACTTCTTGACATACTACCTCTCCTGAATGAGACCACCTTTAATTTTTGCAGCACATTGAGTCCTTGGAGCCTTAGAGTCTGTCCATGAACAGCATCTGGTTGCTCACACAACAGCTCATCCAGACTTTTATGCTGGAAATGCTGCTATACTCTGGAGTGATGTAGCTGTACTTCACTGATGATTATTTTGACATTTCTGGGGTGACAGACACCATTTAAAAATAAGTCGAAACCAAATAAAAACATTTCAGGAAGAGGCTGATAATCCATAGCTTTATACTGTGGGTTAAGTCTGATCAGGTCTTGGGACATGCCATGGATAATGTAATGCATGATGCATACACATGCCCCTGTTCCAGTGCTGGAGGGCAGTTTTCTAAAATTGTGTTCTTTCTTTGAACCCTTGAGTCTATCTTCTGGCTTTGATCTTTGTGCAAATGGCAATAGTTGTGTGCTTCTTCTTTGTAAAGTCCGTGGAAGACTTGTGATTCTTTTCATTTTCTCCCTTAAATCCATTTCTGTCTTTGTGGTAGCTATGTGGAGGGTTTTTCCTCTCTGCCATGCAGCATCCCTACTCCAGATGTGTGTTGTCCTGTAATATGAGCCAGTAACTGATATATTAAGATTTACAAAGTACTTTGCAATACACTTAAGAAATATTGGTGGAGAAGCACAGTGGATTGTTATAATCTGTCCTCTGTGTCCCATCACTCATCAAACAGGCATATAAGGGAGTATTGGTACAAATGTTAATGATAGTGACACTGTCCCACACATAAAGTGAGGTGTTTCACATTTAACTGCCACCAGTAGTTCTGTTACACTACACATTAAACCTATTAACAACCAAAAAGATAAAAATTTATTACAATAAGGATATATACACTGAGATACACATCTTCACACTCAACTAATTAGTTACCATTGACTGTTTCACTTTGTTCAGTGGCATGTGGTATATAAATCATTACAATATGTTAAATGCAAACGGTTGGTAATAGGGTAACCATCTGCTCACTGTTGGAAAGTCAGCAGAGGAATATAGTAAGCTGTACTTCTAGTAGCAATGCTAAGCTCACATCCCTGAAATACCAAATATCTAAAAGCAGCTGCCTCCACTAATGCCAACATTATTAATACATCTCTTACCCTTTTCATTTTCAGAAGTAAACCACATATTATAAGAGGTAATTTTGTTCTTCAGCTTGAACTTGAATTCAAGGCTAGAGTGTGTAACAGCAACATGAACCACCATAATGCAAAGTCTGATCTTTTTCTTATATTGTGTTGAGTGCTTTTGAACAGCCAAAAAATAATCAGGCTGACCACTCTTCTCAGGACATCTTTTCATCCACAAGTATAATTAAACTCTTTTCCTCCCCTAACCCCTGCTGCCAGGCCCTTTTGCAGGGATGACATTGTTTTGTAAGTGATAGATAGTTGGCACATTGCTGTCTGGTAACGTGCCACATTAGAGACCAGCAAAGGGTGCCTGCCATCTAATAACCTCCCATGCCCTATGAGTGTTAAAGATCACCACTGCGAAGAGGGATCAATTATTTTGCCACAGACATGTATTATCAGAGGCTGTCACATACCTTCATAATGAGCTTTTCTGGATACCCAAGCGACAAAGTAATGCATTGGAAAATTAGTAGTGGGACCAGAGTGAAGGACTGCCTGCCAAAGTTGAGGCTGTGCCTTCAAGCTGGAGCAGCTCCTCTTCCCTTACCCGTTCAGTCACCTGCTGGTCAGGGTCACTATTACAGTGCTGACATGCTGGCTCCCCCATCAGTAATATATTGCACCATCACCTATCAGAGAGATTAATATCTCCCTCTACTGAATTCCCAAGACGTGGCTCTCAGCATTAAAGATGCCAAGGAATTTGGCTCCCACTGTCTGAATGGAAAAGAAGTTTGTGATTTCATCAAAGTCAGATGCTGCCCAGGCTGGCTCAAGATATGTTGGGAGGAAGGGTTGGTGTTTGTTTGGGAGGTTACATTTGCCATGGCAGCGTCTGATTTAAGATTGTGCTTCCAGGGAAGTACCGGCAGGAGAAGAGGCTGCAGGAGACCTCATTAGCCTGGCAGTTTCTCATCCCCAGAATGGATTACAGAATAAGATGCTTGGTCTATAGGGTCTCAAAAACCTGTACCTTTGTGTAGGTGTGCTGTCCTGCAAAGCTTTCCAAATTTAAAAAAGTATTATAGGGAGATTTTTGTGCTAACACATTTTTCTTTGTTGTCTTGCAAGAGAAGAAGCACTGGCTGAAGGCTGCCCATGTTTGGTGACACCATTTTGATTCACAGCGAACACTTGCCTGTTTCAAAATGGGGTGTTTGCACTTAAAGTTATCTGGAGCATTTATAGGGACGTTGTGATGAGCAGCACTTTATAACACCTCAAAGGCATGGTGCCAGCAATGGGAATTTGATAAGCTCAGGTCCTGAATTGGATTCCAGCAATGGTCACAAGTTTTAGGAAGCTCTCATTTGAAATTGCAAGCAGAGGAAAAACAGGATTCTTTCTCTTTAATTGCGTTAGTTTTATTGAACTGAAGCATTGCTTCAGTTCCCAGAACACTTTATATATATTTTAATGCAAGTTACCAGAGACAATAGTTGCAGGACTGTTTATTGTTTCTGACTTTTATATTTGGTAAAACTGATTTTACTCATTTTCCCCTCTAACTCTCTTGTGCGTTAAGAATCTTTAGACTTTGGGATGGTGTTTACTGAAGTTGTCATAAACATAGTAATTTAACTTCTTTGATTTGGTAATACTTCTAATAGAGCTTTTGTTTAGGCCTGCTCAGAAAGTCAGTCCAAGCCCCACAAACATGAACTGGAGTCCAGGAAACTGATAGCATTTTGTGCAGGAGAGGGAATATGAAACTCGTTCCCTCAGTAGCTGATCCTTTTTAATTAGCCTTACATTTTCTCATTCTATTTATTGAACTGGGGGCTATTTCTTCCCTTAGTTAGAACTAAGGCTGTTGATTATGTCATGTAAACACAACCATGAATTGACTTGAAATTTCTTCTGCTGCACTGGAGGAGCAGAGACAGTGGGAACAGGGTGCAGCAAGGGAAGTTGGGACAGGGGACAGCACTGCAGTATGACAAGGCATCTGTTTTGTCAGTGACCCACTTTGGGAAATCCTCCTTCCCTCCTCCCACAGCCTACATCCCTCCAGCCGCTCATTTCTCACTGTCTTTGTTTCTCTTTTTTGTGATCATCACTCCTTTAGTTGTAGTGCATGGGGAGTCGCTGCCCATGTGGCTTAAAGAAGGAATTGAAACCTTCAGCAGGAACATCTCAATTTACTGTGAAAAAGTAAGCCTATTATACTTTGTCAATGCAGAAAATTGCTAATCATTTAGCAAGCTTCATTACAGATCCTGTGCTTATGGAACTGATGCCTGTACCTCCCTTCCTTTGAATGCCCCTGAAATAATTCTTCCAGCAGGACAGCGAAACAGCAAGGAGCCAGTTACATTTTTAATCACTTGTGCCCCATAGGAATTGCAGTCTGCCAGCAAGGGCAGCTACTTCCTCTCTGTAACACAGTAGAAGAATTAAAAAATGGGAAGCTGTGATTCCAGAATGGTGTATTATAGTTATTAATGAGGTAAAGATCAGATTGAATGTCATTAATTGCTAATATTCTTCTACTGAAAATGTTTTACCCAATCCAGAAGCTAGAGGGAAGAACGGATGGGGGAAAGGGTTTGATTTCCCTTTTCCATTTGTTTTTTTTTTTTCCTGAATGGTGAAGGGGGAGTGGAGAAATAGTTGAATGAATGGAAAATTAAAATAAGGTTTAATTTCTCCTGTACAGATCTCAAAATAAAATTTCAACAGTGTAGAATCCTTACACACCCAAACCAGTTTGCATCATTTTGCCTTCTCATCAGGTAGATTAGTCAGACACTGCAGAAGTAACCCTCAACGTGGTGATTCTTTCCAACAGTAATCCTTGCAGGTAGATGACTGCAACAGCCTCCATTCTTACATGTACAAATACCTCGTATTTTAGACTTGATGTCTTAAAATGAACATCTCAGCTTTGGGGTTTTTAAAGATACTGAATCACTGTATTGAGAGATCAGATTCTGAAATGTCTCTTCTTTCCAATGACTACTTTTGGAGACTAATGCAGGCTTTGGATTTTGTGGTCTATGTGTTTGTTTGTCTGGTAATGTTTCATAAAATATAGATGCTTTAAACAGGAGAGATGCAAGACAGTGATAACACCAGAATGACAAAGGGTTGTCTTTTGATTTCAAAAGCAGGTGAAGTATATAATATTCTTAACACAGTTCCTTGGTTTCCTCACTTTACAGTCATACCCAGGTTTTGACAAACAAATGCACAAATAGTGTATAGCTGACATTCAGCCTGCTCGTCAGTTGTGGAGAGGACACACATATGCTCTAAAGGCTTTATCCAAAAAGCATCACATTAGATTTTTAGAGGCATTGGGCATTTAAAATGAAATGACCTAAAGGTGGTTCAGTGCTTACTCTTGGAAAAAATAGGGAATTTTGTAAATTTTCATTGTGTTTTAATACACCAGGGCTTTTGAAGAATGTATTGCACATATTAGGACTGCAAAAAGGGCTTACTCCCACAGAGAAAGAGTTTGCAATTTAAAATTGACTGAGTGTATGTTGTAACAGGAGAGAGACCTTTTGGAGGGTTGTGTAAATATTGCTGCAATGCGAACACAGTTAATACAACACAAAGTCCAGTCTCAGTGCCCTGTATACAGGAACTTCCCTCTAATTCCTAACACATAAAATGTGTACTTTTTTATAACCTCGTAAACTTTGAACATTTTAAAAGAAACCAGGTTTGAAAATTAGTCAAAAGAGTCAAATAAGAAAGGGAAAGAATTGCCCTGAGACTTCATCTTAAGAAACTTACCAGCAGCAGCCCAGGGCACTTGTCCTGCCTTGCAGTTGCAGGAGCTGGGGCCATAATACCGAGAGCAGCAACTGTTTTGCCCTGGCTGTTTTCAGAGTTCAGAGTCTGCAGCACATGCATCTCAAGAGAAGCCTGTTACAGACTAAGAATTTTCCCCTTATTTTAAAAAGTTGTTTATCTTATCAGAGGGAGGTCAGCATCTGAAAGCCCAGAGAATACCATAAAGGAGTAAAACTGAGTCAAAACACAGGAGTGATTTGCATAGAAAAAGAAAAAAAGAAAAAAATATTGTATTCTGAAAGCTACATTCAACTTCTGTTAGAAGCAGCTTGAACAGGTGCCAGAAGCTTGTGCCTTTTGTGATATGATTATGACCACTAAGTCATTTGGTTCAGTCAATTTGCTAAGTATCATGATAAATCTGTATATAGCAGAAAATCCACAAGTGCTGCCCTTTTCCTCTCCTGAGGTTTTTTGCCCAGTGTAAAAGCAGAGAACAGCTTTAGCCAGAGGTGGGGGTAATTCAGAGTCCTGTGTAATGCTGCGCCCTCCTGGCTTGTGTAGGTCAACAGAAGGAAATGCTGAGCAAGCATGAGAATAGATGAGGAACGACAATGAACAGTAATGGTGGGGACAAGAGGTCATGACTGCTGTGGGCACCATCCTAAATCTCAGTGGAGCTGTCTCCCTCCTTCTCCTCTGTAACTCTGCATCCGAGAGAGAGAACACAGCTATAAAACATATCAGACACAAACACCAAGTTCTGCATCCCCAGAAGTATTACTTACACAAGTATGTTCTAATAAAGTGGCCATTATGTTTTTCTTCTTGATTTTTTTATTTGCATAATTCAGGAGGTTTCTCATAATTATGCCTAAGTTCATTAAAGATGAAACTCTGTATCATGCAAACATTCTTATAAGGATCCTCTCAGGGCACCTTGTCTCTTCCTACTCATCAGGTCTTCAGGACAAATACCTTCTTACTTTCAGTTGATGGCAACTCTGTCAGTGCGCAAATAAAAAACAATTAATTTTGAGCAGCACTCTCCTTATGCCCCGAAGAATCCTTTAATGCCAGGAAGCTCTTGTTTACCATCTGACTGTCCATGCCCCAAATCAGATCCTGCCCATCTTGCTAGATCTGTTTTCTGTAATAACCTGCTGCTTGAGAAATAGATGCTGCTAGACATCCCTGTATTAAGGATTTCTTTTTTTTTTTTTTTTTCAGGTCTAGGCTCTTTCTTTACCTGCATCTATTAGTTCTCTGCTATTTTTCATAGAGCTATTTATTATATATTTATATTTATATACATATACATATATATGCATGCATTTTACTTCCAGATTAGCTCAAACATTCTTCGAGAACAGAAGCAGCCTGTATATTTTCCAGTGGAGTTTGAGGCTGAGGAAACCTGCTTTACTTTTCAGGGAAAACTGAAAAGTTCGTATACAATTTGAAAAACTGTGTTATGCAAGATAGAATTGCTGAAGTTTGTTTTTCAGTATAAACATGTACCAGTTGTTTCTGTCAGCAGTATTTCACAATTTGCTTTCCCCTATGACAGCCTTACATTATTCATAACTTGCTATCTATTCTTTAAATTTTCAGTTAAAAGAGTTTCCTGGTGGGGGTCACAGAATATAAAGGGAAGTATTGATTTGAAACATTTAAAATATAAATGAAGTTGTTTAGTTCTTCTGGTACATGGAATATTATAGTCACTAGTTCACATTCAACCTCCCAGCATGTCTGTTTTCATAGACAACAAAAACATGTTTCCAACCTCTCAGTGGACAGTGCAGCTTCTGTGTGAACATCCTTTGATTTACCCAGTATTTGTTAAAAACAAACATGAATAATAAATGCTTCAGTGCACTTGAAGGCCAAAAGCAATCATTATTTTATTCTCATGTGACATTAGGTCAGAATTTTGCTTTAAAACTACCAGCCTTTTGCCATTTAAACTTACCAAAGCAGTGTCATCAACCCCATTTCACAAAGACATACACAAAGCCTCTTGTCCCATGTCACATGAGTTTGGAGCCTGGGCAAGTATTAACCCCAGTGGCAATTTTGGCACTGGGGGAGAACCCGTGTTGGAGGTCCCATGCTGGACAGGCCCATACACATGTCTATAGACATCACCTGCCCCAAGCCAATGCCAGAGGCCAGGTCTCCTCTCCCTTTCACCATCTGAGGTCTAAGAGCTTCTTTCCAGCTGCTTCTGATAAGTGAATGGGACTGCCTAGCTTTGGCCACCCACCTCTGAGAAGCCCAAGTCATCCATTCAGAGGCATTACCCACAGACCATTTATGATCCTTTTGGGTCCCCTCCAACTCAGCATATTCTGTGATTAATTTATTACATTCATATTTTTGTTTGGTAAAAAGGCAGTAAAAATGCAACTATGATTATCATTCATCTCAAGTATTCTAATAATAAAAAGCCTTCATAATTTTCCCATCTTTGTTTAATTCCACTTGCTTTAATATGGCATAATAAGATGTTTGCAGAATCTAGACAATTTAATGGCTTACAGAAAACAATAAGTAGTCTCTATAATTAAACACTAGTCATATGGTATTTTTGAAAAAGAAAGTAAGCTTTTCCTACACAAAGTCAGGAACTGAAATACATTAGATGAAAGAATTGTTTCCCCAAAGTAAAAATAAAAGATACCATTAGAACCTTGTTTCCTGAACTGTTTAAAGTTACGCACAACAAATAATTTCATTGTGCTGTGTTGTTTTATCAACAGGGCTAGAGGTGAGGTGACCCAACAGCTCTTTTTCAGTATCTAAGGTGCAGGATGCTAAGTTGCTTTTGGCATACTTCAACAGCTCACTTTTCATCTAGTTTTCTTCAACAGGAGAAAAGATTAGTATTTTTGAAGGTATAAGTTATCCACAGAAGAAAATTCTGTCTGGGATGCCGAAAAGTATCAGAATTCAACCCACATTATTAAATAGTTTTGACAAATTTCTTTTAAAAAACTCAAAAAAAGGCATAATCTTTCCTTTGTAAAAAATTTTTCAAAAATAATTTCTAAAATGTGATTTAAAATCTAAAAATAAAAATACACATTTCACTTGACACAAGTGATTTTTCCCTCACAGTTTTTTTTCCATTCACTCAGTGAACTGAAAAATCAATTATTTACATGGCACTACTGGCAAATAATTCTTATCATAATAATTCCAGAAGGAATTATTCTGTGCCAAGGGGCTTATATTGTATGGAATTTGAAAGTTAAAAAATTGATAAACAATGAGAAGTATGGTTTGATTTTTTTACTTTTCTCTCTGAAGTTATGACCTCTAATTGAGATGAAAAACTAAAAGAAAAAAAAAGAGAAAAAAAAGGAACAATAAAAATTTTATGTATTTTGAAATGGGTTGGGAGTGTCTGCTTTGGTAATAAGCAGCTACCAATTCCCAATTATTTCAGATGGAGCTGTGAGGCTTAAGCATTTTGAAAATCAACCCTAATGAAACACAAGAAAACACCAGAACAAAACCACTTTTGAAATATTTAGTCAGCTTCATTGGCTATGAACAGTTCATTATACACTCTCAGCTTTCATAGTTTCTCCATGAATACCTTGGAACACACTCCAGAAAAGAACAGAGCTGCCTTATGCCTTATAATTATCCTTAAAGTTCAAGTTCAGCACCATGATTTTTCGAAATGAGATCAATTATCGTGCCCACACGGCGAGCACGTTCCCCTTGGCCCGTGGGAGCAGCGTCGGGCAGGGCTGCGGCAGGACCCGGCAGGGCACAGTGTACGAGGCCGGCGCTCGCACACAGCAGCTGCCCCTGCTCCTCACTCCCTGGCAGTGATGGCAGCACTGCAGAGGCAGAGAGCAGATTCCAAGGCCTCAATTCAGGAACACCAAGGGGTAATATCAGCCATAACCAGCAAAACTTTTCATCTCTGAATTCTCACGAGTCTCAAAAGACAAAAACCTGAATTACATTTTTGCTTATGTCCTCGTTTATCCCAGTGATTTTCCTAACTGTCCAATTAGTGCCTAGACATCTCATGGTGATATTGAAAATAAAAGGGTGTTTTATCAACGCATCTTTAGCTTTCCCCAACATATCCCCTATAAAACAAGGCAGTTTAAAGAAAGGAAATCAGATTCTGTTTATTTAAAGCACTTAAATCCTGGGCTTTTCAAGGACTGCTAGGTTGTATGTAACTATATTTATTTACAGAACTTACTGGAAGGAGAACTCAGCTTTTGTTCTTTATGTGTGCTTTATTGCTGTTTGTGTGTTTTGGTGATACACCTGAAGCAAAGTGTGGCCAACATATGTAGCAAAAAAACCAAGGATATGTTCAATACACCTTTTATCTTTGAAAAATGTCTAGTTTCTTTCTGGCTGTTTTCAAAGAGAAGTGAGGTCTCCTGATCCACTGCCCAAAGGTTTCCTGCTGGCTCCTATCCCCTTGCTCCAGCTCCATTTCCTTGCACATCCTGCATGTCTCCTGTGGCTGCAGGAGCCTGCCCAGCCAGGGGAATTGTAGGAGCTGCCATGAGCTGGAGAACCTCTGACAGGGTTAGACAACCTCCACAAATGATTATGATTGTGTTTGCTTTTCTCTCAATTACAATGCCTCTTCTTGGAAACAAATTTTTCCCTGGTCTTGGTGTTTATTTGGAAAGGAGGTAGATATCTGTTCAGGGCTCTGTTTGATTTGTAAAATCCCCTCACCTACAGACATAAACATAACAGGGCTTAAAAGCAGAGCTGGTCACAGCAGATGCCTATTAGAGAATGTTCCTCACTGAATTCTGATAATCAACACCCACAGAAAAACTCCTGACTGGAGTAGGAACAGGACCTTGCTACTCATTGCATTAAAGCTATCAGAGAGGTCTCACTTTCTCAAGTGATACCTGGTGTCCAAAAGTCAATGTATGTGGGGTGGGTTATTCTGCACCTCCTCTGTGCCTATGTGCAGGAACGTGCCCTACCAGCTGCTGTGGGAGGCTGCTCCTTGAGCGCACAGGGCCACCCGTGGAGGACAGTAGCATGTCTGTGCCCTGAGCCAGGGCTCACACCCGCTGCTTTTCCCAGGAGTATTCTCTGAGTAGCACAAAGCATATTGTCTCTCCCTTGGAGGCAACCAGTTACAGCCCATATCCCATTCTTCCATATATACCATCTCTACAGCAGCGTGCAGGGGCACATTTTAGCTTTTAAATGAGTCCACAGGAGGTCTCTTAAACAGAAATGCTTTAAAATCTTTCGAAAAGAGCAGCAGATGTACTGCTTCACAGAACTGGCTTCCCTGGTGTCAAATTCTGCACGCTCCATGGATATTTTTATGCTGCTTTTCTCTATTATAGTCCTCAAAAAGTTACCAAAATCAGTATGAAATTAACCTTGCTTGTTTTGCGTGCAGCAGAAACACTGCTCTCCTGACAATGTCTCATGAAAATACTTTATTCCCTCCTGTGACACAATAGGTGCTATGCCCTGAGTCATTCTCTAAGCTTAAAGGAAAGATATTTCTGCTTCAGCCATGTCTGTCTAACATGAGTTGTGGACATAGATTTGTAGCAGCTCACTTGGGGTATGTTGCATGCAAGAATAAAATTACTCCCATTGCAGATAGTTAAATAACATTTTTGAGTAGTATTGTAAGCATGTCCACTTGAATAGTAATTTAATGGCCACAATTCTAGACCTCCCACACAACAAATTGTTCCTTTTCATGTTGTGCTGGGAAAAAGGATTCGGGATACCAGCTGGCAGCTGATGCTGTGAAGTACTACTGTCAAATAAAGACAGGAAGTTTGGAGTAATCACTAGCATCTTAGAGCAGCTTTCTTGGGATTGCTGCTGAGCAGATGTAAGACTGGTATATATTAATTAAATTAAATCCAGGAAAATTGGTTTCTCAATAAACTTAAAAGTGGCAATGCACATTAGCACAATGCTGGGAATTTCAAATCTAATGTTCGGATTTGTATCAGGAGAAAAGAGAATGAACAGTGACTCCTAAAGACTTCTAACTTCTATTTTTAAATTCGTAAGCTATAAAATTCTGCAATGATATATTGATGCACCTCTCATCTGAGGTTTGTGTGCCACATTCTTAACAATGTAGCAGGTTGTGGTACAGACTTTTACAACTGCTGTGATATAGTGTTAAATTCTGCCAGGTGGTATTGTAGCAATTAAAACACGTATGTTTTGGCTATCTGTTCATGTCTATTGACTTGTTGATAATGACTTAACTGCCTAATGATGGATTGCAAACTAAAGCTGGCTAAGCAGGACATTAGACACCATCAAAAAATTTTAAATAACAAAAACTTTTCTTCCTTAATATTCTGATGGCAATGAGCAGTTGTCAAATCTCAGATACCGTGCTCCTTAACCTCTTTGCACCATCAGACGGATAAGGGCAGGGTATTGCCAAGCAGACTTTGTTATTCCAGCTGGGGGGGGGAGAGATGCATTCTTGTCTCAGTAGCTCCTGTCTCTCTGATCCATAGCAGTATGGGAAGCTGAGGTTACTCAGGTTTTTAGCATCTCCTAACTTTTCTTGATATTTAGAGCAAACCAATGAAAACGGGAGATACATCATGACAATTCAGAACACCTTAGCTCTGTGGTACCTCTGCAACACAGGTGCTTCCCCCTCTGCCATCTCGTCGCATCCATGTACCAAGCCATTAATTATTGTGTGAAGTACAGCAACTTAGTAGGTGACACCAAAGGGATTCCAGTGAGACAGAAGGAAATTTTCAAGTGAGAGAGAAGGAAAAGGAAAAACTAATTGTGACACTGATGAACTTGGAAATTAGGTCTGCTGCTTTTTCTCAATCCTTCATTGGTAGTCTGGGAGCCTACCAACCAACCACTAGTGTTAAATGATCACTTGGTAGCACTAGAAGGAACTGACATTACTGGTCTTCATCTTAGCAAGAGATTTTGCTTCCACTTTGTGAGAGACATGACTACCATTGTCCCCATTCAGCAACCTTCATGTAGATAAGAAAAGCTTCCTGTTTCTGAGGTTAAAGATTAGAGCAAAATGGATGGAATGGAAACAATGTAAAGTACCAGCATCCTACCTTTTCAGCAGTCCAGTCCCTAAGCACATCACACCTGGGCTCCTTATCATCCACTGATTTCTATTTTCCATCCCATGCTTATTCAAGATCTTGTACCTGCTGTTGAAAATTATAAAAAGATTATCTGACATTATCTAAAAATACAGGCATCAAGCCTAGGATAATATGAATGAAAGCTGGAAACAAATTAGACCTCATTTCAGGCAGTGTGAACTAACATAAATTCACTGAATCTACGGGAGCCAGATGGATTTACAGCAGCTAAGAATCTGGCAAACTGTATTCACGAGTGAAATTATTTGCAGAACATGCTGCTGGCAAACCCTAGCAGATTTTATAGCCACTCTCTTTATTGACACATTTCCATGAAAACTAATATATCTGAAGGAAAAAAAAGCAAAAATGAATGTTTAAAAAGGCAATGGAAGTTGGTTCTCTACAGCAGCTACATGTTCAGACGTTTATTTCTGCTTTAACACTCAGAGAATATGAAATCAAAGTTAGGAAAAGCATGTGCCCATTCACTTGGCTAGGTTTATCTAGGTATTTCATACTAAGGATATTTTTTAATGTGGTAAACTGAAATAAGTCAGACTCAAAATTAGCTGATTTGTTCTACTAGACATAAGAAACAGTGGATTATTTTTAGACTTTGGATCTAAGAGACTGAAGAAAGTCTGAATATTTTCATGTGTGTTGATTTGTCACATTTTTTTTTTTATCTAGCCACAAAATCAGAACAGTTTCATATGCTTAAATACTGAGAAGTTTGCTCAGGTTACTGCCTCTTCCTTTCTACAGGTTGAGATATGAATTGATCAGCAGTGATCCTGTAGTTCTTGTTTGTATTGGCCAGCATTTACTTGACAGTATATAGAAATGTTTACTAGTGTACAAACACAATAAATCTTATGAACATACGAAATTTAACACTTGCATACTGTTATTGTTTAGATGGCTTAGTGCAAACAATGGGCAATTCCATGCCCTGCATGCTTTCTGTGAGCCCTGGGACTGTGGGAAAGGGAATTATGCTGCCCTTTTGGACTTTGTTTTCTTTTTTAATTTCAAGCTCTCCAAACTGCTTGGAAGTAGGCCACTGAGAAAGCAAAGCAAACATCCTCTGTGCCTGGGCTTTGCTGTTCCCCACTAGATATATTATATTCAGCTGAGGGAGAATAAGAAGCTATTTTCCCCAATTTTCCATACTGCCTGTGGGAATCTAATTCAATTTCCTCCCAAATTTAGCAGTGAAAATGAAACAGTGAAGAATAAAGTTGAAGAGGCTTCTGTAAATCTCTGGATTCTAAGGTACTAAGGTGCAGCAGGATTACCAAGCACAGGTTAAACTCCTTTTCTAGCCACAAAGCTACTTACAGACTTAAGAAGCTTAAAAAGCTGATCCAACATTAGTCCTTGCTTTGCAAATGAAAGAATAATATATATACCTATACAAAGTTATATTTGTTATTATTGAATTTGTTTATCCTTTATTATAGATGTAGCCCTATTCCACAAAGGAATTTTTTTTTCGGTGGGAGATTATGATGTATTAGATAAATTCAGGGAAGAGGACAGAAAAAAAGACTGGTGGTCAAATGCTTTTCCAGAAATAAACAAGTGAAAAAAAATACTCACATTTCATTACTCTCACTGCAGTGGCTACATTTCACCAGCAGACCACAGGGATCTTATTCCTAAATTCCAGAAAAAGATGTAGTGTCTTCTTTGGCCTTTGATTCCAACATGGACCTGAGATATTCCTATGAGTCAAAAAAAAAAAACCAACCCAGAAACCAGAAATTACTTTTCTGTTTCACTTGAGCAGGAATATTTGTTCAGCAGACCTACTTGCAGCTCATGCCATTTTCTGATTGTCAACTGTCCTTAGGTTTTCTTGACCCTTTTAGCTCAGAACTCCTCCAGACGGAGCCAGCACTGGTAGCAGAGATTGCAGTAATTATCTTGTTACCTCTTTTGTGTAAGCGTCTTCTCACTGCCTGTTGCATCTTCACAGAAATAAATTGGTCAGCAGTCATTTTATTTCTTCATGACAGTATCCTTTATACTTGTTTTCATTCCCACAAATTCTATTAAGCTTTGGAAATTAGAATAAGGATCAGCATACTTCGGGGTTTTTTACATAACATGGAAAAAATCTTACAATATAATGAATAATAATATTCAGCAGATGTGATGTTTCTGAGACTGTGAGCCTCAATGAAAACATTTCCACTTGTTAGAGAAAATTAAAGGAAAACCAAACTTATCTAAGTATTTTCTTGTTGTTTACCTTGTACACTCAGTGGTCCAAGAGTTTTGTAATTTATCTGTACAGACAGTTCTTCAATTTATGATGAATTTGTCTCATAAAGAGTCAAAAAAAAAATTCAAACATGAAAAATAATGAGCCAGCAAAGCTGGATTTACCCCAAAGACTTCATGGTATATTTTAAAGGTGCTTATATTTTGACTTTCACCTTCTCAGCCTACTTGACTTCCTCCTTCCTGACTGAGGTATTACTTCCAACGTGTTTGTAATATAGAATTTTCATCTTTGTCTACATTATATTAGAAAACTAAATCTCACTGGTGAAGCTGCCTCAAGGTCATAAGTAAGCTTGAGAGGCATAATTAACACATTTGATGTCATGATACACATGGCCAAGTCCTTTAGGACAACTGTAACAAGGTGCTGGAAGTAATTGCCAGCACTGAAGATCTGACTAAGGCTCCTAATATTGTTACAGTGTTTTAAAATGCCCAATTAAAACTATGTGGGGATGGTATTTTATGTTGTGTGGGCAGTAATGTGAAGAGCAAACACGCCAACTCCTCTGCATGTTCAGGCTTTGTTTACCTGGGAGCAGGGAGCCGACTCGTGGCATGTAAAAGCAAAGAGTCTGTGCAGAAGGCTCCCAAGTTGGTTTTAAGTTGCTTTTCTAAACTTTGGCGATGACCTAGAATGATTCAAAGATGTATCTAAGTGAGGAACATATGGCTAGTCGTTAAAAATGTATCAAAGAGCTTCTCTTGTCTTTCTTTCTCATGAATGATCCCTTCAACATCAACGATCCCCTCACGTGCCCCCCAGTCTGTTGGTTGGCACTCCCTTGCGAGAGCGGCAGCACGTTATTAGCAATTACCTTAGTGATATTGACAGCATTTTAATGTCAGTTGTCTGTATGTAAATAGAGCCTGTGAGGAACGCGGCGCACCCAGGGCTCCCACTACAACAGCACTGCTCCTTCGGCGCGCCAGAGCGCTTCCTGAGCCTTATGTAACTGCCAAAAATATCATTTCAATTGTTTTATGACAAAATAATGAGTCTGTCAGAGATGAGTGGTCAGAAAAACAAATTTGTTCTCCCACACAATTAGGGTTTATAGTGTTGGACAGC
Organism: Myrmophylax atrothorax; assembly: GCA_026770055.1. Lineage (NCBI taxonomy): Eukaryota > Metazoa > Chordata > Aves > Passeriformes > Thamnophilidae > Myrmophylax > Myrmophylax atrothorax. Next base: position 23,324,556 of record JAOXXN010000120.1, read on the forward strand.
AATATCAATCTCCAGTGATTGAAAATTGAATTTGCACATTGAGGGAAATGTGTTCTTGCGTGTGCTGTATCCAGGCTGCTTAGCAGGGAGAGTCTTTGCAGGTTGAATTGGAAAGATGGGTATCAGCTGTGCTGTGGAAACATCATGGTGGAAGTTTCCAAATGCAGACAAGTATTGGGGGCCATGGCATTCAATTCCACAAGCTCAACATTGACAGAGCTGCTCCCAGTATGAGCAATTAAAAAAAAAGCCTGGAAAAACTGTCACAAGATATAACAGGCAGACAACTTTTCCCTTCAGGTAGAAAGCCATTTGGAAGCCTGTACCTTCCTGTATGTGACCTAATTGCCCATAGAGTTGTTGGTATTTATAATCATGGACTTGAGACATTCTCTGTAAAGTCATACAAGCATTAGACCTCAGCAGTGCCATTTGTGGGGAGCATGTACTGTATCTCAGAACTGCACTTTGCCCTTAACATTTGCTGTGTCCTTACCTGAGATTCTGCCCTTAGGCTGTTTGCCAGTGCAGTGCAAAGGCTGCAGAATACATCCTTTCACATTCCCAGACCTTAACCTGTATTCTCAAACCTGCTGAACTCATCACAGCTCCCTCTGTCATCCCCTCTCCGTGCACAGGCAAACCTACTTGGCATGCCAAGCAGCTGCCACCTACCCACTGCTACCCAGTAATTGCATTTCTGGGCATGTGTATGTAATACCTTGTACAGGACTTTGACTTTTTTCTTTGGATTTCAAGAACTATATAGGCATGAAAAATAAGGTCATCTGGAACTCAGTACACAGGATGTAGAATCAGTTTTTCAGGTTTTCAGAACTCCTCCATTCTTATACATGCAGCCAAAAAAACAGCATTCTGCTAATGGAAGGATCAAAAAAGGCTATACAAAATTTTGTGTTGAATGTGCTTTGTATGTAAATCTTGTTAAACCTTTGTTACTACCTCAGATTAAAAGCAATAACGGCTAGGAACAGTCTTCAAAGCAAGTGTTTAATGAAATTACAGATGGTGGCTAGGATTTTCAGTAATAATTTATCATCATTTATTTTTTTTTAGTGATCAAATTTGCTTTCTCTCATTCGCTTTAAATCATACTCCTAGAAGTCTACACTACTCTCCATTGTTTTGGTTGAGGTTTTTTTCTGAGGGGGGGAAGGGACGGGAAGGCATGATTTGGTGTTTGAGAGGGGATTTCGGTTTTACTTGGAATTCTCTCTTGAAACAGAATGCAGCGTTCTGGGGAATTTTGCTGGGAAAGCTGTAAAAAAATACATATAAAACATACAAATAAGTTGATTTGCATAAAGGCATTGATTGAATAAATCTGTGATTATTCTACCAGTTTAGGGAGGAAAAGCCATTTAGCAGTCCCTCCATTTAGGAAGCTTAGTGGCTAAAATGTCTCTGCTTTGCCTGTTTCGTATGTGTTTATTCTGAACCTCCCTATGGGGGCTGATGGTTTTAAATCTCAGTTATTAGGGGTTTTAAATTTGACAGAAGGTTGCCAACTAGTTCTGGGAAAAAACCTTTTGTTGTTTTCATGCAAACCTGCCTGTATTTGATACAAATATAGACCTGAAAGATGTCTAATTCTTCTCTGTCTGCTGGAGCTTGGTGGTTAAATTGCACAAGATGCCTGAGCAGAAACTATGCCCATTGCTGGACTGTCTGGGCACTGGTGTGGGCACCATTGAACAGCTGCCTCTGGGCTGAGCAGCACTTCTTATGCAGCAATCTTGCCCTAAGAAATTAAAAGAACTGAGCACCAGTACTGACAGCAGAGCTATGCTGCCCATGCTCCCTTGCTTGGGAAATAGGAAAAGAAGGAGGCAGCCCATGAAGAGATGGAACACAATGGGATTAGGGAAAGTGGGCAATAAAAGGAAATCATGAGAATTTATGGGAGTTCTTTGTGTATGCCTACATACATCCATACATATAAATACATGCTTATGTTTTGTATATATATGAAGAAGCATGGCACAGGACTGAATAGAAGCAGAAGAGGATGGAGAAGGCCAGAGTCTGTCCAAGACTTCTACCCATGCAAGCAAAACCAAGGAAGGGCCAGTCTGTCTCTCTAGCAACACATGGCAAGCACAGCAATTAAGAAGTGCAGAGATTTTGCACAAGGTTTTCTGACACAACCATTCTTTATTTTCAGATGCTTATTAAAATAGCTGTGCACATTTATACCCATTAGCAGATGGACATAGATTTATTTTCCCCCACCTCAGTTCCCCTACCACTCTGCAGCACCCTTTCAGAGCACTAGGAACTACAGCTTTTCCTCAGAATAAGCTCAAGGGGTTTTTTCTTGCCTAGATCAGTTTGCTGTCTCTGACACTGATAAGTCCCTACAATAAAACAGAAATGTCCTCCTGAAAGAAATCCAGTCTCTTCCTTTCTCTCATTTGTTCTAGTGTCTCCAGAGTCTCTCCTGCTTTTCTCCTCTGACTCTATTTTTTGGTCTTGTTATTACCGTGTACCTCTCCTGTTGGGAGTCTTCCATTTTCATATTCGTGTGGACGGTAAAATCACCCATTACTTTTCTTGACAGCAGTACCATCTACCAAAATCTTCAGTGTCTATGTGAACAGGCATGTCTCATCCACTGACACCCAGACAGGCATATTTCATTCTGCAGTGGCTAGTCATTGAAAATTCACAATTGATTTAGTCTTCAAGCTCCAATATTTTGGAAACTGTATAAAAATATCTCACTTTTTCTCTTGTCCAGCATATTCAATACATTTTTGTAATTTCAATTTTAAACATGCTAAACCTGTTTTTCTTTACAATAAACATTGCTCAAATAACAGCAGTTTCATCTGCCTCATTTCCAGCATTGAGGAGAATGCTCCACCATTTACTGTATTACGTATTCTTATGGATTTTCTCCAGCAGCCACTTAGGACAACTTCAAGCTTGTTTTACCCTGGGGATATATATGTATGTGGCCAATTGCTTCAGGTCATATTCCTTCCAAATGGAAGTCAGCTTGACAGCTGTTAATTTGCACTTGGCCATTCCATGTGTTGTTTTGCTCTAATTATTGGTCACTGTATGGAACAGGTGACAAATGCCCACATGAGAACCCTTTAATTCACTAGATGTACAATCATGAGGAAAACAAACAGGAAAGGTCATTAAATACGAGTTTTCTCTCCAGCCCCAAGCAGAAACAGATTTTAGCTGGTTTTGACATCTGTTGGAAAGGAATAGAAAGAGGTGACAATCCCTTACTGTTTATGAAACTAACTTCTCATTCTTTAACTGTCCTAGTTTCAGGGAAAGAGGGGAATTTAAGGAAAATACAATTGTTCTAAGACCAGATGCAGATCCTGGTTTATCTAATGATTTTGTCACAAGGTTCAATTAGGTGTTCTTTCCCAAGTAAAACTAAATGTGCCTACCAAAATATTTCCTCTGACCTTCAGCTACTACAGCTATATCAAATTAAAACAGGATTTTTTTTTTTCCTTTCTGAACAAGACAGTACGTGCTGAACAAGAATAGCAAGACAGTACTTTAGGAACAAGAATGGCAAGACACCACTACAGCGAGCTTAGCTTCGACCAAAGTGTGGCATTGCAGAGGATATTCAACTGAAGTCTGTTTTCTCAGGCTCCCAGGGCCTAATCTGGATCTTAATTTGGGCCAGATTCTCTAAAGACGTAAACAGAACACTTGTTTTGTTCCTGAGTATAGTGAGCAACTCTTGAATTTTTGCAAGATTATAGACCTGTCTGTAATAAAGATTATGAATAATTTAGTTGCTCTCAGTGTAGCTGCATTAGTGAAAATAAGAAAAGGTTCAGCATCTTGGAGTCTTGGTGAAACTTCTAGTTTTAGACCTGTGCAAGCTGAAGATACTGCAACTTGCTATTTACAGTGATGTCTTGTAAAGCATGGCCAAACAATACTACAGGCACAACACAGAAATCGAGTGGTTGCCATAGGCCATGCTTTTCTAAGACTTGATCTGAAATCAAACTCACCTCACCTCTAAATAATATCCCACTTTGTTTTATTTTTGCCTTTTAAAAATAGGTGTAAGTGCAACCTTCATGCTACTGGCTGTAAAGAAGAAAACAAAAGACTACTTTGTGAATGTGAGCATAATACAACTGGCCCAGATTGTGGAAAATGCAAGAAGAATTACCAGGGCCGACCATGGAGCCCTGGTTCTTATCTGCCTATACCTAAGGGCACTGCTAATATCTGTAAGTAGTTTTGTATAATAAGGATATTTCATTATTATAATTCTGCCCCATATCATGACTCTGAAGGAAGATTAATGCTGGCAAAAGTTTGTCATTTCTTTATGACTCAGTATGTATCATTGAACAAGGTGTCAATTTGCAAGCATTAAGTCTTAGTGTGCATCATCTGTGCTCTCACATGGTTGCGAATAACTTGCATGAGAATTGCATGTTTGTATCCGTAGACACATCCCTGGACACTGCACAGAAAGGTCTAATTAGGACTCTTCATATAAAAATACACAGAGCAGAGCAAACAGTGAGAACATCTGCAGTGCAGCTCCAGCCACGGTGCCGTGCCCTCAGCTCTCCATTTGTATGTCCTTATTGCCTTGAGATTGGAAACGCCCTCAGCTCAATATGTTAATGAGCTCCTTGCTCATTTTTTTGTCTCTTTAAGAAAGTGGAAAAAAAACTCAGACCAAATTTTTCAAATTAATAACTAAGGATCTAAAGGTTGGGAAATATTTACCTGATGTTGACCTGCAGTCCAAATTCATTTGCCTTCTTGTAGATCGATCAGGAAAGCGACAGCAAAGCCTGAGGTTTTATATCTCCTTGTTTCCAGCTACAACACACATAATCACTATTCCAACACACTTTCACATTATCCAGAGGAAGAAATTATGCACAGCTGCATTTCCTGGTTCAGGAAAGGATTGGGTCAAAAAGAATATTATGGTGAAAGAGAGGGCACAAACACAAGTATGAGCATCAGTTCTCCTTTTCCCGCGCATATGAAATACACAGTGATTCAGAATCTTCATGAACTAACAGATTTAAATTCCTTTGAAGAAAGGGCTGAAAATGAGGATAAACCTTTTGACAGAAGTTACTAGCTATTTTTAAGAAAGGAGTCTACAGTTTTGCCCTGATTAAAAGCAAAACATTCATTTTAGAATATTACATTTATTGAAAAGTTATTTGGGAGAAACAGAGCTATGAACTGCAGTTAAATCAAAAGTTTAAAACCAGGAGCAGTGTGCAACGCTCAGAATGTTATCTACGACTTCAAAGCAGCAGCTGTGAAGAATCAAAACTCGGAAATGAAGATCATAGGAAGCAGGACCTTATCAAGTGAAATGTGAGAGTAATAGACCAAGTAACAAACCATGAAGTGTGGGGGCATGAAATTATGATAAAATTCTTACTGAGCAGAAAAAAATAATGAACTTCCAAAAAGCATAGGGAAAACATTTTTTAAGATTATTCACTTTTTCACATGTTATAAAAAGTGAGCATGGCTCACAGAATTAATACTTTAAAGTTATGTTTGGGAAAAATGGCGAGATGTACCAGTTTGATTTCATCTATATATTTTCACATATACATATACACACATCTATACATATGAACATACATATTTTTAAATGTGTGTCTATATAAAAAGATGCAGTTGCTACCCCAGCAATCACCTAAACTAGTGACAAGATACATCTGAACATGAGAACAGGGATCTTGCTAAATGCAGCTTGCTGTGTCAGTTACCTCATTTCCAGTCAGCTGAGCACACACCAGACAGAACAGTGGAATTAGCACCCACCTAAAGGATGTCTGAAACTTGTTAAAACAGCTTTATGTTAAAACCACATTAGTGAATTTCATCAGATATACAGTTCCAACAAAAATCAAAACATTTTCCAAATAATAGGCAGTCATTTTTGGGGTTGTTATTATTATTACTATTATGGTGATAGCATCATGAAACATAACCTTGTTGGAGCTGATGAATACTCCATGTTCCCTCAAATTCTGACTTCAGCAGTGGTCAGCAGCAGGAATTTATGGCAAACAGGAAGCATGAAGGATTTTTTCTTTGCTTTCTCAGTCACCAACAATAACCTGGCTTTCTGAGCTGGACCCTCCATCATACTCCCAGTGGTTATTTGCTGCTGAGCAGAGACAGAGATCCGGCTGCCATAGGCTTGACCTCAGTGATATCTTATGGCAATACATGTCACATTTTAATGAGACAATGAATGAAAGGTATTTTATTTTGTTTCCTTTAAATGTTTTTTTACAGTTAAGCCTGTACCTCCTTAGATAGAAAGGAACATAGACTAGTGAAACCCTATTTACATCTGTTATACCATTTACCATTACATAGACTTGACATCCACTCCTCCAATTTTCTAAGTGAAAAATCCTGATCTGTTTCATCTTATCATAAAACTATGCCACATCTCTGATCATCTGTGCTTTCTTGGTCCCTTCTGGGTGTATGATATTTTTTTATTTGGTTAGGCTAAAACTGCACGATATTCTAGACACAATACCAGCATGGCTCTTTTACAATAGCATAAAAATGCATCTGCTTTATATTTTTTCTTTGCTTTCTTTACTATAAGGATCAGTCCTTTCTTAAGACAGTACCACAGTTAAAACATTTCTTCTGGCATCAAGGTTGGCATAAGTGACAAGTTATATGCTACAGTAATTAGTTCAGAAACATCATAGTTGAGTTCCTTTAGAATACTTCTTGGGTGTACATCTCCTTATGGCAATTCTTCTTATTAGATATCATTTACTTCAGATGATGACAGATATTAAGAAATTTCCTCAGATTGTGAGAATCTCTCTAACCTTCTCGGTTGTGAACATCAGTGCAAACAATTAATTTAATATTCAATATTAAATTAATTATTAATTAACCATAATATTCATTAATAATATCTTTATTCCCTACTTTTCCAGTCATCTCTCTGGTAGACCTCCTGCTTCTACTGTGGTTATTTCAACAAAATAGAATTATTAACTTTTGTGTTTGTAGGAAGTTGATTCTGAAAACACTGTCATTTATATTTAAATTGACAGATTTCACGCTTTTTTCCCCCCTGTCTTTCTTCATTGAGAATACTTACACTTTTGAAGGATGTCTTTCCAAAATCACCTACATTCTGCTGTTTTCAGTTTGGGGTTTGGGTTTTTTAGCTTATAAGAGAGTTGATTTCTATAATTTAAAAGAGAAAAAGACATGAGTTATATGTGATTATTCTGAATCACTCACACAGTTGGTCTCCAGCCTGCCTCCATGCTGTTTGCATTATATCATTTTAGATGTTCTTTTCTTTTTGATTTTAGCTAACTTCCTAATTTTAATCTGCTCACTCCTCACTCTCTCAAAGTTCTGTATTACTGCAGCAGATTCTTTTTTATCCTTTTCCTTCTCAACAAGCATGTTGACTTTCAGTCCAGAACTTCAGTCTTATAACTACTCCTTGAATCGGGTCCTATGTACCAACTTCAGAACTAACCAGCCTCACTTCTTGTGGGTTGTCTGATTGCTTGCTACAAGCAGCAATCCTTTATGGTATGTAAAAGCTTCATGTCTTTTGTTACTTCCTGATTTAAGGCCACATATGTTGGAGCATATGAAATTTTGCATTATTTTGTAAACTCCCTGTGCAACTAATGGAATTTCACTTGCCCTGTTGCCTTTATGTCCCCATGTCAATCATGTGGTCAGCAATGTAGCCCCAACATTATACCCTCCCTAGTCAGCTGTGAATTCTGAAAATCGGTGCTGGAACATGCTGATAGAAGTAACTCATCTGGTTTGAGCCTAAACTTCCCTTCATATATTACTTCAATTCCCTGAGGACACTTTGTATAATCCAGTAAATACAGTGCCCCTTTGAGACTCATCCTTTCTCCAATTTTCAAAGTCTATCTTTTCCATCTAAGACCACAGTATTTCAAATTGTAGATATATCTGAATTTTACAGAAATGTGCTCAAATAAGATACAGTTAAAAATAGGTGTATAAATGAACCATTCAGAAATTACATTTTTCTTCTTTTCACAAAATGAAAAGATTCTTCTTAAGATTCTCTGAATTTGGGAAATTTTCTCAGGTTCAACAGGAAGTGTTATGTTCATTTCCAACTATTTTGCAACTGAAACTTCTGGTTTTTTCATTGTTCTGTTTCTGCCACTTTCTTGTGACCAATAAGACTTAATCATAACTTTTCAAGGTACAGCTCATGAAATACAAGACCATTCCAGATTATTCTGCAGGCAAAGCATAAACCTTAATATAAAGCTGTTTTCTGTATCCTTCCTATTTAAAGTCATCATGAGTTTCTCAGGAAAATGCAAAACATTTTTTCATAATTTGCCTATGAAAGACAGTGAGTACTCTGTTGTTTACTGGCACTAACAGAATTTCTGCATCTGTCTCCACATAGCATTTATTTTCTATTTTCACTCTATCCCATTGACTGTTTTGTGATTACATTCATTCCCTTTTGTTGCCACATTCCGTGGATAGTTTTTTCTGCAATATATTTTGATACACAAAGTGAACTTACTGAATTTCTCTATACTAGGTGTTATAGGGTAGCTTTTCTCCTCAGCAGTTGTATGTGTCTGACCCTTTTCTTCCTCCTGTTGTTTGGATCATCTTTGGCCCTTACATTCTTTGCTCCATCACACAGTGCTCTCCTGGGCTGTGCTGAGCTGCCATGGCCATGCATCAAAGCCTGCTCGCTTTGTGTCAGTCCCTTCACAGCCAGTAACCGGTACCAGAAGTGCCCAACACTCAGGGAAAACCACCTCCCAGCTGGTACATGACTTTCCTAATTTGTAGTTCAACATGAAACAAAGGATTGACCAGGACATAGGAAACATTGGTGGTTCTTTTCAGTCAAGAATTAGGCAGACAGTCTCAGTCAGGTTACTGAATTTCTCTTACTGTGGCCCCAACCTGATAGTACAGCTTCTATCTCAGCAGCACAGCCTTAGTCCTCCCTCAATGCAAAAAGACTTATGAGGTATCCCTGCAGCAGACCTGCCACAGAAACAGTTTCTAGCAAGACTTATGGTGCTTAGAGAACTCTGCTGGTTACCCTCACCTTTGTTTGCAGCTCCCCCATAAATATTTGCTGACACAAAGCCATCTTGAAAGACCAGCATAAATGAAGTTAGCCAAGAAGTGCTTTCTGTTCAGGAATCCAAGTAGCACGGATCCCTCTAACTGAAGGGATCACACATTCTGCTGTCCTGTCAAAGCAGATTCATAAAGTAGATAGGGTCCCATTTTCTAAGGGCCCCATTCTCCCAAACAACTGGAAGGAGCTTTCCAGTTCCTACTTGATGATTTGGTTTGAAGGAATGGAACACTTATGCTTAAGATGTAAAATGTTGCTCCTTGATGCTTTTGATAAACCTTTAAAGAGAAAAAGGAAGATATGAATCAATAAGTTGAAAAACAGTAAAAGCATCTTATTGTTCATATTTTATATTACATATTAACCTTGGCCCAAGAAGTTTATAGGAGGTATAAAGCCACAGGATTATGTCTTTAAAAAGTTGTATCAGGCTGGGAAACCTAGCATTGAGGGCAAAACTGCAGTGTATCAAGAGCATTCAGATAGAGAGAAGTGTCAGGAAAAACTGCAAATGATAAACTAACTTCCCTCCATAGGTATCCAGTGCAATAGCCAGCAAAACATTGCAGGTGCATACCAAAAAACAATGCACTATAAATAACATACTATTTTTTTTTACATTAGAGCTTGAAAAATGATTCTTCAGCATTCTACCCTCCTGCATGACCCTGCTGAGTTGGTTGCTTGTGCTGGTTATGGTGGCATCTGTTGCTGAGAAATGAATTGCTTCCATACGTCACTGGTTTCAAACAACTCTATTTTTGCCATATTAGAATGAAGAGGTGAAATGAAAAAGAGTTCTAGTTCTTAAGCAGCAGCAGCATGGGAAGGCAAAGTGTCTGTTTTAAGATATTCAAAGTGCTCTAAATGGTCTGAGTTTCAGGCTTTTCACAGTTTCTAATATTCTATCAATAAACTACGATTACTTGAAAAAAAATCCATTGATCTCACTAGGAGTTTCCCAGAGTTTTCAATACTGGTTTAAATTCACTAAAATGTAACAAGAAAAAGTCCAAATTTTAAAAGGTTTTACCCAGTAAAGCATTATCTAAGCATTTCCTCTGTCCCATTTATTTCTGGTGATATCGCTTGAGAAAGCAGAGGTGAGGGATAACAAACTTCATCTAAGCAGGTTTTTCCAGGAATTGAAAAATTTTCAATCTCAGCAAAGAAAACAATTGCAAAATTAACAGTAGCAGGAGCTCCAAGGCTCTTGCAGTGAAACACATGAAATTTCCTAAGAATTCTCTCCCACCGTGTGTGGTCCTTTGTCTGAATACAGGTTTTAGCAATACATGAAAAGTTTATTCCTGTGATCATGATGATTACTCCCTTTGAGGAATTACAATATGTCAGGATCCTCTAGCTTCTCAGAGCTTGAAATTACTAGAGAATTCAGAACTTCTGATTTGATGCTGAGGATCTGATATTACAATTATGCCTCAGTGGAGGAGTTGCAGAGGGAAGAAAGATCACTGCAGGGAGTACTGTCATGCTGCAGCACAGATATTCTAGCAAAAGATCAGATGTCGCATTAACATCCCTGCTCTGACTCTTTGCTATGAAAGACTCTATATTTTATTCCTGTTTAAGAGTTAAAATATGTGGTGTGGAGTGCAATTATGTGTCTTTTGTCAGAAAAGCTCTCACACAGCTTTGATCAGCGATTAATATGGATCCATAATTGGACTGCATTATTTACTATCACACACAGCCATGCCTTCATAGGAGACAGTCTTAATTCTGAGTCTCAGCTATGTATTGACCTCACCTGGATAATTCACAGAGCTCTTGGGGACATCCTTTTCCTGAATGTGAGCAAGTTGTGACGTGGTGTAGTGTTTTGACAGCAGCAGGACCTGTCCCCAGCTCCCTGTCGTATGCCAGAGGCACCTTTAACTTGTGATGGGAATGAGGCAGACAAGCCCTTGGGAAAGTGTAACCAAGACTGAGTTGACAGAACAACTCCTTCATTCCACATGCACTCCCTGCCCAGGAAGAGGTGCAGCCTGGCTACATTAATTGTGCTGCTGGCAAATGGTCACATGGGCATTGACAATGGAGGTGCTATGGCTCTGCAGGGTAAGAGACTGGAAGCAGTAGTGTGACCCTTCTCACTGAAAGTCTGATCCTCTTCCTCTGTGTTATGGATTTCACACTGGCACAAACTATCAAAAAGTTGCTCTCTTTGCTAGCATCTGATTTGCTTTTTTCTTCATTCTCAATCACCAGCTCCATGGTAGCTAAACAACCCATTCAGAGCTAAAACAACCCATTTCTGGAAGCTGAGGAAACAAGAAAATTACAAGGCAGATGCAGAAGATTGTATGAAAGGAAAACACCAGATTTTTTTTCCTCTTAAGTAATGCATGTATATTTAGATGCACTTACAGTGAACATATAATATACTGAACCACTCACTTTCAAGTCAAGTCAAAAATAATAAATAGTATTAGTGACTTTTTACTGCAATATTTGCCATTCTGGGGCCAGTAGCTACCCCTGAACTTTTTTTGTATGCTTCACTCACTGTCTCCCTTCTATAAAACTATTACTGTTAATAGCCATCTCATTGATTTCAACTTGAAGATAATCTAGATTGAACCTTGCTTTGGTTTAACAACTGAATATATGTCAATTCAATCACCTGGTTTAGTTACTCTTTATGCCTGGCTGAATAGAGTTGTGCATCAAAGGAAAGTAATGGGCCTGATCCTTCATCTCTGTAACCTGTTCACATCACTTCACTGCTGCAAAGTCCTCACAGATTTCAATACAAAGCTGACAGGAAATAATCCATGTCACCTAATGTACCAGGTCTATCCAAAGGGCTGGCAGTGTGGGATGACTCCACAGTCTGCTGGTGTCCCCAGCAGCAGTGGCACGGGAGGAGCCGCGCACCGGGGCCCTCGCCTGCCTCCACACTGACAGAAAGGGAGAAAGAGAGGGAGAGAATCACACCTCCTGTGCCTCGTTACCTAAGGACTTGCACCAAATACAGCTCAGCTGAAGTCAAGAGCTAGCCTCAATATGTAACTCCAGATCTCACAAAAACACTCGTTCTAAGAATAATTTTCCCATCATATGTGCGGTTTTCACAGAGTGTTAATAGATCCTGCTTCATGGCCCTACATAACCAGCTCTTTTCCAGACAAACTCAGAAGTGTCATTCTCACTCTCTTTAGTAAGAAGGGCATGAAGTAGTGCACTGTCAAGGCCAGTTACCACACACAGGGATACCTGATATTACAAAAACCAGTCTGGTTACAGAAGATCACACCAACTCAGAAATTCTGTACAGAAATAGCAAAAGAGCTTTTGAAACAGAACCTGAAGACACCTTTGCAAAGTTAATACAGAGTGCCTCAGACTAGCAGGTATCTTGTATTCATTATTCTCTGCCCAGGAAGCATTTATCACTATGAATTCATTGAAAATTTTGAAATACAGTAAAATGAGGAGAGCAGACTTGAAGGAAAACCTCTCCCTTTGCTACAATCTGTTCAGGAGAGAAAGGAAAGGATATTTGTATGTGTGTGTAGGAGACAGAGAGGTTTGAGGAGGGGGAGTATACCCATAGGAAATACAAATACCACTTCACAGTGCAAGTGTGAGTACACAGTTTTTGTATTTTATCTAATATTTGTGTAGGTTCTATGCTGATTGAAACTGGCTACAATGACTTGCAAAAATTTAAATAAGCTGCTATTGAAATTTCAGGAAAAATTATTTGAAAATTGATTGTCTTTTTGACATTTAAGACAAAGGGATAGGAGTTCTCTCACATTATCCTAACTGGAAAAAGCACTTTTTGTCACTTTTAGACCTATGACTGTTTTGTTCTGTCATAATGATATTCCATTTAACTTTCAATAGTGAGCAGCAGGTGCTGTCTGCAGTGTGGTGCCCAGTGCTCTGCCAGGCCACAGGTGCCACAGGATATGAAACCGCTGAGCTGAAATTCTGACATGTGCCTCAGGAGTGATGTGCTGAAACATAAAAGATCTGTTTATGGTCCCCATTCTGCAATTTCTGTTACCTCAGCGTTCTTGGCCATGCCACGAGTTAGAAATGTCCCCAAATTGACTCTGACCTTGCTTACATTGAGTATCATTAATCTTCAAGACATTCCTTCACTCCAGTTTGCTTAATTGCAGAATGAAGTCCATGCCATCTCTGAGTAAGAGAGAACTTCAAGAGAGATGTTGAAACAAGTATAGCAGACGTTTCATAGAAAAAGAGACAGATTTCTGCAGCAAAATGCATGCCATAAAAAGTCAATAAAACTTAAAAAAGGCAAACTCTATGTAACCAGGAGGATACAAATATCCAGGATTTAAATACTGATCTGTAGTTTCTGACTAACCCAAGCAACTAGTTAACAATGGCATTTAATCTTTAAAAAAATGGCATTTCAGGAAAGATTTCACATCCATATTTTTGCGCTACACACTTTTCAGGGCACACCTGACAAGAAGCTACATTGTGGAATTGCATCATCCCACCCAAGATCCCACATTCCTTATCCAATAATGGAGTTTTACTCCTCCGCAATACCACCTCTTATGGTAAATCTCACCTGCCTCTGGAATGATTTTCTTTCATTCACTCAGTTTAGAAAAGAAATGAACACAGCAAAAAAACCACCAATGTGAGGCTTAGTCAATAAGGCCAACCTGCCTCATTAGATTGTTTCACTCAATTACATTTCTTTTACATAGCTTAATTTAGATAACCATCAGGTAAGAGAAGAAAAAATAGCTGTATACAAATAATGCAACAGAAGGTATCAACTGACTTAAGCAGCTGGCCAAAGCAGTTAGCAATGCATCTATCCCTTGGTTAAATTACTCTCCTAGATCTGCATAATACATGCATGACTGATATTTTTATCTAGAGCATAAAACCTAATGGCTGGTTGGTGGAAATACAAAACTGTTCTGAACAAATTCATGAAGTACAGAGAGCTGGTGTAGGTCCCATCTGTCAATGCATTTTAGTGGTCCCTGCAGCCCCATACTGAAGAATCTAAAGACTCTGCTTTTATAAAGGCCTGGGTATATATTGACTGTTGCCTGGATTTAACTATGTATTCTAAAACTGTTTTCAGAATCTGAGATGTAGTAGTTCGACCAACTGCAGCAAACAGCTAACTGTACTTCTTTGTGTTTTCTTTCTCTACAGGTATACCCAGTATTTCCAGTATTGGTAGTAAGTAATAAAACCAGTATTGTTTTGCATTGTCATTCAGCTTCATGGATCTAATTTCCCAACATCCCTTTCTGTCGCAGACAATGTTTCTCTGACAATGTTCCCTATGGCACAGGAGCTGTGTACTGGCCTTCCTGTTGCATTAACATGGAACTGTTATTACATGGTCAAAGACAATGTCACTCCTGACAGCACATCTGCATTGGACCACAGATTTTCTGATCGGTTCTTATCACCAGGGGAAAACTGAGCCTTACAAAACTGAGTGTTACACAAAGAATTAAGACACTTGCACAGAAAATACTTGTTGAGAATCTTGGAAAAAAAAAAGTGTTTGCTAATTACAGAAGTATAGGACTATTAATTTTCATGTATGTATATGTGTGTGTAAATTCAAAGAGGAAATGGAAGAGTTCATAAATGGAGTAGCTTTCATTTGTATGAAGTAGATTAGCAAATGCAGCGTATCTGCTTGTATCTGCATTAACTGTAGTGGTCTTTAAACTCGGCTTTACTCCACAAAATAAACAGAACTGTGTTCCTTCACAGCAAAAATGCTTTCCTGTATGCCATTAAAGGGCCAAAATATTAAACTATAACAAAACCGTAACACTGCTATGTAAAGAGCCACTATATCTATGAAATAGATGGTTACTTAAATAAAACACTTGAAGGGACTAAGTGCAGAGTAACTCAGCTGCTGAGAAGGGCACACAGTCATGGCATGTTAGGTAATTACAAATAAAGCAGGGAGGCAGAGGTGGGGTCCTGTTGTTGCTGACTGAAAGGATATTCCCCACAGACTCAGCTTTGCAGATACTTTAGACACAAATTGTATAATGCAGAACTATCACAATTACAAAATATTGCAGTTGTAAAATGCAATTTGCCATGCCCAGGATCCAACTGAAAAGTTTTTAATAAGTTGGGTAAAATGGTCTTGCTTCTTGTGGTGCAGTGTCAGGTCTATCTGTTTATAAATCAACTCAGTTTACTTAAACTCATGAACAGCACTGATTTGTTAAGCTCTAGACAGCAAGTTAAATGCCATCAAAACTATCTCCCTTGCAAGTGAGAGCAGTGTTAAAACTGAATACCATGGCATCTGTTTTACACCTTTAAATAGTGACACAACATCAATGACAATAACATGCAAATGAAAGCCTTTAATCTTAATAATGTCATTTTTCTACTGTAGTGCCTTCTTTGGTATTTGCACAACTGCAGATTCATAGTGATATGCTATTTTCAAAACTTTGTGTTTCTACATATATTTTATAACAAACAAGCAAAAAAAAGAGCTAATGAAAGATAAATTTATGTCGCCATTCTCAGAAATATTCCTGCCATTAATAACAGAAATGGGATGAATGGGAAAATAGCTCTTTGGAGTTTGGTTGTGCTATAGTTTCTTAGTACTGTATTGCATGGTCTCTATGGTTGTGTTTTCACTTCACACTCCATACAGCCTCTGTCACCACATCTACCATTTCTGAGCATCAGCAGATGTTGGCCTTTGAAAACTTAATAGGGAAACTCAAATACTTTTTGAACAATGGTGAGCTGAAAGGATGCATTGTTGACCTCTTTGTATTTTACACTGGAGTGATTAGTACAGTTTATTACAAATGGAGAAAACTCTGTTTAACATTCCATAGGAAATACAAGAGTTTCTGCAAGCCTATGCTTTATCTTTAGTCTGCTGTAGATGTCTTGAAATAATATGTGGTAGAATTCAATAAATTTCTTTGCCTTCCTGAAAAGGGTGAAGCATGAGCATCTCTTGAAGTAAATACTGATACTCTGCTTGTATTTTCCATGGTTTTTTCCTTAAATAGCTCTCTACTTGCACGATATTCTTTTCTATAATACAGAAATAGCAGAACTTTTGTTTAAAAAAGGATAGAATCCATAAATTTATCCTAGTCTCAGAGAGAAGTCAACACACAAATGCAAAAAGATTCATTAGTTGTGGCTGCTTTAACGGATTCTGCATGATTTTTAATTTTGCCTATGCTAATACGGTATTTGTGTTCGTATCAGCAGAGTTTTTCCCTGTCTGGGAACAGGAAGTTAACCCCAGGAGATACGGTTTGGGTTTCATTTTGCCTGGCAGCAAACACCTCTGGGGGGTATTGGCTTTTGTGTGCTTCCAGCTTTTCCTGTTACATAAGGCTGATGGGGTTGGGGCAGGGGGGTTAGAAAGACTAAACTGCCAACATAAAAAGGAGATGCCAACTCAAGTAATGTTCGTTTAAAACTTTTAAAACTGCAGTGAAAGCAAGCAAGGAAAAATAAATATATCCCTATGTGCACATGTATGTAATATTCTCTATTCCTTTTTCCTTTTTTACCTCAAAGGGTCTTGTATTGAAGCAGCTTATTACTGAAGTTTGAACACAGAGAAAGAGTGGTCACTAGAAAACATCCTTTCTGATCATCTAGAAGGAAACAAAACAAAACAAAAAAAAAGCAGAGCTTTCCCATTAAGGTCATTTGTACCTGCTGTTGTGCATCAGTTGAATAATAGGTTCTCTGATCATGTCCGGCATTCTTGATTACAATGCTGGCCCTTTCAGCATTTTTCAGCCATGTCTGGAAAAATACTGGTGAAAGTGATAGCAATTAATGAGTCCCAAAACCATTTCATGTTTTTAAGCAATGCTTACATATAGTATGTAAATATTCTGAAAACTACATTATTTTACTTGCTAAAATAATGATTGTACAATTTTACATAGACCAGTGCATCAAAATGTTCATTATTGTGACCCAATACCAAAGTTACTAATCTGTACATGTATGCCTTCAAAAAGTTGAATCTTCTAAACTATGCCTTCTATCTTTTTTCCTGTAAAGCATAACTCCACTAATTATGCTAAACAGTTTGTTATAAAGGGTATAATTAGATACAGGATCGGATAGACATGATGTGCAAATAGCTCTGTGTGGGTGATTATCACCTTAATGCCTGCTGCTGGCAGATGAGTCAGAGTTTAGAGACAGTCCCTGCACCCAAGTGCAAGATGCAATCACAGTAATCAAACGGTATTTTCTGCTTTGTTCTCTATGTTTTTGTTCTTCTTTATAGCCAATTTCAAATGAAGAGAACTCTTTTTTTATGATCATGAATGCAAAACACAGAAGTAAAAAAAAAAAAAAGTTTAAAAAAAATAGAATGGCCGCCTCGTTATTTTATTGTTTTCTTAACCTTGAAAAATCTAGTAGGTATTTTTCTGGAACTAAAATAGTGTCTGGATGAGTGTAGCTTTATTTGTTTTACATATTTGTTATGAAATTTTAATGTTGCAGATACATCTCTTAAAAGGTTGTGAGAGCAAATACTAGCAGATTTTTTTTCTTTTTTTATAACAACACAAAGTATTTTGGACCTGATTTTGCCCCCTCACAGTAACTGAGAAGTTCTCTCATTAAGTCTGCAATCATGCAATCAAAGCTATTACAACACCATGCTCTGGACTACAGTACATACACGACACCCACGTATGTCAGTGGGATATAAACATGCATAACTAGGTTGGACATTACTTTTCTATTATTATTTGAAGTCAAGTTTTACAGAAAGCTGTATTGTTGAGAGACCATTAAGGTGTTTATCTCCATAGAATATCTAAGTATTTTCTACAGACTTTATTTTTTGGGACATACAATCAAAATGTTTTAATTTCTATTCAATTTTATCCAAATCTGACCCTTTAATAAATAATATTCTTAATCAGGCTCCTAGTCTTAGGCAATCACTTTAAATAACTGATCATAATATCAAGCCAGTAACAATATCTGTTTTCCTTCCTTTAATACTTGGAAGCACTCAGAATCTTTTGCTTTAACAATCAGATTTTCCATTATATTAAAATATTACTGAGCTGGAAGAAAATGCAGATAGCCTTTGAACACTAGGTCTGAAAGGAATTTAACAATCCAAATAAGAGACATTGCGGGTAGTCTGACCTAGCAGGATTCACAACAAAGCCAGTTTTCTTCTGTGTAACTAGGATGCCACCCTTGAAGCTCAGGAAGCAAAAGTGGCCCCAGCAGTGGGCAGAAACCATGTCAGCAGAGTGATTGAGTGCAGGGTCAGAAACCACCGATGCTGCTCCAGACAGCACTGGTAGGTTGGTGGGATGGGATTTGGGTAAGCCTTTGTTTCAGTTTTGGTTTTGCCAGATCCACCAATTTTAACAGATAAGAAGAGCTGTTCTCACCAGTCTCACAGAAACAGTCACTGACAGTTTAGAATTGTTTCTCATCTTCATTCCAGTTTACCATTGTCATTGTGGGTTAGTTAAAAACAGTCTATCAGTCAAACAGTGTTTTCGATGCTTTTTGATATGCTGCGATATATGAAAAATTACTCAGTTGGCAGTTATCTTTGGTTTTACCATTAATAAACAATGGAATGATAGGACACTGTAGAAAATAAGATATCAACATTTCAATCAGTACCACAGTGTGCAAAACACATCGCACTTACAATATGCAAGTTTCGCTCAGTTACTCAAGGAAGTTTCCAGAGAGCAGGCATGATCCACAAAGATATTTTAAAATCTAATTATCTATAAAGCTTAGGGAGAAATTGCTGGGGAAAAAATGCCCTTCTATGTATTACCCTCTCATCTTTGTCTTTCTGTCCCTTAGAGATGTAATCAGTTTATTTCACAGAGTATAAGGAATGAACGAGGTTTCCAAATCAGCATAGCAATTTTTTAAAAAAAGATCTTGATATACTGTTCATCAGTTGTGAAATACTGTACAATAATCCCAAGTGACCAG
>JAOXXN010000120.1:23348100-23369538 GCA_026770055.1 Myrmophylax atrothorax
ACACAGCTAATTCTTTTGCTGAGACACAAATTGCTTCATGCAAGTAACACATTATGTAGGACTTCTAAGAAATATAGATATTTAATGTTTTGACAAAAAAAAAATCAAGCTGTAAAATATATCAGCAGAGGTGATAGGAAATAGATGAAACGCTCAAAAGTGTGAGCACCAAAGAAAAGGCCCACTCTACTGGTAAATATATTTCTTCTGATAACAGATATGTAATTCACTCAAAAGGTCCTAAAACAGAATGTTACGGTAAGATATGTGTCTTTGGTAAGCAATCCATATTTGTCTGATACTGTCATTTTATCTCTGCAGAGCAGATTTAACAGAATATGTTCCTGTTTTGTTCCTGGTGTTAGAGCCATATATATTGCCCTAGGATATCTTCTCATCCTGAAAAATTATATTTTAAACCACAGAAGATAAATTGTTATGCACAGTATTTTATGCCCATTTGGTGTTTTGGGAATCATCAATTGCTTGTTTTCTTGTTCAGTGTGGAGTCATGTACTGTTCAAGTGCAACTTAGACTAGTCCAGTAGTAGATGTTTGTAACCTATGTCTTTGTCCATATGCTTGCCTGTTTAGAACAATATCACAGATGCAAATAACAAAACCTGATTTTTCCTGATGCATGCAGATCCTCCAAAGTTTGATAGGATATGGCCGAATATTTCTTCCCTTGAGGTTTCTAAACCAAACCAAGGTAGGATGCTGTGAAGTTCCTAGTGGTCTAAAGTTACTGAAATTGCTTTCAATGAGCCCCACATGGTGGCAAAAGTAGTAACAATGATAATCCAACTCATTTTTCTCCAGTGCTAAGTAATGCCAGTCTCTGAGAAAATAACTAAACAAACCTTACCTAAAAAAGGAGTCTTTCAACACTCAGATTGTATCCGTTGCTGCAAAGAGTCTGGAAAAGTAGATACAGATCATAAGTAATGATAGACAGAAAAGCCCTAGAAAATGTTGGACTTGTTTAGGTAGAACAGTCTGTATTTTGAGTAAGCTTTGAGATTTTTGAGTGAAAGAGATTGTCATTGTCTACATCAAACCCATGTTTAATGTCCTGTTTCCACTTTGTTTTCCCAAGTGAGCTGAGGAGCACTTTCAGCTTTCATGCCATCCACAATACAAGCAAGTTCTCTGCAGGACAGGCTCGTGGTTTTTTTATTTGAGTGCCACAATTACTCACAGACCGTGGCATGATAATTAGCATTGAAAGACATAAAATTAATTTTTATGACTAATAAAAGTAAGATTCTTTGCTGTTTGAAGAAGTATTCAGCTATACTTCACCTTTCAGAATGACTGTTCATTATAAAAATAATGCCTTTTTGTTCTTCTTACTTACTGCCCTTTTCTCTCCCAAAATCCCTGCAGAAATCTGGCCTGTGGCTCGTTTTCACTGTTCAAAGGGGTGTCCTTTATGTGCTATAACACAAAGAAGTGCAGAATAAAATTAATGAAAAGGCAATCTAGAAAAGAGCCACCAAACAAACAAGATGTGTTGGGAATTTCATTGGAAAGGCTGTAATTAAATCTATGGATCACAATGACCAAATCAAAACATATGCATGTAAAATCTACCATATTATATGTGCAAGTTTCTATGTGCAAAAATAATAAGAAATACTAATTGAACTGTGCTCTCTATAAGGATTAACAGCGTACTATAATTTGAATTATTCACATATATTTTAAACTAACTATCCCTGATAAAGTGATACTTAGCATTCCAGTAACTTCATTTAGCACGTTATATTTTCCAAGCTTTTGCATGTATTTCTTAAACAAACAAACAAACCAACCCCAGACTGATCTCTGTTCCTCTACTCTCTGTAAGGATTAACCTACATTATTCACAGGAATTTTAAATCAAAACATTCCAAATTAAATTATACTTAGCGTTTCTAATGGATTTCATAGCTTAATTATACTCTCTGTGATCTGACTTAACTTTGTTGCAAAATACATCTTGAACAGCACAAGTAAGAGTTTAAATAAATTTTGTTTTGATGTTTTGTTAGGGAACATAAAACACAAAAATTTACAAGCATTTCTATTCATTTTTTGTGTGTTTGCAACATCTTATTGCAGTGTTTAACATTTATTGTAGATTAAATTCTTCAGTTAAGGATTGTGTATGAAAAGAATAATTACAGAAATCTGCTGATTTATCATAGGGTTTATGTTTATACTACTTGGCAAAAAACATATGCAGACAAATTCAATAAAACCCTTTTCAGACCACTCTGGTTCCCATATTTGTCATAGATTGGGAGAAATGACAAAATAACCTCTAACATAAAACTGCCAAACTGTGTAGATGTGAATTACATTCCCTGTCTGATCTTGGATGTTACAGCTCAAATGATTCAATAGTTGATAGTATATGACTCATTTTCTCTTTCATTCTTTCCTTACAAAACAATAACCATTGTTAAATTTAATTTAAAAGTTACAAAATAAATTATTTATTAACTATTTATTAATTATTAAATTTATTTTAATCTCTTGATTTGTTCCTATGTGATACCTTTTCTAATTTGCTGTTCATTTTGTTACCTATCCAGTTGCTCCCAAATTAGCTATGTCAACTGTTTCTTCTGTTCAAGTTGCAAACCACAAGAGAGGTAGGAATTCTAGGATTCATACAGTGTTCCCATAGCTCTCTGTGTTGTGAAAACATTGCACTGTATGAATCTGGAATATCTGTGAAGTGTAAAGTGTACCCATTAGTTTACTGGTGAGGCATCTTCATTGAATACAACAGAAACATTAAGTTGCATAAACATAAGCCATGAAAAGAAAAATAAATATGCTTCTTAGACAGTTGTTGCTGGCAAATAAAGTGACATGGCATTTATTTTTAAAGGAGTAAAATGTATGAATATGACCATTCAGATCCTTGCCTAGAAAGCAAATGTTTACTGGAGTCTTGTGTTCCTCATTGAAATGCATAAATTGTAAAAGAGGAAACATAAGCAGATTAGTTGAGAGCAAACAATACAGAAAACATCAGCTGTCCATGTCCTCAAAAAGTATCTGCAAATGCCATGGAGTGTAATGCATTGTTATGTCTTTTAATGCATTTTAAGTGTGTCTTACATCTTCATTTTATTGTAAGTGTGCAAATTCAGAGTGTAGGCGTTACATTTTGAACTGTTGTTTCAGTGTTTTATCAAAATAATGGTATTATATGGGCACAATAAAGGATGCCAATATTTTCTCTGATTTATGGGCAACCTGTTTCATTTGCATATCTGTCGTTCACAGTCTGAACCCTGAGATCTTTTCATTGTTTTTCCTCATCAATTTATCTGTAAAGAGTATGTATGAAGATGTTTTGTCTTTCTGTAGCTATTGTGAATATCTCATTATTCATTAAATACATATTAACAAGGAATAGGGTTATTAACAAATGTTTGAACTTTGACTCATTTGATAAGATCATGGCAATAAGCCATACTGTTTGTTATGAAGAAGGTAATTGCTAAGGTTATCATGAAATCTCCTTTGTTTGCCTTAGTGTATGGAGGAGGAACACAGTTACTGAAAAATGAAAAAGAAAAAATAATTTAGTGATTTCTGAATGCACTCTTCTTGAAATACGCTTTGTGCTTTTAATTAGAAAGTCACACTGATAGCTGTCTCATGCATTGCCTGTCTTAGTTTAAAAATTATGAGATCCTTCCATGTGTGTTTACCATTGTTTAATGTGATGACATTTCATGTTTTAATGGTTGCAGTGGAAGCTTCAGCTGAACCTCGTCCCCACAGCAATAGTGTGTCGTGTCAAAAAAGTAAATGCATAGCACTGTAATGGGGGAAAAAGTGTTCTATTTATAGAAACAAAACAATTAGATTATCAAGCTCTTAAGGATCCTCCTTCAATGGGTAATTTTATCATGCTTTCTGCAATAGGATCAAGACTGTTGCAGTAGACTCATTGCATTGGAAACCAGTCTTTAAAGGCTGATCAAGTCAATCCTTCTGTGAGTTTGCAAGGGATTTGACAATTCCTAAATCATCCAAAGACAATGATCATATGTAACATGGCAATCTCTTCTCCCTTTTTTCCTTTACATTAAACCTAGCTATCATTACCTCTCCTCTGTGATTTTAGTTTCTGAACCATTCAGTTCTTGTTGTTATTCAGCTTATCTGTGTCTTTCCTGACATGGGGTTCTCAGAACTGAAAGCAGCATTTTCCAGCACTGTAAAACACTCATGTGATTTCACTGTTGGCAAACCATGATTTGGGTACTTGTCCCCCATGACTTTCAATGATTGCTTGACTGTTCCAGTGCATGGAAGTGATTAGGCTGCTAAACCAGAGATGTTTGCCTGAACACCTAAGCTGTGCTTCTGACAATTCTAACAAGCAGGCTGCTTTGTGCTTCAGGTGAGCCACATGATAAGCCAGACAGGCCACGCGGCACTGACAGGTATTGGCTTCCCAGCTCGTGTGATTCTGAATGCAATTCTCGGTGCTGTGTTTAAGGAGTTTAGCACCTCATTTGGCCAGGAGATAAAATAATTCCATTTCAATCATATGAGGACTCTTTAAATAGCTTATTGTTGTAAACACAGAGGGATGTAAAAATGATTCACTGATCAGGCCAACAGCAACAAATTTTTGCATAAGCAACATGGTGGGGAGGCAGAGGAGAAGCAAACATTACCATAAAATTGATTTAATCATTACTTGCCACACCCCCTTTTTTTTTCCTTTTGCCATTACTTATGTTTGATCAGATGTTAGACTGTTTTCAAGTTAACTGTGGGTTTATCTACACCAGGTTGCATTTACCTGTCAGATCACAACTCCTAGAGCCTTCCTGTACCTTATCATACGTTAACTTTCAAAGACTTTCTTCACACAGCACAGTTGTTACAGGAGCAGTACTCATATAAATGCAAGCAAGTACAAGAACAGGTCTCATTGTTTACCTTTAATATCAATGAGGCACGTCTGAACTTGTGTAGTCCTTCTGCATATGTGTGTATATCCAAGTCCATAACTATGAGATGCTTCTTCACTCCGTAACTTGGAGCAAGCCTTGTTACAGAGTGAATTACTTAATGTGCAGTTTGTCTCTTATGCTTTTGTAATGGCTAATTATGTGTAGTAGTAATATTAATGAAGGTCCTATCACAATTTCAGAGTGGAAGTAGTGCAGTCATTCATTCACAGACTATTCTCAATTTCTTTCTGCTACTTTAAACAGAAAAATGATGTAGTATAGTCTGAGTTCTTTATAGTCTGCATATTTTGGAGGCATAAGAATGTAGTATTGGGTTGCCTGTTCCTGATTCAAAAAACGAGGTAAATTTGTTTCTCTAAATTCACCTACAGTATGAAAATGTTTAGTAACAAGTCTGACAAACATACCAATACAGTATCATCTCACCAAAATACAGTGTCTAATGGTAGTAGAAGACAGGTCTTCTGTCAGAGACTAAGACAGCCTTGCTTCTAAATCCAAAATTCAGAAAGATCAGATTGCTTGTCTTTCTTTTTTAAATATCAAACACATAAACTCTTACAATCATAACACTTTTCAGTGAGTCCTGTTTGCTAGTGCTAGTTTCCACTTATCTCTTTTCTCTGCCATACACAGCCAGTTTTCACTTGAGCAAGATGAATATGCTAGGGGAGGAATGCTGCTGGGTGGCTGGCTGAGATGCTGAATCACACTGACCAACTGAAAAAGGCAACAAACATTAATACATTTTTCATCCCTACTCACTTGTGTCAAGTGGTAACATACTGAGCCTGATACACCAAATGTTTTCCTGTACTGACACATTTATAGGCATCCAAAAATTATCAGACTGACATAAACCACAAAACATTGGTTTAGCAGTATAGCATCAAATAGAACAAGAAATATGTGTTAACAAAATGTATATATGTGTATATGTAAAATTAATTAATGTTTCCTGGCAGGAGAAAGGCAGCTCTCAAGATTAAAACATATGTTGTGCCAAGTGTCTAAGAATAAATGCAATCTATTTACAGTCCACTATATCAGATAAAAGCCAAAGAAATATGTATGTATTAGGTGGGCATAGCATACTCAGAAACATATACCAGAACTGTTATTTTTTCATAAATATACAGACAGGCAGAAATATTGTATCTGATGCCCACCTCCAACAATCAGTGGGCTCATGAGATGCTCCAGCATAATCAGGGGGATACCAGAGGAAGGGCAGCACAGGGCACTTGGCCTCTGTCTTGTATGGAAACGTTACACCCTCTGCTACAGCTTTATCTAATTACAAGATAAGTTAACTTCAAGACCTTGAAGTCCTTCCAAGTCACTGCATCCAGTGCTCCATTACTGAAGGAAACATACTGTAATTTCTTCCACAAGTTAATGAACTACATCTCTAAAGCATTCGTGTGTTTTGCTACAAATTGGAAGTGTTCAAGAACCTCAGTGCCCTAATGGCTAGATACCATCTCCTAATTTCCAGTTGAAATTTCTCAACTGCCAGTGAATACGCATTTGTTCCTGTGCCAGTGTTGCCCATTAGATTAGCACAGTGTTGTCCATTAGGATGGAAGAAGGCTATCTCCTTGATGTATTTATAGCCCAGTGTTATCTTGTATCATCAGTTTCCTGGACTAAACAAGCCAAATTATCCTAGTCTTCTCTTTTTAAATAGACTCTCTACTTCTCCGATCATCCTAATAACCTTTCCTGCATTCATTGTGAGCTCAGTGATAAGGCTTACAACCAGCTTTCTATGCAGAGCATAGCTGTGCCTTCTGTAATGTTATTGACACATTTCTAATTTCTGCTTCATTCTGCATAAAACCAGCTGAGCATTGCTTGTGACCAAAGACTAAAAGGCACTGGCATTCTATGTTTAATGAAGGGTGTTTTTAAAAGCTGCTGTCATGCCAACTGCATTTCAAATGGCTGCAGTAAGCATGCTTTCTAGTCAGTACACATTTCAGAATTCTCATGATCTTTTTTGGCCCAATTGTTTTTCATCTCAGAGTACAAAAATGGGTTCATGCTTACCTCAAAAATACAGTGGAAGTAGCTCTCAAATAACAATTCTCTTCCTTCCTTTTCTTTCCTGTTTATTGTTTTAGGAGGTGCTGGCCAAAATTGTCAAACTAGAGATTTGTTTGGTCCTGAAATAAAACAATTTGGTTCCCAAGGTGCCAATCAATTATAGCACCCAAAGTTCAGTAGCATTTTTGAATACTCACAATTTCTGTCAGAAGAAAAAAGCTTTTCTTTTACTTACAGTTGTGGATTTAAGCATAATGAAGTTTGGCAATTTTGTCCACTGAATTTAACATTTTTAATATGAGGAAATTTTTCCTGGGTCTTGATTTATACTCATCTCAAATGTGCAAAACTCTGTACATTTCTATCAGCAGAAACTATAGAGCCTCCAGTAACCCGGAAAGGTTTACAACTGCAAATGCTTCAGTTCCATCAGGTCTGCCAACAACAGCCAGCCTGCGCCATCATGCCATGGTTGTCAGGTCACGCTAACCTGCCTGAAATAAACTTCCACTCTCATTGCAGATAAACATCTGCTGTTGTCCATGTTACATTGATTAACATGTATGTGCTATTCATTCATATTTCTGCTCATGGTTCATTTTTACTAAGCATGTAATGTGCTATTACTCTGCTGCTGTATACATTTTGTATACATTTCTGTTCTTCCTTGAAAGACTGTCAATGCTTCGGGCACTCCAACCGGTGCAGTTACATCGAGCTGCTCAATACGGTCATTTGCGTGAGCTGTAAGCACAACACTAGAGGTCAGCACTGTGAGTTATGCAGGCTGGGCTACTTCAGAAATGCTTCTGCAGAGCTGGACGATGAAAATGTGTGCATAGGTCAGTCCCGGGATAACTGCGGCTTTTCTTCTGTGCCTTTTCAGCGACTGGCAGCTGTAGGGACCACTGCTGCTTACTTGCCAGTTAAGCCAAAATGAGCTTTTTCAATGGATAAGAACATCTGTGTAGACTTCTTGCCTCATTTCCATTGCCCTGGTAGCCCCAAGGAGGCATTTGAATCTGTATATGATGATGAAACTCTCTGGCTAAGCGTCCTGGATAGACTTAACCCAGAAGCCCCTGAGAAGCTGGTTGTGCTGTCCTTACACAGAAGGGAGCCATGCTGGGGTCACAGATGTGAAAATTAAACGATCGAGTCTTAAAAACCTCTTCCCAGCCTAACTTTCCCAACTCCTAGTACAGACTCTTGTATACTTGCCTGGAGACCTACAAAAGTTGCCAGTTGCCCATGTCAATAGGACATGGGGAGTGATGTTTGTTAACCCCTTTTATTCACTAAATTTCACAAAAACATATTGCAGCTAATTCTGCTTCCAGGCATAGGGCTGTGAATGCAGTTTCCTCCCCTCTCCTTAGAGAAGAAACTGAAATTATGCACATGAGGTTAGCAAAAGAATTTGTCAAATCAGTTTGACATGATATCAATTTAGAAAAGAGATTCCAAGGTGAAAACAGTGCTTTAGAAAGAGCATCTGCTATAAATATTCAAATTGCAGAATTAGAGAAAATGTCAGAACCCAATAAGAGAAGCATATTAGGAAAGAAATGAAGATCTTTATCAAACTAGGAGAATATGCATTGTTCTCATGTCACCACAGACAGTACACAGCAAAAGTTAGGACACTTAAGGTGACAACTGGACATAGCTAATAAAGGAAGCCTTGTACAATGCCCAGTAGTTAACAGCTAGCCACAAAATGCTGTTCTAATAGCAAACAGCGGTAGAGAATTTAATTATATGATGTTTCTTAGTAACATAACCATCAGTAGAACCTTTTTTTGTGTTTTCAGTGTGATTTTTTTTTCCTTTCCATTTTTCAGGAAACAAAAAGAGTAGTTAGCAGATATTGTAGTGTCAAAATAGACAATGGATGAATGAATTATGTTTTCATATTCTTTATAATCCATTGCTGAGATTCAAGCCAGAAACTATTTAGGTTGCTATTATTTGTTTCAGTTTGTAACTTGACAGATCTACATTTTACTTTGTGATTAAACACACAGATCCATCCACACACTGCATTTCATGTGTCCTTCTTTTAACTTTGCTTGCAACACATTCAGAAAATGCATGATCTCCTTTGACAGTAATTAGTCTGAGCTAATAAGAACTTTAGTAGGCAAGTCAGGATTTTGTATGACTGTGCTGAGGAGATTAACACAACCAAATATTCTTGGAAAAAAACCACTGTCCCACATATTTGTTTGATGTAGATGACAGACATCATTGGTATGAAATCAGGGCTGTATAATTTCAGCTGCCTAAACAGGCCCAATAAATATGACTCTAAATGACTCTGGTTTGAATTTTTCATCTGCTCATACAGTACATTGTTTTCCCATGTACACTGTAATGCTAAGACAGCAGCTGTAGCTACATAAGACAAGGAAGTTGGTGAGAAGTCAAAAATAAGTAATTTTAAATTTAATTTATGAGTGGTTATTTAGAATGTCTTAGTAAAACAACTATGCACTTAGAAATTCTCTAGACTCCACAGAAATAAAATTTAAAACTCTTTCATTTAACAAGAGTCTGAGGAAAAAAAAAAAGGCAATGTAAAACATTTGCTGCCTCTCCACCTTAATGCCAGCAGAATTCTCTTGGGCTCCTGTGAGAATTGTATCACATGAAGTAACTATAGGCTCCACCTACATATTATACATATGCTACATATTATGTATTTCTTTTAAGTAAATAACATTCTTGTTGGACTAAGACAATCTTCAGGATCACAGTGATGATACTACATACAAAATGTATGTATCCTAATGTATGTATTGTGGCTCATTTGCCAACTTAAGAAGTCTTTCATACTACTCCTTGTATAAAATCAGTGAAATAAAGAGAATACCTAAGCACTTTTCAGAAAACAGAGAAGTTTGTGCCTAAAATGCTTTCTTGAACTGGGGCTCCTAAGATTTAATCCTGCAAAATGTAGAGTATTTTCACCTCTAAGAGACTTGATGGATTCACCATCCTTCTAGGTCAAGCACAGTCTTGCTCTATTGGAAATGCTCATTTCTCTTTTCTCTGAGTTTAAAAGCAGTTTTCTGTGGTTTAAATAAGAGTGAAATGTTGACTTGAACATTTTAATAAGCAGATTTCCAGTGACATGTGCAAGTCTTATTCCCATATGATAGTCATTTTTCCAGGCTAATTCTTTCCTCTTCAGTCATATATGTAGAAAGGTAAAAAACATTTGGATAACCTTATTTAATGGCAGATAACAGAGCTTTGGCTCTGATTTATCAAAACTGCTTCCACAGTTTTCATAAATATATATGGTAAGTACATGGATAACAAATCTGTGAATCTCAGCTGATGCTAACTAAATGGAGAAAATGTAAATTGTTTGATTTTTAAAATTAAAGAATTCAAATAATGAGAAGGTTTTTACCAGTGAATCAAATGCAATGCATTATACAGTGGGCTTAAATCTAAATTCTTGATGCCCTTAATTTCTTTAGCAGCAAAATAAATTTCATTTCTTAAAATGAAATATCAAATATTTGTGGATTTGTAAGTTAACTGCAAAATTACCTCAGATGGGCAACTGCAGTTTCTGAATAAATCAAGGTGTTCTGAAGTCAAAAATCATTACTTTGACATGAAAAAGAATTTAACAACTTGAAGAGTTTTTTATTTCTTGATAAAGCCCTAATGACAGTTTCAGTGAATTCACACACTGGCAAGCATGGAAACCACCAAGTAGACCCAGAGTAATAAAACATGGCCTATGCCTTACAACATAAACACTGACATAGCGATTTCTGTCACACCTTTAAGAAAGCCAGCCTTGCAATCTGTTATGCTTAAGTTTCAATTAATACCTGTGAGACCTTTAGATGCCCTAATGATACGTGGTGAAGGGAACCGTGAGGGTTGTCCTGTAGCCACTGTCAACCCAGACTGATAAGCAGCAAGCCTGCAGCCTCCCTTCCCACCTCCGTTTTTACTCACTTTCATTGTGCTTTGTTGGCAGCAGTGTTGAATCTTAGCAAACAGGTGACTACTTCTGTTATCTTCCCATCCTTTCAGTACCAGACGGAGATTAGGAGGAAAATTCCTTCCAAGTTCAGATCTGCAGAGGCTTTTTCTCCCCTGCTGGAACCTGTGTGTGTTCTGATTATTAGGATGATTTGAGAATATTAGCTTAGTGTTATTTAAGCCTTGTTGTTCTAAAGGCAGTGGAGACACTCACTGCCTCCCTTGTGGCACACTGAAATTGTGACCTTTGAGTGTTTTAATGTCTTAAGTGTTGGGAAGGTCTTGAGAAGTGTTCCACAGCCTGTGATACTGTGTTGGACAATAATCCAGGATGTTCTGTGGACCATTGTAGGTGATATTACTGTGGTGTTAATTGTGTATTGGGAAAGATGGAGGTTAGAGTCAGTTACTAAAGGTTGTTGGGCCTGTTTGGTGTTTTAATTTGATCTGCTAATTTTGTAAAAGAGTCTGGCTTGAAGCTTTGTTTCTACTATCTACTTCCCCTTAAACAGCACAATTTGAGGCTGGTACTTCCCACATGCTTATGTGGTGGAGATCAGTAGGAAAGGTCTCACTGGTTCACGGTGAGGGTCTTGTTCTCTGGAAAACAAAACATGTATCTATAACATTGAGTATCCCAGGCTATACATTTCTTTCACAGATACTTGTTTTAATCTCTGTAACTCCCTTATGTCTAACAAAGCTATTTTTAACAAGAATTGGGCCCTATTTCTAATGTAATCTCAAGCTTTTGTCTTTCGAGATTTTCTGTAAACACTCTTCAAGCGAATTTTATTTCCTGCATTCAAAATGTGTCTCAGTTCTATGCCTGTTTATAAAAGCATTTCATACATCTGATTAACATGAGAGTTCCCAGTTTTTCAAGTGGCACTCACTGTGCTATAATACTCAGCCTTGCACAGTATTTTTGGCATGTCAGTTTTCAACTTCATTAATGAGTGTTGCTAGCTAATTGACTCTATTATTGTTATGGAACCCTGTTTGCCAAAGGTAACAATTCTTCAGCATGCCAAATGTTCAAAGTGCCATCTGTAATTTATAGTTAATAAACAGTGAGACAACAGATGACAAATGTCTTTCTGGTAATTTTTTTTTCTTGTTACAGTTTTTCCATTGGAGATAGATAGATATAGAGAGTTATATATATTTATTTTTATAAATATATATATATATAACTTCCCAGTTCAACTCCATTTTGTTATTCATGGTATCACTGAGGTTTAACCTAATGCTAGGGAACCATTGCCAAAGGCAGTAATCAAAGTAGCACTGATTCACCGACATACAAACCCAGACTCCCAGCACATTGCCCAGATTCAGGAAGCAGCAGAGATCAGATGTTGCCAAAAGGTGTCTGTGGTCTCACTTGACAGTGAAGTTACTCTGGGTCTACATGGGTCTACATACACAGAAGATACAGCCCTTCATTTGGAAAAAAAAAATAACCAAGCTGAAGATCAGGAGTGCCAAAAATGAGCTCTGACAGCTACTGTCTTGCCTTTGTTCCGCTAGCTGAAAGCTGAACATGGATATTGTAATCACTTTAAAGAAAAGGGCTGTGAATGAACAACACAGTAAGTGGTGTGGGAGGAAATGGGTTCCCTACTTCTTCTTTAATTAGCTGAACACATGTGAAAAATATACAGCAGGGAATGAGCCTCACTGCATTTTCCATCTGCACGCTGGGAGGTGAGAGAAATTAAAATGGCAGCACAGAGCCTGTTCTGATAAGTTTTGCACTATATTAGTGCTCACCTCGAGCTTTCCATTTTGGAAAACGTAAAAGGTTTATTAATGTCACTGATAAATACAATCTCATCAACTTAATGGCAAATAGCCACATAAATTATTATACTGCTCAAAACTATAAAGGAAGACTATCTTGGAAATAAGTAAAGTGCATTTATATAGCCCTGTAAAGACGTTCAGCACTTCTGAAAATACTGAGTAACACAGCTAAGCCTATTCTAATAATGTGAAACTTTTCACTGTGATGACATATTGATATATCCATACTATACCAAGCTTTCCTAATGTTCATTAAATTGTTAAAAATATTTTTGCCAAAAGAGAATCTGTTACAATCACTTATCCTCAAAGATCGTGGTGTCTTCTGCCTTTATATCTTTTCTGTTTACTTTTTCTCTTCACATCATAAAATGTCTCTTCCTGAAATGACATATGCAAACAAATAAATGGGCATGTAGTAGTTATATTCACCACTCTAGATATCCTTAATAGACAGTCTTCCTTTACCTTTAGCACTGGAAATGCACCCTTTATTGGTTTTGAATGAATTATCACCACATGTAGACCTGAATCCAGTGTGTATGTGTTGTCTTGTTTCTGCAGACTGTTATTGTAACCCTTTTGGTTCAGTCCATGATCGCTGTAATGACAGAGGATTTTGTGAGTGTAAGGAGGGAACATCAGGGCCTAAATGTGATAAATGTCTGCCGGGATATATCTGGCACAGCTTGGGCTGCCAACGTAAGTAACTCTGAGAGTCGCCCCTCTCCTGCAACTTTGCTGCCTCTGGGTCTGTGTGCTATCATGTGCAGCTACTTAAGAGCAGAAAATGAGCAAAATGCTCTGTGAGCTGTAAGAATGCCATAATGCCTGAACCTGTTGGGAGACTCCCAGCTGAGGACACTGACTGTGCCAGCTATTTATTTCAGTGCACTTTCAGTGTCCTCTCTCTCTCTCTCACTAACACCTTGAGGAGCTCCCACTGAGATATGTAAACACATGTGTCTTGACAACTGAGAAATAAATTTTGTATACAAAACCATCAGCATATTAACTGCAAATTCAAAGCTCGTACTAAAAGTTAAAAAGTGATTTCTATGCACATTCACTTCTTTCCTGTCCTAAACCTCAACTCTGTGAGTAAGTCAACCTTTCATACCTTAAATCTGTCCCTGGACAATAACTGCAAAACACTGGCTCGTTACCTCTAATAAGTAGTGAAAACTAGATGAAAACTAAAGTTGGAAAAAAATGGAGGCATACTAAACATCCTTGAAAATAAGAATTGAATTTTTTCTTAAATGGTCCTTAAGCAGATGTTGTTTCAATGCTTAGTTTTATATTTAGCGTCTCTCCCGATTAACAGGTCTTATAAACAAATGAGTGGAAATATCACTTCAGTACATACAGGATTAGACTTTTATTGCAAATTTTGTTTGTAGTAAATTCTTAAGATTTTTTCATTATAATTGTTTTGATCATCTACTTCCAGAAACTGGAGGGACCTCTCATGCTTTTCTTTCACCTTTTCTCACTCCCTCTCTGCATTCTTACACACACATTAAAGACATATTTCTCCAAGAGCTTTCTTTTGATTCTTAAGACTGAGAAACATGAGAAGATGTAATTAATGACCAATTAGCCATATATTATAAAACTGGTCAATAGTCATACAAATGCTCTTAAACAAATTCAAATCTTATACCATAAATTATAACAAAACAAAACAAAAAAAAACCAAACCAAAAACCAGTCAAACAATAAAGCCAGACCTTACCACTGCCACTCCAAGTGATGAGTACCTCTGAAGTAGGAAAGCTGGACTTGTGGCAAGTCAACAAATATATCTGGGAAGAAAAACAATAGATAAAGAATTTCAGGAAAGATTGTGATAGTTAACCAATTAGCATTAAAAATATTATATGAAGAGAAAGGCAATTTGCATGGGTAACTGCTCAGTGCTACCTGAGAAAATTTTACTTCCTCAGCTTCTACCAGAAACCTCTTTATGTTTGGTAGGTCATTTAAACCTTACTTTTCACATGTGGTTGTTAACTGTATTCTCATTTTCCAGATGCTTGTACTTGAGTTTTGATTCACAGAAGTATTGGGCACTTAGAGTTGCAGCAGAAAGCAGGTGAAGTAGTGTTTCAAGTCTCAAAGTTCTCTAGAATTAATTTTTTGCCAAATCAGATCCTCAGTATCTCCCAAAGAGCTCAGAAATCACAGGATCTCCCTCTGCCTCACATGGCTTATGCAGAAGAATGTTGTCACCACCCTGTACCTTACCTTTGGTACTGGCAAAATAAGCATTAGAATCTGTGAAGCTTTGAAATATTGCAGTGACAGGAACTACAGAGGGAAAAAATGAAAATCTATATGATTTTCTGCAGTAGAATTTGAATGAAGTAAACACCATGTCCCCTCAGTGAGTCCAAAAAAGATACTAAGTAACTGAGATATTGAACAAGTCTGGAAGGCTGTGGAGCAAAGTTTACAGACATATGAATAATTATATATATATACACACACACACACACCAGTTTGTCAAAGGAATTGCTTATTAATTGCAGTAATTCCTATCTTTTTAGGTTTGGACATTATAACACAAATACTGTTCTTTTAATGTGGATTTTTTGAGCCCAACATGTAATTAGCTTGATTTTAGCTGAATCAAGAGTAATTGTAGTTTTGGACAGTTTCTGGAAATGCAAGCTAGTGCCTTTATATTTGCTGACAAAACTAATTGAGTTTCCCTTACTATGGTGTAATTTTCTGAACAAATCTGTCTGATTGTGTAACTGTTAAATATTCGCCACATTTTGACCAAATTACCTGATCAAACGCAGAAGAAAAACAACTAGGTGCCATTGTCAGTTTTATGGAACAGACATCAAGTTGCCATGTTTTACCAAGCACACACTAATTTAAATCTCTTTTCAAGTCTTATCATGGAGGAACAGAATTCCAATTAATTTAATTTTCTAGTATGTCTTACTATTTTCCCATTGAAATCTAAACACGTGACAAGCAGACCCCAATATGCAAGAAAAATAAGAATTCATTCTGTTGCCATAGCAAAGCTTAAAAAGATTACTTGTCTAGACACGTAACATGTGGGTTTGATCTGTTTTTCCTTGGGCCTGTGCTGTATAGAAATGTATATATGCAAAGACAGATACACTCTCAACAGACCAATGGGAGTTTGTTTATTTTCTTGTTATACATACCCTATTGGCACTATTACAAAAGTCTATTATTATGGAGCTTTGTTGCTAAAAACCATTGACCTTGGGCAACCAGAGGCTTGACGTATAAATAAGTTAGTTAAATCTATACTATAGCAAGTTTAATTACTTGTATGATTCTTTAAGTAAATGGAGTGTTGTAATCTTATATATTAGTAAAGCCATTTGGGAAAAAACAACATAAAAGTCCTGTTGGGTTTTCTAAGGCTCACAATATATCATTTGATAAATTACAGTTTGGAGTCTACTTTGTAGTACACATGGGTAGAAGACACAGACACTATTATCCCCAGAACTATTTATTTAGGTACCTCACTCCTACTGATTTCATCTAAAAGCTCTGAGGATCGAGGCACAGCGCTCTCTGCGCACACAGAGGTCAGATGCAATGTTAGACTTTGCCTCCCAGATAAAAGGCCCTGTGACAGCAGCTGTTATCTTCTTGCATTCAGGGTTTGTGCTGCAGAGATGGAGCGGTCAGTAGGGTCTGGTTGGTACAGGAGGGTTTCTTGCCCTCAGAAAAAGAGGCACAACAGATGCAACTGTACCTTGTGCTCCTTCTCAGCCTCCCCCAGCGCCGTGGATGCCGCGGGCACTGTGCGTGGGGGACGTGCTGAGGCCTCCCTGCCGGTGCCCACAATGGTCTCTCAGCAGCATGCACACAGATCAAAGCACAGGCAACGAATTCAGAACAGAACAGTCTGGTCCTGAAACCCTTTTAGAATTACTGGAACATGAGAAAATATATAGCTATATTTGATTTTTCTGTTTTATAGAAATGAAATGATTTCATTTTAAAATGAACATAAAAAGAGAATTAAAAGCTCCAAGCCTGGCAAGAAATTTAACCAGCAACTACAGTTGTTTTAGACCAGTCTTAAATGGAACATAGTGCTTTGTGATAAAAGGAACCTGTATCAAAAGGTAGAAACATTTACACACAGAACCACCACCGAAGCTTTTAAAAACTGAATGAAGCCAAAATATTAAACAGGAACATTCACTTGATTTTCTACATGTACTGCTGATAGTCTTACATATTTTGTATTTCTTGGCCATGACATTTCAGGTGACTAAATTCTGTTACATATTTACAGCAGCATTTTAAGGTAGTGCCTTTTAATTTCACTCACAGAAGAACTGATTCCAAAACCAGTTGAATATTTATCCAATCAGGCAAAGAAGAAGTGACTGTTTCGCCAATATCAGTTTACCAGCATAGCCTGAATTTTCATTAGACATGACCACCTCACAGGGGAAAAGGTGGGGGAAGGTTCAATGACTTACATCATTCATTATCTCCCTTCATACTGTCAATGACCAAATAAAGACATTGAACCCACAGCACTACAAAGGTCTAGAGCGAGTGAGAGAGTTCCCAATGGCAGCTTGCACCTGACTGTGAAGCACTGCTTTAAATCATCTTCATTCAATGCTGCAAATCTTAAACAATTAGCAAATGAGTTTTCACCCAGATGACTTACATCAAGCTCTGAACAATTTATCTTTTTACCATTTTTCATTTAATTTAAATAGAAGCAGGCAAAGGATTACACTCTTATCTGCAATGCTAAAACTGCACTCAGTCCTCATATCTGTCTTCCAGACTAAACTGGTGTTACTCTGCAGCCTGTTAGATAATTCATGTCCTGTCACAGTGTGCCTTCAACTTACTATATGATTATTTAAATATGAGTATTTTTGGGGTGGATTTTATCATGTGTTACAAATGTTAGAAGCCAAGGCATTTTATGAAAATCATCATGCAGATTGAATTACCAAAGAAAATCAAACTTGAAATTGTAAACCTGGAACTTATACTAACATTTGGGTTTGGAAGATTGTGTTTACCATTCTGCAAGAAAAGAAGAAAATATATATACCATCAATTTGTTAAAAAATCTTCCTCAAAAAAAATACATCATGCACTTCTTTCTAGACAAATTAAATATATAAATGCAATTTTCTCCTCATTGAAGGTTAGTGATCTTTTATACATGTTTCTGTACAGATGAATCCAGTGAGTCCTACGAAACCTGCACATTGAACTTGTGCCTGGGGAATAATACAAAAATAGAAACTGAAATTCACAACCAGGACACCCTGCTTTCCAGTTCACCATTGCTACTGCCTGTGTGGGGAGCCATAAACAATCCATCTATATATTTTTATATCTTTTTACCAGTAGCAGTTTTAATGCTTTTAGCTGGTCAGGATACAGGGGGATTTCCCCTCTGCTCAGGTGCTGTATATACTTTCAGTTCTGGTACTAGTAAACACACTGCTGCAGTTGGAGCTGGAGGGAAGTAAAACAGAGAAAGAGTTTATTGAAAGGGATAAAATTCTGTT
Source organism: Myrmophylax atrothorax (assembly GCA_026770055.1). Lineage (NCBI taxonomy): Eukaryota > Metazoa > Chordata > Aves > Passeriformes > Thamnophilidae > Myrmophylax > Myrmophylax atrothorax. Next base: position 23,366,525 of record JAOXXN010000120.1, read on the forward strand.
GGTGCTGAACATTGCTGTCCCCAGGGAACCATCTGCTGCCAGTGTTTATACATGAAATACTGATTTCACAATACCTATCTTACATGATTGTTATGCAGACTAAAGAAATCGCGCGTGTGTACAGGGGTTTGGATGCAAGAGGAACAGACTCTCTTCAAATGGCTCCAAATTTAAGTCCAGAATAATTCTCCTTAAATCTATCCAGAATCCCACTGCTGCAACTCAAGGCAAAATATCCCTTACAGATATAAGACAAGCAAGGCAGAACTACAAACAACATTACAGCGTTATCAGGCCTGATCCTCAGAAGATGCAGAACAGTGACTCCAGTTGCCTCAGGGGAAGCATGCTGATGACTTACAGGTGTAATGCCGTCCTGATATCCTGGGTCTTTTAAACCTGAGAAACGACAATGTGAATGTGTTTATTAATGCATTCCTTCTAAAATACACCACCCACAGAATAACCATACAAATACTGGGTTACATAGAAAATTGTTCACCAAAGTATGATTGTCATGGAATGGTATTATTTTTTAATGAGATACTGGATTTGAAGGAGAAAAAGAAGGTTGATATCTCCCTTGGGAGAGGATATTTTTTATTCCGAGTAAACATGTCGGAACACAAACACTGTATATTAACAGAAATGATGAAGTGAGGCACCTTCCCTCTATGAAGAGCACAGAGAAGAAGATGAATGCATAGGATGCTCTCTCTAGATATCTTACAGATCTACCTAATTACGTAGCATGTCTAGGCTGGGGATCATGTCTCAATCTGCTTTTAGCACTGCTGCCTACAAAGGGTGTGAGATACTGTGGAAATGGAAGAAACTGCAGAAATAATAGAGTAGAGGGGCACTGGTGTGAGCTCAAGGACATTATCTCAGCATCTCTGTGCTAGAAGGCATCTATGAAGAGAACAGGGATTGTGAATTAGGTAATACCTGTGTGCAGAGAAGCCAAAGAAAATAACGGGTCATAAATCACGTTCAGAAAAGGGGGCTAGTTAGCATAGTTACCATGTTATTGAGAGGCACCAGGCTCTTAAGAGACTGCAGCTCTTCAGGAGATTTACTCTGATAACCTGGTGATCAGACTTGCTTTCTCCAAAGTGAAAAGAAATGGTTCAGTAGCAACATTTATACACCTGACCTTTAATAGAACAATTTTTCCCCAGCAAGATGAGGGATTGGATTGGAGCAAAGAGGTTGTTCTCCTCTTGATCTTGCCCAGGTGTCAGCTTCAAAGCTGCTATTTCATGGCTGTCTAAACTGCTCTAATTGCAAGTGCTGCAATCCCTCTTCTCCCAATTCCCCACTATTTAGTCCCACACCCCCAGCAATCTCTCAGGCACTTGTTTGACCTTTCATTGAACGATTTCAGATCTAACTCAGCAGGACACTAACCAAAAAGAAAAAAAAAAAGAATAGTTTTCTACTGTGTTAGTTCTGTGATATGAATCAGCAAAGGGTTGAACAAGCAGGAGCACCCTGGGAGAGCATAACCCACTCAGCTGGGGAGCAACACAGCCCTGGCAGTCAGGCTGGGCTGCGCTGGGCTGCCCTGCAACTGCAGCACAACTGTGGGACAAATACCCTCCTCTTGCCACCTTAGGTCATGGGCATCACAGTCTAGGAAGGTGCTGGTATACCTGACAAAGTCACATCATTTCAGTTGGATGAGCAGGTGGATAATTAGGGAAACTTTCTACAAATGTTTCCTTGGGGAGAAAAAAGTGTTCTGCACTAACCTATAGAAAAGCCAACAACTCTCTAACATTCTGTTGTACTGAGGCAGAATCCTAAATTTTACAGACGACAAAACTAGGATTCTGCTTGCAGAGCCAAAATGGACAGTGGTGATGGATGTGAGCAGAGTGCATTTCAAAACAGCCCAATTTTAAGAGTGAATACAATTATAGGGTGTTTGGTATTTTTGGTGCTATATCATGGGAGAGTTCTGAACTAAATATTAGGAAATTCATGAAAAGTTAACATTATTTGTTTTCTTTAGTCAGATGATTTAAAAATGGTTAATATTTGATGGCACAATGATAAATATTTTAATAGACTATATTGCATTCAGTTAGGAATAGATCAAAAAGATACAAAGTAAGCTCCACTAGATAAACTTTTATTAGGTACATGAAATAGAACATAAAGCTTGATAGCAATTACCATTTAATCTATTCACATTTGGAAACGTATTGAAGGGGAAACTTATAACTCAGTTGTTATGAATTATTAAATGTTCATTTGAACAGTGATGAGCAGGACTGCTTTTCCTCTGAAAAAATCTGTCACACTTTTCTTTTAAGCCTGCTCAGTGGCTATAACACTGTGTTTTTATGAGGACAGAATAGAGATCAGTAGCACCACAGACACACCCAGATGGGACATTTTTATGAAGGGGCCTTAAAAAGACCATTTAGGAGTAAGTAAAGTAATCTCCATCCTACTTAACTGCAGATAAAAACTACTGACCTGAGGAAAAGAAAAATAGCCAGCGTTTCCTATCTCTGCACTGATGCAACTGATGGCATTGCTGATACCAGCACATGCTGATTATTAAGGCTTCAGTATTTATTGTTTTAATTTCCTTCACAAGTGTGCAAATACAACTCTCCCAAGAGATCTTGCAGTTCACAATGATGGCAATATGGAAACCAAAGTCTGGTTTAGATGGAGCTGATGGGTTTTAACTTGCAAGGTGCCAGCTCTCTCCACTAAGAGAATCTGAGCTTCCCCAGAGGTATTAAAGTTTAAAAATGCCTTTAAACATTACAGATTAATAAATGGATGCCATGAAAGTAGGTATATTAGGATTCAATCCACTCCTTTTTCTAAATGGTAAAGGCAAGTATCTGTAGGGGTACATTACTCTTGAATACATAATTTCTGTCACCCAACACCTTCGAAAATCTTCTGAAGGTCTTTATAGCCACGATGCCTTTGTAATCTGAGGAAACTTACATTACTCTTCACTTACTTTTCTAGCAGAATTCCATGTG
>JAOXXN010000120.1:23381664-23398638 GCA_026770055.1 Myrmophylax atrothorax
AAAAATTCTCATTACTTCAGTGGTACCAGTCACAAAAATGACCTACAAACAGTATGGAAAATTCACTGCAGCACAAGTAAGGTCAAAGCTTGCCATCAGTGCTTGTGTAATGTTGTGTAATATATTCAGAACTGTCAACCCACCAACCTGTCCAGGGACTATAATACTCATGATCAGGGAAACAAAAAGGAGAGAAGTGAAGGAATGGTTTTAAAAAGAGATAAAGGGAAAGAGAAAACTGTAACAAATGATGCCACAAAAAGAGCAAACTGAAGAAAAATAGTGACAGAAGAGAACACAGAAAACTTTTCTTGAAATGAAAAGTCTTCAGAATTCAATAAAGGAAGCAAGGATCTCTAATAAAATTTTCTTTCTGTGACTTTATCATTAGTTATCTTTATGCTGTTCACACAATGAAAATTTCATCCTGAATCCAGATTTTTATGCAGAAAGTGAATGCCACCTATCCCAGCTCAAAAAAAGTTGTCCTTTTGAATATGTGCATTTCCTTTTCTTTTTTTAAGTCAATAGCCTGTCCCACCTGAATCAGATATGACCATAGGCAAGGCATACAAAAATTAAGGTAGCACAAAAGAAATGTACAAAATGTACTTTTTCCCTGCTTGGATGGCCTTTAGGAAAGAGAAGCCTAAATGAAACTGTATTGAGGTTGGTTTTCTGTGTGAGCAGCAGCAGACCAAAAGCCCTGTGCACCTGCTCTGAAGCTGCCCAAACACAGTACCCAGAAAGACAATAATCCAGGAGCACAATGCTGTGCCTGAGGTGCCCCTCCAGATCAAAGAGAACAATGCTTGCATTTGTGCTTCCCTGTCTGTATGGCTGCTTCAGAACGAACATCAGCCACAGTTGTCTCTTTTCTTTCAAGACACTGCAAAGGTATTAAAGTTGAATTTTGGAGACTCTGAAGTTTTCACGTATTATTCAGATTTGAACATTTAAGAAGAAAGTAGACATTTGTCAAACAACTGTCTTACTCTCTATATATTTCATTAAATACCAAATATAAATTCTGTGAAACACTAGCACGTCATTTACCCCTTGAACTGCCTGAGCAGGCTCAAAGACTGGTACTTTTCCCTTGTTTTCCCTTTTTATTCCATTTCTACCTTTTTCCTGTCTCCTTTGTGTAGTGTTTTAAGGATCCCATAATCAGACCGGAGGAACATTGTAAATTGATGAATTATGAAAATAACTTAAAAACAACTCCCTTTATTTTGCTTTAAATATTTCACTTCCCTCAGTAGTGCAGAGCTGGAGACTGTGTTCAGAAATATCCTCCCAAAAGGCCTGCAAAGCTCTCCAAAGCAAAGCAGATATCTCTGTTTTGGTTTTTAACTGGTTGGTTTGATATCCTGTCTTCTAATTAATGAAGACCAGTCAGCAAAATCACAGCTAATTCAGGCACACAGGTCATAATAGTCATGTGTGATGACTTCAGAATTAGGTCTGATATTTGCCTCACTTTTCTGTGTTTCGTTCTTTGATCAGAACTTGATGCGTGATGCCATTCAGATGAGTTCAGACTCATTTTCATTTCTGTTACTTGTGATGATGAAGATAAGGCAGAGCTCATTCAACACGCCTCTGCAGTGGAGGCAACACTTCACTGCTTGGGCAGAGGGATGGCAGGTAGAAGTAGAAAGGGTACAACGGGCAGAAAAGCCCTGGATTGCCAGACTGGCTTCTCCTGCTCCTTGGGGAAACAAAAAAAAGCTGATGGCCAGGCACATGCTGGGGCCCCCCAGCCCCACCTGCTGCTCCCCTTGGCGTTCAGCACAGGGCAAGGGGCCAGTGAGGCCCTGGCCCTTCCTGCCCTGCTCTGCCTGAAGCTTCTGCTGAGCTAAAATGCGTTAGAACGTGTATTCTAGAAAAATACAGTGTTGACATTAGAAGCATTGTTAATTTTCATAATAAAAACTAATACATCTGCTTTGCTTTGGTCTCGGAGGGATGTTGACTACTTCTGGAGAATAAATTTTGTTTTAAATTCCAGTGAAAGTACTTCCCTTTGTGCTGCTGATGTGCTACACTCATTATCTATAGCTAATCCGATTCCTAAACTGAATAAACATGATTAGTTAATAAGTTTTAAAAGTAATCCTGACCATGCTTTCAGGAAGAGGAAAATGGTATTAGACTTGGTCAAAATAAAATTAAAACAAAATTGGCAAAAAATAATAAATAATGGGATTTCATAACTATTTTCAGAATTGTTTCATTTAACTTCCAAACCACAGGTGCCATCTACTTGATATATATATGTGCATATATGTGTGTGTGCAGGAGAGATACAAGCACAAAATTAAGAAAAGGAAAGCTGTAACAATACAAGATTGGCAATGCCAGAATTTTCAGCCACGCAGTAGTTTGCTGAGAACAGTAAAATCTACCTGGTTTACTTTAATGTGTTTCTGAGGGCAAACATTTAAAAGCATGTGTGAATAAAGATGAAGCTTTTGATCCATCCTTTCATTAAGTACATTTTAAAATGAGAAAGAAATATTCTGATTTAGAAATCAGTGTCTATAATGTTGCATCCAGAATTTTGTAGACAGCTATGTTTGGAGGCATTTGCCAGCAGCCCACATCAGTGTGTCAGGCAGAACAGCCAGCATGGAGCAAAGCACCATCTCAGCACCCTGCAACTACAGATCCCATCTGGGCTGAGGGCCTCTTACAATAACAGGGTATAGTCAGCAAAACAAGTTTTAAAATAGGGATGGTATTTGCTTTGTAATAAAAAAAATATTAAATGAATATTGTTTACTTAATACTTGGGAAATTTTGGATAAATTATTCCAGGCAAAAAATGTGAAACATCTGCTGTTTAAGTGGGATTTAAGGAACTATTGAATCCCACGCAGTCAATTGCCTGTGTTGATGGGACAGATATTTCACCATTTTCATTGCCTGACCTGTAGGAAGCATCCCAGCAATGAATAGTCTAGAACATGCAGATTCAGTAGCTGTACCATCAGATAAAGTATTTGGATTTTGCATATTGAGATAGCTAAATATATACAATATTAATAACGAAGTCAACCTCAAAGATACATAGCCTCAGTTACAAGAGTTGCAATGCAAATATTGACTTCTAAAATATAGTTCATTTTTTCTGCCCGTTACCATTACATTTTCTGGGTTGTTAATTTCATCACATTTATTTGGTGATGACTTACTCTTTCTTTTACGTAAGAGAAACACTGTTTTTTGTAGTGCCTACATGAAACATTAAAATTCAGGCATAGGGTCATCGTTGTGTTGTTTGCTGTACCTTAATATTCAAAGTTTTCCACTAGAATTCAGAAAATGGACAACAATATTAAATCCATAGATCTTAGTAAAAATCTTTGATTGCTAAAGGAATCACTAAAAACCCAGTGATTTAACTGTTCTCTCTCAATGGCATCTACAGGTTTCTAACACATTGCATTATTATTTGTCCCACTTGGATGCAGAACATGAGAAAGCATTTGTCAGAGTCCTAGAGAGAAAATTATTTTTCTGGAAGCAAGCCAGGACAGATAAGGTTACCGCAGAGGTTACTGGTGCACTAAAATGGTCCAGATTTATGTAGAATTGTCACTTAAAAATCTGGACTATTTCAGTTGTAGTTCTTGTGATATTTGGGTTGCTTTATAAAATAATTCATTAATATTTGTAAAACCGTATTTTTGGTAGAAATAAACAGTAATGTTTCAAGTAAAGTTAACAATATTTTCCCTTTTTTGAGTTATGTAGGATATTTTCAGGCTAAGGTACACATAAACAGCATATAATGTTGAGTCTGCTTCTAAACCAAATAAACTTTTCCCTAATTTTCTGAGTTAAAATTTTTACTGTTACATTTTACCTAGATCATAGGTTTAAGGTCCTTACTAAAACTGCCTGTCAAAACTGCAGAGCTCAATCCAGCACATATTCTAGTGATATCACCTGGAATAAAAAAGATTGATACATTTAATTAGTATGTTCCTCATACCTCTGCATTTTCACCCATTAAATACTTCAATTAAGTAATACAAAGTAAAGCTGTCAAGTTTTCAAATACTATAATATTATGCAGCTCTAAAACTTTTGCCTGTATTATTTTCTCTTAAATATTTTGTGAAATTGATATCTGAAGTTATCAGACTACAATATCCAAGACAATTTTAAGATGTCATGTACCAAAGTGGCAAATCTAATTAAGATGAAATATTTGCTCTATAATGGAAATAACATTATCTTTTTTCCAGATGTATATATCAAATAACCCCCATCCAATAGTGTGCTGAATTTCCTGCCTGTGCTTGCCTTATAGTTTTTGCAAAATTTTTTCAGATCATTAATACATGCAACTCTTGATTATAAAACCTTGCCTTCTCATGCAGATCTTTTTACTTCAGCAAAGTCATATTGCATTTTTAACCACTGTTCATGGTTTCCAAAAGCTCTACTATGTTACCCCTTTCAAATAACAATACACCTACCTACAGTTCCAGTTTAGTAATAACTATAAAGATGCAGACATTAGCACAAGGAATGTAATCATATTATTTTGTTATTAATCATTCATATAAAACAATATCATAGTCAGTGTCTTAAGTGGATGAGATGATTCTCCAATACTACAGACTTAAAAAAAAGGGATGAGAAAATATCAAATCAAATAAAAAATTCAAACTTCCAGTGTTTGAAAAAGCAAACCCCCTGTTTATGTGTCACAGGAAGAGGAGGGAGGTAGAGCTTTAATTCTGGTTTTGGTGCAGTTTCTCCTGTAGATGAACTTATATTTATTCTGCTTTTCTTTCCCTCCCTCCCCTGCTCTCTTGCAGCAAACGTGTGTGACAATGAACTGCTGCACTGCCAGAACGGAGGAACGTGCATCAACAACATGCGGTGCCAGTGCCCTCCGGCCTACAGTGGCATCCTGTGTGAGAAGCTCAAGTGTGAAAGGGACCCAGGAGGCTGCAGCCAGAACTCGGGCCAGGGGGCAGTGGCACACGGGCTCCTCTTGCTGCTGGCTGCCCTTCTGGGAGCAGCAGGACTCTGCCCATGGTAGGCTCCGTGTGCTCGATGGAATCACGCTCAGACTGCTTCAAATGAACGTGCCAGCTGAAAACAGGACAATATCCAAGCGTTTGCTACTGAAACCTAAAAAGGAAAAAAGAGAGAAGAAAAATAACCACATACAAACTAAGAAGGCCTAACTGAACTAAGCCATATCAATCAGTTATGGACAGGGCTCTGAGTCAAGACTGTTCACCTCTGACTTGAGACACGTTGGCAGCTGCCTGTTCTGTCAAATCAATCAATGCTGGCTGCAAAGCTTCCACAGGACTGAAGTGGCTTTGAGAGCCTCCAGAATGGGAAGAGAATTCAAACACCATTTGCTACTCTCTCTGGTGAGCTGCTGAACCTCCGCCCGGTGTGTGGACCGACCAAATCAAGGCATTCTTTGCTGTCAGTGCATTGTGGGTATAAGGAAATCTGTAAAAGCTGCCATATTGGCCTGCTTCAGTCCCCAAATCCTTCCCAACCTGTGCTTTAGTGAACGTTGCTCTGTAACCCTTGTTGGTTGAAAGATTTCTTTGTCTGATGTTAGTGATGCACATGTGTAACAGCCCCCTCAATAAAACTCAAGCCAGTCATATCCTTGTATACCTTAGAAGCACTGCATCAGTAAGATGCTGTGTTCACCTACTGTACAAGAGTGGCTATAGGACAAAAAGTGTATTTATCCTTTTGTATTCAAATGAAGTTATTTTTCTTGAAATAATGTACAATGTAGATTTTTTGTATTATTGCCTATTTGTGTTACCAGACAATTTATTAATGTATTTAATTCTAATCAGATAAGAGAAAAATATTACTTTTTATTTAGTCCTTTTCTTTTTCCTTTCATTTAATTGTGCAGAGATTTCTCTGTATGGGCAACGTGCTGGCATCAAAGAATATCAGTTTACATATATAACAAGTGTAATAAGATTCCACCAAAGGACATTATAAATGTTTTCTTGTTGCTTTAACACTGGAAGATTTCAAAGAATAAAAATTCCTGCATAAACAGTTCCAGGACGATGTATTGGTATTTCTTAAGGCCTTTTTTGAAAACAAAAAACAAACAAAAAAGTTGTTGATTTTACCACCTAATATCCAGAAGAAACCCAGATCCAAAAGTGGAAATTACATCATAACAATCTAACCTGGCTTTATTGTTACTACTGTCATACTCTTGCAAGCAGCTTTAAATGTAAAGGACATCATTTACCTGAGGAAGCTTTCATCAAATCCCAAGCTTGAAAAAGGTATGAAAAGTTGAAAAGTACTCGTTTTGTTCTCTCAGTTAATCATAGGCATTATTCCAAACCAAATTACAAGGTATCACAGAAGCTAGTCTTAATTCATACCAGTTTTGTGGGTGCTATGGCAATAATGAAGTAGATATAACCACAGTTTGTTTCTCCAAAAGCTTCATTAAAATAATGTTTGTATATGTACCAGTCTGCTTAAGAAACTGCAAAAATGGCAGCAATCACAAAAAAATATGAAGATTTAACTTTTAATAAAGTCAAATTTAATATTTAGAAGGAATGTCAAAATATACAGCAGCGAGTAGATAAAAAGTGCTGCTCCAGCAAATAAAGTTTATTTCAAGTATTGCCCAAGGTGTAATAAATTCTTGTTTCTGCCTTTTATGAGGCCAATTACTGAGTGTGACAGAAAAGGATAGCAAGAATAGAGAAGCAAGCCAAAACCACAGCAGTGTTTCAAAGTCCTGGGAAAAAAAATAAAATCTAAAGGAAGCAAGACTGTGAGAATTTATTTCCTGGCAATTTTCATCATAATGGTTATAAATATTTTACCAACATAATAGCCTAGTGAGGAAAACAATTAATCAGTAAAAGAAAAATACCTGAGACAAATACATTCTACCTGGCTGCCTCTTCCAAATGGTGAACAGCCCAGAATTTAGGGCACTACCTCCTTGGGTAACCTCTTTCTGCTGAGGAAGCAGGTTTTGCAGGACAGTACTCAGCCTCCAGAAGTGGGTAGGGAAACCAGGTCTTCCTTTCTAAAAAGAAATAGGATTCTAAAAGAATCCTATGAAGAAATTGATGACAACAAGCTGGTGCTTCTTCAGGCTGTCGTCTTGACCCTTCATCATGTAGAACGTGTTCACTCTGCCACTCTCTTTTTTGGGCTACATGAGATAAGGCACAGATAAATTAAGTGCTTGGTTGGTTGGTCATGGCCTACATGAGATTGCAGGCATGTTTTAGAAGTATGTTCACAACAATAAGTAGGAAATTATATTGAGCAGACTCAATGAGGAATATAAATGCTAATACAGGTGATATACAGAGCCACAGATTACCTATAATTAAGTGGATTTTTTTATATGAAAATGTGGAATTTAAGTTTTCTTAAAGCTGATTAGCACAGACTAAATTCAGATTGTGTAATTATTGGAAAAGATGCACTTTAATTGTCATTGTAAACTCAAGGCTTTGTGAAAGTGCTAAGCAAGCGTATTATGTACACTTGGTTAGAAGGGATTCTGCCAACAGTGCAGAAGTATAATGAATATAAAATCACAATCAATTCAGCTGCATTCCAATTTCATATACTTATGATCTTCTAAACCAGGGCAGAGTATATGGTTTTCCACGTATATAGCTACCATTTTGTGCATGTTGTCCTCTTTCACCTATTAATAAAATTACAATTTTATACAGGAGTACATTCAGTGGAAAATCTTCCTATCAATCATCCTTTGCTTCAGCTTCATTATTTTTTCCTCTGAACTTCACAGAACTTTACTAATTGAAAATTTTGAGTAACAGGTTCTGTTACTGTATTCCAAGTATATTTCTAAAATTACATGTGCATCTTTGAGGGAGATGTATATCACTCAGCATTGCTTTACCTGCATTTTTTTATTTAATTCAGTGTAAAATGAAGGCACAACTTGTTCCCCGTTTCAGAAGCTGTAAAGAACAGATTCATTTTTTTTAATGTCTTCATGGGAACATGTAGTTGCATTGTCTGTTTTATTTTTCACCTGAAAATATAGACCTCTTCCAACATATTTAGGTTTCTTGGAGTGGGTATCCTTTTCTGTGAATGCCTGTAAAACAATAACACATTGATGACACTGAAAAAGGGCAGTACAATCACTAACCTAGGATTTTGGCTCTGTACCAAAACATAGCAAAAGAACCCTACTGTACAATTATTGTTTTCTGTCTGATATTTCTTTCCTGGAAGGTTTAGCACCCCAGAATTGACCAGGCTTCACACTGCTTAGTTGTCCAGATTACAGCTCAGAGTACAGTGACCTTAAAACTGGCATTCATCATTCGATTGAGTCAGTTAGGATAGTTCCAAATGCATTGCTGCATCCATCAGTCCCAGGCAGCTTGCAATTCCTGTGTTCCTAACCAGAGAATTGCTTCTGATCCAGGATCCACACGTGTTTAACATCTGAAAATGAAGCAGCTTACAGTAAGGTGCTGCTCCCTGACACGGTAGCTGCAGAAATTCTCACTCTAGTCATCTTCCTCACAGGGAAATTAAGAGAGGGGCATCTGTCTTAGTGCTACCTGATTGTTTCAAAAACAAACTGTCCAAATGGAGAAAAAAATCTAGTCAGATGCAAATCGACCCCAGATACTTCCTTCAAACAATAATTGATCATGACTGAGCCACAGGTGAGAAGTTATTTCATGCAGTGAACAGAAAAAAAAAAATAACTCACAAAAGACTCCTCAAATTCAGAGAGTTCTTCTGCTTACATATAATTTCGTACATCTTTCTCGTAACTCCAGATGCCAGGGGGATTTGTTATAACCTCATTGGGATTCTAAGTTTATTAAACCATTGAATTAACTAGATTCATCCATGCATGTAGTTTATTCACCTGTGAGAAATGTGAGTAATACTTTTCATAGAATATGCAAGACCAGGTTTTCAGGCAACCTTCAGCCTTGCCTTCATGTTTGTCCTTGCAAATGCAAAGTTACAGATGTAAATATTAAAACATAATCAGTTCATTCCCAAGAAAAAATGTAAGTTTAATTATTTATGAATGCAAATATTTATCCACTAAAATGCAGATCTAGCATTCTAAATCAGAAATTTTATATTAACCAACTTAATACCTTTCCCATCCCCATGCAGTATCAGAAAGCAGAGGATGTATCTGCAAAACAAACTAGTAGAACAGCAGCATTTGGCACCATATGGTGCATTTCATTTCACAAAATGAAAGTTCATCACCAGTGCAGTATGTTCACCAAGGCACCATTTTTGCCACCATATGCAATAGATAAAATTCCAGTACAAAGCATATGTTTCCCTTTATTGTTTTTCTGGCCATCATTATCTATACAAATGTGTAGACAATGAAATACTGCTTGAGGCATTTCACAGCCTCAAAGAGTACAGAGAAGACTAGTGTTAGACAATCTAGACCTAAACAGATTGTAAAGGGTTCAGGCTTGAATTCCTGTATACATTGCTAGCTAACACTTATCTCTGAGAAGGTATGGGATAAAGAACACTCCATGGAAGTGCCCTGAATTGGAGCCCCACAGCAGTCAGACAGCCCAAGTGACAGCCTATGTACAGAAAGCACCATTTGTCCTGTCAGCAGGGGCAACCACGTCTCACCTGGGACTTAGCCAGGCATCGCTCCCCCATCAAAACCTTTGCATCTGTGTTTACAGATGTGCACATTCTATTTGCAGTTGATAAGACACCTGGTGCTTAGATGATGCTGCCCAATGGAGTTGCTGTGCACATGTTCAGGTCTACTGTTGTCAGTGGAAATACATTTTTTTGTACTAGAAGCAAGCCATTGCTGAGAAACTGAAGCAACAACAGTGTATTCTGGGAAAAGAAGGTCAGAGGTAGGGTTTGGGGTTATTCTTGTTTGCTATGAGAAAATGAGACTGGGTTTGGATGAGTATTTTCTGTTTCTCACATAATGCAATTTTCACGAGTACCCTGTGCGGGTATTTGTGACATCCGAGAACAAATAACTAGTGAGTTAATTCTAAAATTGATACACGTTAACCTGACCTCTCACCAATGACATCAGTTCAATCCTATATACTGGTAGCCTTTACAGTTCAAGGGTCATGACAGAGTACACTTCTTCAAAAAGAAGTAATACTGGGGGCAATGAAAGGGATGAAATGGACTTGAGAAGTCCTACATCTATGTGTAAAAACTAGAATACATACATACGCCAGCACCGAAGCCAAAGTCTCCCTAAAGCGGATGCCTCAGAATTCTAAATAGAAAGTGCCTGATTCTCACAAGTATTGTAAAGATCAGTGCTGATTTATGATTCAGCTCTATTGCATGACTGGATTTTTAAATAAATTTCTCTGGTTGGGATATCAGTTGTTTTCAGATTAATGCATTCTCTGCATTCAGAAGTACAACATCGCTCCCCCACAAAACTATAAAAACGCATTATGAGATGTAGATCATTCAGGCCCCAACTCTGACATTTTGTGCAACTCATGTTCTAAGTTCCCTGATTTTAAGAAGGCTTTCACATCTCTCAATGGCTGTATTCAGTGTTACCTGAACATGTAAATGAAAACATTTCAAGCCTTGAACACCAGCAGGGAACATGGTTCACTTTGCACCTGCAAACAATGGTAGATGCAAAATTAGTGGCTGCTGCCTGTATTAGTTTTTTGCTACCCAGAAATCTCCTTCAAAGGCTCTATTAACTAAATTCTGTAAACACAGTGAATGAAAAAAATGTATTTGCTTACTCTAACTAAATAAAATACAAGACAAAGTCATTCTTATAAGATTCTTATGACACTCAAAGTCAAACCACTTCAATTTATCACAACTGAGATATTTCAAAAACCCTCAAACAAACCCTCTACAGCCTATAACTGTTCAGATACTTCAGGTATCTCTTAACAGAGATGAAGAAACTCTAACCCAGAGAGGTAAATGGAGTTGCTTGAAACAATCCCAAAAGCAAAGGCAAGGAACAAGTTCAATATTAAAACAAAGTCTTCAGCTGTACAATGTAGAAAGTTAAAAAGTTAAGCACAGAAATGAAGGTTGGAGCCCATGCTGCAGGAGCAGAGGCTACTAAAGACATTGACCAGAAAGATCAAGATGAAGTAGAACTAAAAATTTTGGGTTTGCTACCAATCAGACACAAATTTTATGTCAGTCCCAAACAGAACTGTATGTGAAAGGTACTGAAATCCAAAGGGGAAAAAAAAATGAAAAGAAAAAAATACACTTTTATCAAGACTTACAATACTTGGGCAAAACCCAACACCGAGAGAGTGAAAAGAAAGAGAAAACAAGCAGTGTCCAGGCTAAAAATATGCTAGGACCTCAGGAGGAAAGCCAGTCTAGGTACTACCTAGATTCTCATGAAATCTGTAAATCTGTAGGCATAGAATTTGGCATTGTAATCTCTGATTTGGAAATTGCAGGACTTGAGCCTTGCACAGAGAGGACAATCTTTGTTTTAGGACTTCACCTCCTGTCTCAGTGAGACACTTCTCACTTACCTGCTGGAAGAGCCCAGGCCTTGCAGCACTACCTCTGCTTTGTCCTTGGCTCCAGCTGTGTACTCTGCAGCGCCAGTCTGGCCATCTAGTCCAGATGTTGATGGAGCAGATGCTTTTCAGCACAGGCCAAAGCGGAGCAAGCGCAGTGCAGGACGAAACCCTTTACCAAGATGTGTGTGATGCCCACAGTTACATCTGCTCTTCCCCACGCACCTCCAAAATCATTGCATGTAATTCTTCCAAGGACATAGACAATGAAATGTGTTCAGAAACAATATTTTCCCTTCAGGGCACCTACTGGCATCTGCAGTCACCATGTTCCATAAGGGACTGAACTAGGCCATGGATGGTCACAATCTCATTTCATGTGTCTTGTTAACAGCTCTTACCTCTAATTACTGTTGCTTGGTAGGATAGGAGAACCAGCACGCAGAACACTCTGGTAGTTACATTTATTAAACTGCTTTCTTTTGCCCTACTACAGTTTGCTTTCTTCCCTCATGTCAGAGTTTTTTATATGCCCTCCTAAATTATATTACTTTGCTCTAGAGATCTCCCACGGCCAAAAATGTAGGTGGATTGGTACCCATGAATTAGTCTTGGCAGTGGTCTTTTGCCTCCCCAGATCTGGTAGAGAGTCACAACTACCTTTACAATTCTCTCATTGAGTAGGATGTAAGGAATGATGACTAAACTATGTAGATTTAGTGGTGAACAATTTTCTGACGGCTTTCTCATTTGTTGTCAATATCCAGGCTCAGAGTATCACCCAGACTGTACTGAGGTAGCCTCATGACACTGCTGCAAAGCAGGCAAGCATGCTATTTCCATTTTATTCATGGGGACTGAAGCTTGAAGATGCAGAGACTTACAAAGTCAATTACAAAAAGAGAGATTAATTCTGACACCTCATCCACTCCAGTAAGTACTGAGACCTACAGCTCCCTACTCCATCCAAATTACACAAATCTGATGTTAAATAGTCTTCCATCTGCATGTATTTGCCACCCACTTACTTCAGATTATCTCATCCAAGTCTATTTTACATTACACCTCCCAAAACATTGGAGTTTCAATGTTATGGTATTTAACTCACACATGTGATTTCGCTGCTTTGGGTTTTTCTCTCTGACACCTCAGTTCAAGGCTAGAAGGAAACCACAACTACTGGGTTTGAAGGGATGTCATATATGAGTCAAAGTAATGGAGCCATTTTAATGGTCTCATAAATTAAGACATGCATGCAGGGAAAAAAAAACCAAAACCAAAACATTAGAGCACTAAAATTCTCTTCCAAAACAGAGAGATTGTTATGGGTTTTTTTCTCCCCCTCCTTGTCTGATTTTTTTCCTAACTGAATATATTAAAGCTCACATAATTATAATATTATTACTTTATAAATTAATATATATTATAGCTTGAAATACCTATAGCTTAGGCATTTAATTTCTTCTATAAATGTCTAGATACTGACACAATTACATTTTGATACATAGATATTTCTGCTTACTGGAAGTCTGGTAGCAAAAAGACTCTACACTTTGAATAGACTCATAAATATATATTGAATTTAATTTTTTAATACACAAACCCCATTTTCCTATTGTTTAGTTGGTTTGCTGGCTGCTTGAGAGAAGCATTTTCTCTAAATATTTTTGGTTTTTACAACTAATTGGTCCATAAATCACCACATTGTAATATGGCAGAGATTACCCTCAAGCCAATAGAGAACAACTGACTGAATGTACTTACCTTCTTCATAGTTCAGCTATCTCCAATGTCTCTGTATTTCCTTCTAATGCTTTCGAAAATTGTCTTGCCACTTTTTTCTCTCTTCTATTCTTCAAATATATAAACCAGTTGGACCAAAAAGCATACTTTTATTAAACATCAGATTTTTCCTGTATTTTGAATTAAGTCTAGTGGGCTGACAAAGTACATAAATAAACAATAACCAGATAATCATAGAGTGATCAGTTTGATTCTGTAGTAGGCATTTTTACATGCTTTCCATTTTCACATTAGGGCCATTTACTGATATTAAAAATGTGCCAACTCTCAAGCAAAAAAAGTCTCTAAATAGGGAGACAAAAACTGCAAATGTAAAATTCCTGTAACAGATGTCAAAGACTAAATTAGAAATCAGTTCAGAATGGCAACCATACTAAAAAAAAAAGTGTAAGCAAATGCTGAACTTGGTGTGTGTACTTTAATAACACCAAAGTCCCTGCTAATGCATTTTTGTCTTCCTAATCTATAACGTCAACTTTATATTCCTCAAATGGCTTACAATGGCTAGAAGAGGTAGGATTGCTCTGAGGCAGCATCACCTGTGAGCTGCATGCTCTTGGTCATCCAGCCCTCTCCAACTTCAAAAGCCAAACCACAAAGCTCAAAGGAACAAATGGAGACAGGCATGACTTTATCATTATTTCTGCAGACTCAAGTTTCTGAGTGGTAACTCTTGTGTGGCAATCAGTCAGCAGTCTTAGAACAGCTGCTGATGGAGATCTGCACATTCATAAACAAAAAAATGAGAGTGTGTTTTTCCCCAGCTGTCAATCTTAGCAAAGGAAGCTAAGGGAAAGTGCAAAGATGAGCTAGCTTTGCATATCTCAAACCCAGGCCTCAGAGAAGGAACAGACAGACTTACAAAACAGTATGAGAAAACATAGAACTTCCATGTAAAATGGCGCTTCTATTCTGTTGACAAGTAGGATTCATTCTCCAAGGACTGACCAGTTTGCATTCATTAACAACCTGCTTCAGAATCCACTAAATGCAAAGGAAAGCCTCACCTTGATTTCAACAATACAGAATCAGGTTTTAAATTAGATTGAAAAATAATTTCAGGAAAGGAAAAAGTAATCCCTTAGGCATTATCTCTCTGATCCTACTATAATCTGCAGCATTTGTTCAGTTCCATGTACTATTTATTGTGCATTATTCTATTGCAGCACTTAAATTATTCTCATTTGAATGGGTCCACAGACCCAGCAGTTCTAGTGACAAATGCCTTAATTTTAGATGCTGGTCTGTATGGCAGGCACCATTTCTATCCAACAGAGAAAGGAACTCCCTAGCTGAAGCTGTTTTCACCAACAATTTGTTTGCCAGCAGCATGTTTTCCTGTTTAATCCGTGTTAACATTCTGTTCAGAGTTACCCTAACTGGCGTGTATTCTATGTGATAAACATCTCCTCTTTTCCCCCACGGAAACATTATTTATTTATGACAGTATTGTTACAGACAACTAAACAGCCAAGAGGGAAACACATTTGCTTTTCTACAAATACCTGCACATACTGTTAAACCTGCATCATTTTCCTTATAGAAACATTTAAAACTTGGTAAAGGGCTTTCCAGCATGCCTTTGGTATCCACTGAGAACAAGGAACACATGCAGCAGTACAAAATCAGCAAGGGTTCAGGAGAACACGAGGAAAATAATGACATTTCAGGTTGTCAGGCTGAGAGAAGAAACCTTCTCCTTTCCAGCCCAATTTGTCATGACTCCATGACTAAGTGAACTAAAAGGACCTGAGATAAAATGACTCAGATAAAGAGCTGCTTTTGTTCATGTTCTCTGTATCTTTGCCAACACAGGAACTAACCACTGTATTATTGGGAAACCAGTACCCAGACACACACACTGTGAGCCAACACCAAATGATCTGTGTTGGAGGTCACAGTGTCCCCCAAGGTGCTTCATGACTGACACTAAACTAAGAAGGAGGAAATAGTATAAAACAAAATGACCAAAGTGCTTGAGAAGCAGAGTTGCAAATTGCCTCTCACTTCCCCAGTTAGTACCACATGTAAGTCCTCAGTGACAAAAGCACATATTCATTTACAAAAGGATTCAAAGACCTGCACATCTGTTTCACAAATGACACTAAAAGTTGTAATGCGTCATTAGTTTGAGTCACTACTCTGCACCAGGTTGGGACTGACCATCTCCCACATCTTTGAAGTTCCTATTCCATCCAGGGTCTGTACTTAAACCAACATAGGAAGACTTGAGTGTGTCTACCCACAGTTTTCCCACTGTTCTTCCTGTATGATCTGTGTCTCAAAGTGCAAGCTTCTCTACCACGTGGGTGTCTTCAAACTATGTGACACAGTTCAAGAGACAGCACAAATCCTCAATTACTTTTAACTGACATATCCTTGAATCTTGTCATACTGGGCTAGGAATTCTTCAGATACAGAAAGACTAGTCTCTGCAAAAAGGCTCAAGTCAAAAAGCAAAATGACAAAACCTAGAAGAAATGGAATGCATAAACTTTAGACAAGCAGGACAAAGGCAATCTTTAAAGCTGGACTCAGCTGTGAGTTAGGTATATTATTTAAGTAATATACACTTACATACATTGGAATGGGTATACATACACACTCATGTACTTACAGTATTTGCTAATCAAAGATTCTATAGGGCTTTCCAAATACTTCAGTTCTGATACACAGGAAAGTATTTGCATATTATGTGACCATATACAGGTAATAACTGTGTTTAGGTAACTACCCACCTTCTCATTTGCAAATTACTTTCCAAGGTAAATCAACCTTATCCTCAGTACTTTTGCACAGCTAAAGGATGTTTTTCTGCTCATTATCTGCTTCTTAGTATAGAAGATTGAGAGAGATTCTGAAGTCCTCATCAACAGAATCTGTTTTGTTGATATGGTCCTTTGCAGCAAAAAAAGAAATGTACCTTGGAAATACTAAACACAAGAGTCATCAAATGCACTTTTCCTCCCAAAATGACAGCTGCAGCACATAAAGGCATGATGGTAGCAAGTGTAAAATCTAAGTGCATACCCACAGCCTGTGACAGTTTTATGAACTGATATCCCTGTCAGTCTGAGCCTGCACCTTGACCAGTTAGCCATATTAATTAAAACACAGAAAGGGGTGCCCATCTGTGCAACCAAATCTCTGCTTCTCAGAGGCTGAGCCTGTACAGTGCAGAGGAGCCACTGCACCTCCATCAGCCAGGTATCACCAGCAGCAGCCTGGGGTGAGAGAGAGGGCAAACACATGCACAAAGAGCCAAAGAAAGGGTCAGTAATGTGGACAGCAGAAATGATGGTTATTACCAAGCCAAAGGGGGAAATATATACTTTTAAAAAACATCACAAGCATCGTTCACTAAAATAGACAATTTTTAGTTTAACCCCCAATTAAAATTTTTTGCTGCACACCACTGCTCCCAAGAGCAGGTCAGGTTCTGATTAGTGAGTCCTGCCTGCTTAATGTTTCTCTGCTAAATTAAAAGAGCTATGGAGCCAGTCTTACAAAAACTCAAAAACAATAACCCCCAAACAAACAAACTACAACATGCCCTCCCTCCTGCAAAATCTAGAAAAAAACAAACCCTGTTTCTAACATACCATAGAACTTCCTA
>JAOXXN010000120.1:23398738-23413905 GCA_026770055.1 Myrmophylax atrothorax
CATTATTCACATATCTCCACTCCCAGCTGACATCACTTGGGCCATTGACTCAAAGAACAACAGGGCAAACTCCAAATCCTTGCATTCAGTGACAGAATTTGGCACTGTGCAGCCTTTCTTCCTAGTCACATCTTAGCACAGAACAGGAAGGGCGAAGAGTTTTAAATAATTACAGGTGAAGTGGGTATCAAAGTCTTTGGGCTTTAGAAAGAACCGATTGTCTGGCTTCTTTAGCTGCCCTCAGAAATCCAAGATTTAATTGTTACCTTCATCATAACTTTTACTCATATAGACACATATACACAGACACACACATGGTGCTCCAACCCGCAGGATTGCTCCTCAGCCTGACATCTCGTGGCTATGAGGAACATAACACTCTGCTGAATCAAACACCCCAATAGCATTGGGACATGCATAAGCATACTTATGTCTGCATAACTTAGTCAAATACAAAACAGCTCCTGAGCAATGCAAGACAATTATTTTCCTTAATTAGATGTGATGTGATGTGGTGTCAGCATCATGTTCTGGTAAGATAAACTGGTACAGAATTGTAAAAGCAAACCACACTTACAAATAATGCAGGTCTTTGGTCAAGTGAACTACAGGCGGATGATATTTTGCTCAAAACTATAAAACTATCTGATCAAGAATTTCTGGGATATCTGCACTTTTTCTTCAAATATTATTATTATTATTACTTTGATTTTTGCCACAGGAGCAAAAGTATTTGTGCTGCAAGAGCAGAACATGAGTGCAGCAGACAACATAAGGAAAATAAATGTCTTCTCAGACAGGAAGAAAAATGACTAACAGAGTGTTTTTGCCTATATATACAGGCATAGCATGGGCATGTGCCTGGGTGGGGGAGAGGGGAAACACCCATTCTATGAAAAGTAACTGCTTTTTCTTTGCTTAAAAAAGTTGGTCTGTTGATTCATTTTCAAGAAAAATAACTTGAGTCTCAGAGGAAGAAAAAGATTCTTCCTTTTAGAAAGATTTGCTGCACTGCCTGAAGAGGTTTGACACTCACCTCCTGTTCTCCTTCACTGGCATAGAGAACAACAATCAAACAATAATACAGAGAAAATAATTTGTGCAGTTTGATTAGTTTCCACACCAGATGTTCCCACATATATTCACATCTCCCCAACTCTCTTTCTCCAGCCAAGAGTGTATGCAGCTGGTACTTCTTTAGTCAACACCAAAGCTATTTAACAGAGTTATAAGCAGGGGGATTTACATTATGGATCCCACCAGTCTTCTCTGGGGGTCTGCTTCTGGTTCCATTGAAGTTAAAGTATCATCACACTCATTATCTTCAGATAGAGCCAGAAAACATTGCTGGAAAATTGTTTTCTACTCAGTTACAAACCTGCACTTTCACGTCTTCCAGCCTATGGTTTCCATTTCATTTCCTTGCTGGTAGCAGAAGGCTCTGCAGCTGTTCTCTGACCAGCTCTGGGGTTTCGTTCTTTGGGAAACAGATTTCAATGGCAAACAATTTTAAGAACTGCAACAAATAACAGCTTTTGCTTGTTTGTTAATCAGGCTTTAATGACCACAGATTTCAAGAAATGGCAACTACGAAGTTGCATCCCATTAATTGAATAAACCTCAAAGGGGAACATGAGTGTTCCAGATGAAAACAAAAGTCATGGGTTCAGGAAAACTCCCCCAGGGCAAGGACTGGCTGGAAAGCCAGCCCCCCCAGCTTTCAAATGGCCCTCATTACAATAAATTACAGCTTCAGTTCATGTAAAAAGAAAGGTTCTTACTTAATACAGACAAAAAAAAAAAACTGCCACAGACTTTGAGTTCTGGGGTTTGTTCTAATTGCTCTGGCTGCAAGTGAGAGACTTCCTGTAAGATGCAGAAAGAAAAATTTTACTACCCATTCATACCTTATTAAGAAGAAAATTACATATATTTGCATTTCTAGAAACTCAGTATTTGTACAAATTTTGCAGCCAGCTTATCTTCACAACTTGTGTCTTGTTGCAGAAGACACACATATGGGATTCTTTCATGAAGGATTTATGCTTTCTTGATGAAAATTAAAGGTGATCTGAGGTAGAAACATACTGGTGGAAGCACTGCAGTAACAGCTGGGAATAAAGCATTCTGTACACCCACAGTGCTGTGCATGGGGATTTTTTTGCCACTAGGTTCTCAGTGTGTACATCTGAGGACCAGACTTTCCATGTGGATGATCACTTGGAAAATAGTGTTAAAGATGAACAAAGGACTCTGGTTATCAGCTGAAAGCACCTACTCTCCAAAAGGGACATTTTAAATGTTTAGATGGCAGGTTAGCTAGATTACCTTTGATAGCTAAAAGCATAAATAAGGAACACTGCTTTTAGAAGGCAAGTGATTGCAGGAACTGGTCAACAGCCATGTGATTTGAGAAGGAGGAATGGTCTGTACCTACCCCTGAAGTCCCTGCAGAGACAAGATGTGGTGCTGCACTGTACCCAACACAGTAAGCCTGGGTGAGTGCTGACACCAGACTGCCACAGGACAGCACGGCCTGGGCAGGCACTACCAGGAATTGGGAAGGTAAATAAAAATATGACACATTGTTAAGTAGTCAGAAGGGTCTGGGATGTGCTTCCTGCAGGCAGTACAGGGAGATGCCCAAAAGATTAGGAAATCCAACCATCTCACTTAGAAAGACACAAGCTGAAACAGAGGATCCCTTCAGAACAAAGGGCAGTGTGCACCATGTAAGTCCCCTGAAGCCTTAACAGGAAGTTATGGGTACAACTTGTTCAGGTAATTAGATTTAATTTTCATATTGTTCATTGCTACCTTGGACTTGAAATGTCACAATGTTTAACACTCCCCTGTGGTGACTGGTATTCCAGTGTAGAAATCTTGTGTAAGACCCACAAAGTAAAATCATCCATTGTTTGTCTTCTTGTTAAATGAGGTAAAGAAGGGCAAACCAGCACAGAATTAGAGGGAAATTACATGTCTAACAAGGCCTGCATATTAATCATTGAAAGCAGAATTAACAAACACAAGCATCTGTATTTAGCATGTTTTCCTGAACTTTCCTGAGTTCTGCCACTGACTTCAAAGTAGCTACAATTTTATTCAGAAAACATATCAGGTCAAACTCTGTTAGAAAATGGAGTTCTGCCAGATGTTAAGACATGAGGAACACTGTATACTTCAGTATTAAAATAAATTTAAAAAATCTTTGCCACAGGAATTTTTCTCTTCATAGGAAAATAAAATACATTTGCATCATACCATTACAGTAGCTCATTCCCCTTCCTCATGCACAGCTGACTGTAACTCCCACTCTTCTTGTTATAACACAGAAAACACCAGGGCCTCTAAGTTGCACTGGTGAAACCAGATTTTTAAAGCTCCAAAGATGCAGAAATTACGTGGAGTTCCCAAATGCACCTAAAATCTGGCCCCCATGTTCAGCAGCAATGAAACAAAGCAAAGCATGTTTTATCATGTCACAAATCTCATTCTTGAGAGGTAACAAGTGAAAGCAAGCATAACATGAGCTGGAAGGACAGCAGGGTCAGGAAAAGCCAAGGATATCTTGCACAAGATGAAATGGTGCAAGAAAACATCACTCGGTCCCTGATTCCCAGTAATCAGAAAGCTCTGACATCACAAAAATGATGAGAGAGACTATATGGCAACAAAATGCTCTTCCTTCCACCCCTCTTCAGCAAGCTCATTTCAGTCAGTTATAAAACACAACATAAAAAGACTTCAATAAAACCAGGAGAGAGCAGATGTTAATTACAGCAAAATCATATCAAAGTCAAACTGAAATTGGGTTTGGTTTGGTTTTGCTTGATTAGTTCAGTAGTATTCCCAAATAATGCACACTACAGGACATGCAAACCCTTACCACTTGACAAAGATATATGTAGATTTGCCCATCCTACGTAACCAAATGTCACCTCAGTAGTTATTAGCAATTGCCCTTAAGCTAATGCATCATATGTCTTTTTGACAAGAGTAATGGCTGGGTTCTGACGACGAGTAATTGCCATTTCAATGGAAAATGTTAAAATATAACTGAAATCAAAGACAAAATTATTAGTGAAAAATGTACAAGAGATGACAGAAATGTATAACTGCACTGAAATTATCAGTAGTTTGACTGGCATTGTTTTAGTTCTAACAAGCATTCAGTACAGCACAAGCCACAAAAGCAATGGCAGTTACAGCACTTTGAGATTTAGAGTGCCCTCAGTGCCTAAGAGCCTCAGTGCTAACCAGAGAACAGCTGTGCTGCTAGAGAGTTTCCATTCCCTTCAAATCTAGTGCTTAATGGCCTAATTCTTCAGTTTTAAGCTCATTTTAAACTGTCACACTACTGCAAACACTGAAGCTATACAGACTGTACCAAAATGAGGAATAAGGCCATGTCCCTCAGGGTCAGCTGCTGTGCTCCTCCATCACACCCTTTCTGGGAAGTACAGAACTCCGAACAGTAGGTGCTGCAAATCTCTCCTTGCAAACCTCAGACATTTGCCGTATGCCACTGTCTCACTTCCAGTAATTGAAATTAAACTCTAAATATTGCAATCAATTACTTTTTGATTTACTGCCTTCCATGGCATTTTCCTCTTTCATTTATTGGTGACTTGACTTGTATTTCTTACAGGGACATTGTGTGCTAGAATTGTATGTCATTCTTTTAAAATGTCTCTTTCCTTCTAGTACAAGTTTAGGCTGTACCCTGCAGTGCCCCTGAGCAGATGTTCCCTTTCCCCCGTCCCAGCAGTGAGCACTGCCTCTCCAACCAGCAATTTTCCACCACAGCTATGATTAGAATATTGATCAAAAGCTTCTCCTGAATCCTGTCTCTATAGGACTGCACTAAGCATAACAAGTTAGCAGATTTAAACATCTTCCAGCACCCATTTATAAGAGAGTAGTGCCTGATTTCCTACACTCAAATGCAGTGGTTGTAGGCTTTGTTTCCCCATAAGGAAAAATGGATCCAAATCACGAGTGGACTTTGGCCAGCACTGCAGACAGATGAGCAATCCAGACTTTGGGATTGTTCTTTCTACACCAGCCACAAATCACTGCCAAACAAGCCAGAAGACCCTTGTGCCAGCTGCAGGGCAAAGGGGTGATGGAAATGTTATTAGAGCAGTTCTTCAAAACCCACAGACTTCTTACTCATCGACTGTTACTTGTTTGCAGTAGTTGGAAACTTAGGTGTTTTCCAAAAGGTGAATTGAAAATATCCCTTTTTATTCTACCCAACCTTCAAAATACTCTGCTGTTCAGACCCATTGCTTCATCACTGGTACTCACAGAGATCTTTCTTCTTCTGCACACAGAGCCCTCACTCCAACCCTCACAAATACTACGCCTTTCTTCAGCAAGAGAATTCTCAAAATCTCTAAATCAATCCAGTTCCAAGACTATTATGCAGAGGGAGACTTTAAAAGAGAAAAAGCCTTTGGGATAGCGATCTCTTCATTACACTATCTATTTTTCCCATGTATAAACATTGCAAAATACATCCTCAAGTCTAAGTATGATGATACCTGTTCTTAAAGTATCAGACACTAACAAAGAAACCATGCCTATGCTGCATCAACAACTCACAAGGCCAAAGAAAGTGACAGGGTGGGAATTTTCAGAAATTCTAATTAAACCTAGGAGAATCAATAAAACCATTTGTTTTGTTCTAGCACCTGTTTTCGGCAATATTATCTTCATGCTGCTGCGTGTTTAGTTGTATTAGAAATAACATGATCTGTTCAGCTGCAAAAAGACTATTGATTTGTATGTAATACCAGGGGAAAGTACTGGCTGTTTACAAGGGATTCATAGTTACTGTGAATACTGTCTGTAAACAGTCATGAGTGCAGTGTAACACAGCAGCATGGCCCAGAGGAAGCAGCTAAACACATCAGCGCTTCTTACGGCACATAGGAACCACTAGGCCATGTTCTTTGGAAGGTAAGAAACCTTCCAAGTCTGACAATATAAGTAGCACAAAAGACAACAAGCTTTTCAATAGCTCCTAAGAGGAAGATTAGGGAAAGGAAAATAAGATGAAAATGAAAAAAATTTGATAAACATGACCACTTACCATTCAGGCAGCTTTCTTGCTGTGTTATCCTTTCTGTATACCTCCTAGAAATCCTTAGGTACATGCAGAATTTCAAAAACATAAAAACACTTATCTAACTACTAATCAGTGATCTCTCACTGGTCCAAAGTACTCCATGGAGCAGCACTGAATGGTCAGAAGCTTTCTGCCACTGAAAGAATAATATAGTCCATCCTTGACCATTTCTGTCCATACTAGAGGAAGGAAACAGTCAATGCAAGTAGATCTTTGTCACAACCATTATCCTGGAGAGTTTACAACTTTTTCTATATGGGATTTAAACAGAACATCTTAGAATTCTTGTTGACTTAGAAACCCATGTCTTCAACCCCCATAAATTGCAACTTCCCAGGAATATTTATAGTGTCTTTAACAGAAAACATCACCTTGACTGAGACTACTGTTAACAGCAGTATAAAGTCTTCCTGATTCCATTCCAGTCAGCAAACTGCCTGAGCATCCATAGACTGATTGTCCAGTTTCTGACTTCTGTTCACCTGGTTAGTGCATTACATTTCTACAAATAGACCTACACTTTTTTACTACTATTAACCACATGTTTATCATTTTAGTAATTTTGGACTGAGGTACAAGATTAATTTAAAGCTTCTGACTTCGTTACACATAGGACAGTTGTTGATCATCTTTTATTATTATAAAACTAGGTAGATGGAGGATTGGCTTTTTTTAATTAACAATACTAACAAATTTAGTAAGACTGACATTTGTTTTGCAGTTTCAAAAATCCAAAAACAAAGCAGTATCTTTTCAGCTAACAGGGCTTTGTTGCCCTTTGGGTAAAACTGAATAAGAGAAATGTGAAAATACTTGGGTTTCTTTGCATTTACTGTTGCAATCAGAAATCTCCATCAAGTAATATTAAATAGGTAGGAGGCAGACACAATTAATATTTCTCAAACTTTTTTTTCCCAGCAGATTCTTCATCCTAGAAAGTTTTGTAAAAAAAAGCAGGTATCCAACTTCCAAAAAAGTTGTTCTCAAAGCATTTCCTTTAATGGACAACAGAGCTGGGTAAAAGCAATAGATGTTGATTTTTTACTTCTGGCACTCCAGAATTACTGTAGCTTTTAGGCTCAGGGTTAGGAATGCTTACCTCCCACTGCAGTAATTGAGGTTGAGGCCTCTGCAACTTTAGGGTCATGTCTTTTATGCACGTGGCACAGGGATGCTGACATGTTCCTCCCTACACACTGAGGATCAGTTCACTTGAGATGCAGCTGGAATATAATTTTCTGGACAGTTATTTTATGTGATTGCCAGAGAACTATGACTTAATTCTAAGACGTGGCCTCAGGCACCATCTCTGCTAAAATAGAATAATACTCAAGAGCAGACATCCTGACTGAATCACATGGCTTCAGTTTGTACCAGTCAATGTCTTTTTGAGAATGAGAGATCCACAGTTACAACTGAACTTATCAGTTCTGGTCAAGCTTGCACATCGTTTGAGGTTGTTGGCTATATTCTACATCCTACATTGTCTCTGCTTCAGACAATTTTTTCATCTCAGAAGCTTAAAAGAAAATATATTATGATTCCAGTGTTATGCCAGAAAATGTCATAGTGAATTCTGATCTTGAAAGTAATCAGAAAATTTTCTCCCTTTTCTAACAACCTACTTTTTTGCACGCTCACAGTGGATCATTTAATTGCACAAAATATTCTGAAATAATATAAAAACCCCAGAAAGTTCCATTACTCAACAGAATGTTGCTAAAATGAGTGTTCAGTTTCTTCTTACAACAAACTTCCTCCCAGGCTCACAAGAAGCCAAACCCAGAGTTTTCTACAAACTCTAACAAAAGAAAAAAGCCACCACTGAGTAGGTGATATGGTAATTCTGGTTTAGGTTCTGTCCTTATCCAAACATGCAATATAGAACATGAACATTTTTCAAAAGAAGCAAATGAAAAAATACAATATATACTAGAAATTCTCACTTTCAAAAAACTCGGTGAAAATGCTGATTATACTTATGTGGTTTGCCACTGAGTTTGCTACCACCTGTATTCCATAAGGTTTCTTTTATTTTATGTATATATGCACCACATTTCTTACTGTGCTGGAAAGCTCTCTGAGGGCTGCTTTATTTTACATATACTGCAACAAGTTGAAGTTAATGCTCTACTAAGCATTTTTCACACTGACTATAT
The DNA here is from genome assembly GCA_026770055.1 of Myrmophylax atrothorax. NCBI lineage: Eukaryota > Metazoa > Chordata > Aves > Passeriformes > Thamnophilidae > Myrmophylax > Myrmophylax atrothorax. Next base: position 23,407,034 of record JAOXXN010000120.1, read on the forward strand.
GAGAAAAAAAATAAAGTTACATGCTTCTTGCACTCATAAGTAGAATAAGAAACCACTGCCAAAGGCAAAGGACTCTGTGTGAAAACTTAACACAGGCTGGCAAAAGGTCTCTTGGTACTCCTTCCTAAAACAGGGATGAGGGATTGGCTGAAGTGCTCTTTTGTTCATGTCACTCGATGAGAGGGGGAGGAACAAAGGATACAAAAAAGCATAAGAAACCAGGGAAGCATTACACAGGCAGAGAAGAAAGTCACAAATGGGATTGAAAGGGTGAGGGTTTTAAACAAAGGATTTGATAGAAACGTCTTTTTTGGCCTGGAAAATGGAAAAAATCCGCAGTGTTTGTAAGTATAGTGGCTGCACCAATGAAATACTATTTTTTTTCCAAAAAAAAAAATTTCTAGAAGCAGCAAGATTCTCAGTACTGGCTAACAACACTGACCACAAACAATATTCTGTGTGCACAGATGAACAGACTATGTAACATAAAGCTGGAACTTCAGTGTCCAGATAACACGCAGTTTACAATTTATTAAAAAATAAATATATCAGCAGAGCAAATCCTGACATTTTGCCAACTCTTCACAGGCAAGGAGTCACACAAGGACCCATTGCCATCAGCTCCAAAATAAGCCCCACATCAGGCACAGGTTGCAGCAGAGTGAAACAGGTACACAGTGCCAACACCAGCCACAGTAACAGCTTCTGGATTGGAACTCTCCTTCTCTTTGGGAGTGGAGACTGGCCAAACTCAAATGACACAGGGAAGAACAAACACTGGCATATCACATGCCAATTGTTCTCTGGGCACATCCTGCTGTATCACAGGTTAATCATTGTCACTTTGTGCAGCCACATATCACATGGTCTATTAATTATTACTTAATGTCACTGCACTACTAGATTGTTTGATGAATTCTATCAGTAATTAGAATTGCTCGTGCAGTGACATTCAAATAAAACTTTTCTCTTCACAGTGCATCCCTATGTTTATTATTTCTTGATTTATTTAACTGTTAACTACAAAATACTAATGACAATCCAAAAATTGAAACTAAATTCAGCTGCATGCAAAACAAACTATTGTATGTCTTTATAGACATTTAGAACAGAGAGAAAGGATGCCACACCAAGAGCTAACATTGTTATTTAACTTGAAAAGGTCAAATGAGAAAAAGATGCTTTCAGACACCAGGTAGAATCAATCTTAGCATTAGTATCCAATCATTTGACTTTTGAGTACAGCCAAGGTGATGGTTTGTTTGCCACTCTCTCTTTTATAGACAGATTTCAATATTATAGTGCATTGCAAATTCGGCCCAAGAACTGAATGAACTGGGTTTGTTCTATAAAAATGAAGTCTCTGATGATTTGAGGGAAGGATGCTTAAAGCAAAATCCTATCTTTCTCACATCTTCCATTTTACATTGGTCCAGAGCCAAGTAGAAACACATGGTACCTGAGCTGTCTTCCTTGATAACCCTTCCCTAAAATTAATTCATATTTAAGAAAAGTTTTGATTTTGACAACCTTATGTATGTTGCAGCATGTTCTATCAAAAATAAACTTGTAAACTTGCAATAATGCTCTTTAGGTCATGCCTCCCACTGTGAACCAAGTCTTAAAGACAGTGGTTCTACACCATTTTTACACTATGAGATAAATGTCAGCCAATTGTATCCCCTGAACTGGTTTAATTCATAAACTTTCAAACTCTTTCCATATTTAGCAGCTTGTTCACCTTACTGCCTTTTATCTCTCTTTTCCTCTGTACATTGGGATAATATTTCTATGGGATTTAGGTAAACAACAGCAGCTGACTGAAGCATTGAACAGCTGAAAGGCAATTACAGACAGGTAGCTCTACCAAAAGAACACATGGTCTGTACCTTGGACATCTTTATATATAAACTATCCCAGACATATGCTTTGCTAACCACACCCAAAAAACCTTCAGCAACTTAAATACTTATGGGATTGGACAGGTTGACTTGTACCACACCTCAGCTGAATTTTGTAATAGAGAATGGAGAAAAGGCAGGAGAGATCTTTGTACATCACCTGGTAACTTAGTAAGGTGGGAGTCTCCTGGCACATTCCACATGATTAAAAGCTACAAGCTACAGGGACATTGATTGTAAAACTACCAGAAAAAAGCTTTCTTCAATTATACATATGGCCATAAGCCTTTTGAATGAGTAAGAATTATAATCCTAGAAATGATACTGCATCTCCTTGAGGAAACCTCTTAATTGCTTTGGGAAAAAAAAGACAGCTAATTGAAGACAGATTTAGAGTTATCTGGTAAGACCTAGTGCAAGGGTTCTTGATTAGGACAACATTAACAAATGTTTTCCCATACAGAAACATTAGAGAATTTCTGTTTCCAATTCAATGCTATCAACAGGCACTTAATGGATATCAGTTAGAAAAGTTATCAATACCAGGTTGTTTCTAACACATATGGTGTAGTATCAACTTTCTAGTTGTTGTGTTCTGATCTGCTCTATTTCTGTTCTTCCTAAAGCCACATATTACATTATTAATATAAAAAATAGTTCTGACAGAAGGAAACCAGCCACATGCCCCTTGGCAAGCAGCCACCTCTGAACCTGCCATTTGCTGTAACTATGAGTTTACTTAAGGTCAGATTGCAACATTTAAAAAGGAACTCACATATTTTCTGAAAAGCACATTATCAGGTAGAAAATTGTTAACTCAGAAAAAAAAAATCACCAAAACCTCAAACATTTCAGAAGGCTTATTAAATAAAAGCTACCTTCACAGTCACGTGAGCAGCAGAGATCCTTATAATGAATGAGCAGAATACACTACAGCAGATCAGGAATTATAAAACTAAATTAGAAACCCAAATCTCATTTGCTATAAAAACAAACGGCTCTTTGTTCTTCAGAAGGAAGTTGCTAAGATAATGCAATGAATCACCCTTCCACAGTCAATTTCTGATTCTTAATCCTTTCTATATTTCTATTAGCATGCATCATACATTTCAGCATTTTGTGAAAAAGTCAGGATCATTAACATCTTATCTCACAGCTTTATGAAGTTAAATGGCTTCAAACTACCCTTCCTCCATATAGTGGACACAGAGGAAAGAGCCAAAATTCCACAGCTTGTCAGGCCCATGCATTACACATCCACACAGCATCTCTGCCTGCCATTTTCCTTCATGCCTCTCTACTGGGTCTGCCCAGGATGGTGCCGACTTCTGCCATTCCAGCTCTTACGTCTTGTGGTTTATAGCTGTGACAAAAACAGTGCTGACAACACAACAAGGGTTCAGCTGTTGCTGAACAATGTTGCACAGAAACCAGGCTTTCTCTGTGCCATGTTTCCCATGAACAGAAGTTGGGAGGGGACACAAAGAAGTAGATGACCCAAACTAAGCAAAGAAATACTCTGTGTCACATAATGTCATGCTCAGCAATAAAAAGGAGAGGAGGGAATGCTTCCTCTGTCACTCAAATGAAATAAGCAGTGCTCTGGACAAAACAATTTGAATTTCAGGCAAAATAGTAATGTAAGTCTCTCAGCAGCCCAATTTCTAGCAGGGACAAGAGTTAACAGAAACAAATAGTTTTGCACTGAACATCAAAGTCAAAAACCTGGGTCTGAGGCTGGGCGTTTTGTATAAACAAGCACCATTTCTAGACAGCACCTCTGTCTCACTTTTATGAGCTGTTAAAACTTTGAGAATTGTCCTTTTCTTCTCCTTCACAGAGCATCTCAAATTTGCCTGTGAGGCAAAGGGGAAAGGAATCCTGGTTGGCATAATTTTCATTGTTCAAGATGGATTTTTTCAAGCTGAGATTTTTCAAATAAGCTTCTAAGCCTTACAACGGAAAAATTATTCAGAACACAGTCACAAGAGGTTCTTATGCCTTAATTACAGTGCTTTCTCAATTTCTCACCCATCAGAGGACACACATCTCTTCTTGCATATAAGGGAAAGCAGAACGGCTGTGACCAAGTGTGATATTGTTAACAAGAGGATTTAATTGAGACACATTTTGCATCCTGCATTAGGTGTGACTCTAAGTTATGTGATATGTTCATGGGTGACAGGAAAATTATGCCTTACATCTGCAGAGATGTGTAAATGCCTCATTAGGTTTAATAATTATCTGTTAGAAGGGTAGAACCACAAGAAAATCTCTGTTGCTGAAAAATAGAAGGGACACAAAAAAACAATATTGCAATTGAATCATCACTGACCTTGATGAATTGATTCACCTGTCCAGAAATAATTTGATAAATATATTAATAATGAATTCTATATCATAAAAATTGCATGAATGGGTTACATCATGAAAAGATTACCAAGTAGCCCATGAAATTCGACACAGACTACAGACTTGAGCTCAATTCAGCCTAAATTTTTATGTTAGTCTACATATGACAGAGGGAGAAAAAAGATGGAAGAAAAAAAGACATTGCTCTGAAAAATGGCACATGTCTTAACCACTTCTTTTCAAACAAAAAAACTACAAATATCTTTGACAGACAAAAATCCATAGTATATAGCTGATTTCACAATGTACTCTATAGCTTAAAAAATTAATTAAAACACCCTAAAAAACAACACAAAACAAGAAAAACCAAACAAACAAAAAATAAAACACCACCTTCCTGGATGTGGCACAAGGGTGCAAGACAAATTCTCCTGACAATAAAAAGCTCTCAAGGAAAGCTATACAATCCAGTTGACACGAACAGCTTAGTTTTCCAGCTAAAGAAGGATTATATAAATCTGGGAAACCACAACAGAACATTATCAACCTCTCACAAAAAGAAGGTGGTGAGACAAAAGAAGCAAAACCTTCATATTAGCCAACTACAAGTTTTGACACATATCATTAAACAAAACAAAACAAAAAAATTAACCAGTTTATTATATTTAACATATTTACAAAATAGTACAAATTAAAGTACTGTAACTCCATTAATGCATGACAACAAAACCTCCATACAGGCTAAAGCAGCACATGAAAAGAGACACTCCAGAATATTTAAGTCTTTGGTACTCAAAACATAGTTTAAGATGCAGCATTAACTCAATCAATACAGGGCATTAAACACAGACTATGATATGTAGATTAACACCATCAAAGTAAAGTTTACCTATGGCTTTCATTCTTCTCAAAGGGTGACTACTGGACTCAAGAATACCTTAAAAGCTTTACAGCAATTTTAGGATGGAGAGACTACTCAAAATGACTCTAAACCCAAGCTGTTGAAAAGGACTGATATATTTTTCAACTTGTACTGAATTTAACTGCCTCTTCTTAAAACTATATGACAGCAAAGCACTAAACACATCACAGACCTAGAGCCTATTCCTCTACCTCTTAAGCAGGCAAAACTGTGAAAGAATCAATTTGTCTACTTAAGGAATATAGGCTCAAGCTCACAACAGACAATCAAATTACATGGCAAAACATGATCAAAGACTGTATACTCTAGTCTATTCTGCTGTACACAAAATTTACAAAATTTTTCTGCATAATCTACATATTTACAAATGCTCTCAATTGTTCCATCAAGTAATGCACTCAACACAATCACAGTTTACATAGTTTTGAGGTAAATCCTTGAAAAGTTAGAGCATCAGCAGAATTTCATCTGCAAGGCTGAATCTCACAAGAGGAGGATTTTCAACTAGGAGATCCTCTCACCTTGTCACACAGCAGTGCATACTGGGTGTAGCAGATGGCTAAGATGGTTACAGAGATGAAGGGTATTATTGTGAATCCTCTGTGTTGTGCTTGACTCTTCTTGATGGCTAGGAGGCCAGAAAGAAGCAAAAAAAAACTGGGGGCAGACAAAAAGAAACTGAAATATGTAGTAGCAGATTCTGCTCTGTGGACCAATAGTGGATAGTACGTTGCTTATAGACTAGGAAAAAATTGCAAGTGTTAAATCCTGCAGTGTCTGTGCACACTAATTGCAAGATGCTTATGTGAAAAGAGGACAGGGAAAAGCAAAAGAGAGGACATGGGACAGGATGAATTAACTTTCTTAATTGGTCAACATTACCATAGAAAGAAAATTCATTTAAGAGCTTGATTTTCTTTTAAGTTTTCAAGCCAGGCTTTGGATTACATAAATATTCAAAATGGCACATCTGAAGACATCACCCCCATTTATTTTAGCTCATAGCTATAACATTTCTGCCTCTTCATAATTACATTAAAAGACTGCCTCACCAAGAGGTGGACACCACTTTATATGGCCTGATCTTTCAAGCTAGCTAACCTAAAATATTTTTACTTGGAGATGTGCAGAACACTGCAACAAGACCACTCGCTCATTGAACTGCCATGAATACCCCAGAGAACAAGAAAGGAAAGGGCAAAAAGAAGTCTGCAAGCTTCACTTGCATTCACAAAAGGGGATAGAAACTCTAAGCAGGAAAAGACAGTTTTGAGTTGAAGTATCAAAGGTCACCTGTATCAATCAAGAAGTTAAGATAAACAGTTTTTCTTCTTGAGAAGTGACATCATCTTGCATTAGTATATTCTCCTACAGAATAGGTCTAAAGTATTTAATGGTAATGCTGAAAATCTTAAAACTCATCTTGTCATGACTATCACTTCTATGTTCATAAATTAAAAAAAACCCTCACATTAAAAGGCTTGAGATGACAAAGAAAGGATACCACAATTCCACTTTGAGGACGTTTTTTTAAAGCAATACTGTATCATTACATCTTTGCAGAATGTCTTTAAATAGATCATTATAAGATGGATCTCAAAGTAGTCAGTTAATTAATTATATATGCATAAATGCTACTCATGTTTACTACATACTTCCTTCAGTATGCTTTTATGAGTGTAAAATGGTTTGTAATT
>JAOXXN010000120.1:23419934-23432757 GCA_026770055.1 Myrmophylax atrothorax
AATGTTGTGACTACTGAAAAGAAGTGAGAGTATTTGACTCCAAAACAGTGAACAACTGAGGGACAAAACAACTAAGGGCAGTGTAAGACATGGAGATTGAAATCCCTGGCATGAATCAAGAGAGGACCATCAGAGATGCTCTGAACATAAGTAAGCACACTTAGCCATTCTACTACTGAGCTGCCATTCCCCAGTCTTTTTTGCCTCAAGAAATTACGGAAAGCCCTAAGACCCCATCTCAGAGCACTAAGCAATTTGGGCTACCTCTGTGAGGAGGTGTAAAGGATCCTGCCTCCTTGGACCTTGGTGACTAATCTGTATTTGTGCATGCTGGACCCCTCCCTTTCCCCAGTGCAAAAGCCTAAGCAAGGTCCTCCACCCCCTGTACACCCCCTGCCAGTGTGAAGTGAGTAAATGCTGCGTTCCCCACATTAGCAGCTCCTTCCATATGCTCCTCCAAGGCATTCACCCTTCTACTAGCAAAATTCTTCTTAAATTGTCCAGCAGTGCACTTCACCTCTTTGAAGACTAGATTTAGAGATCAGAGCAAGTCATAGCAGTACTGAGGCACTAATTGAGGCTACCACTGCTACAACTTGTACCATTTTTATGCAGTCTCTAATTTTAAAATGATTGCATCTATTGAAGCCAGAGATGGTTAAATGAGAATAAAGAAAACAATATTTAGAAAACAGATGGGCAAAATTAATTAACAACATTAATGCAGAATCTAAAGAAAGCATTCTCTATAGAAAAACCTACTGTATTCTAAGATGCTACTGCAGTATGGTTTGCTGCAGGGATGGGACGAATATATTATTTATTTACAAGCAGTGAAATTTCCATGTTTGTGCATTTGAACAAATACATCAAAATATATAGGTGCCAGCTTCACAGCAAATCAACAGACAAGTGATCATTGATAGAATCTGCTGCAACTACTGAGCTTTGAAACACCTATTCAAACTGCTTATTGTAATAAGCAATGAAAATTCAAAAGTTTGAGAGTTTGATTTTTCTTACACTCCAAGAATAACATGTAAGAACTCGGTTTTTGGAGTCAGAGAAGAAATGAAGTATTAGATTCGTCCCTTCCCTCACTTGCTGAACACAGAAACAACAGAAGCAAACTTAGAAGAAATATAAAAGCAATAAAGCAGTACCTGACCAGAAAGGAGTGGAGGAAGGGGGAACAAAGCTGTAGTCTGGAGGAGTTACAAAAGAAAACCCACAGAACAAAGAAGGGGCTTAGAGAAAAAAAGAGAAAAAGAGAGAAGCAAAAGAACATTGAAATATTGGCATAAGATTTAAATAATAGTTTTTTAACTATATAATTCATTCATAATAAGGAAACTAAAGTTCCCTACTAAGGATGTCTGCAAGGAAATTGACTGTAATAACTGGAAAATTTGGATCTCTAATTTTTAACAATTGCATTTTTCAAAGAGTAAAGTAGAAAGAAGACACCCACTTAGGGTTTCAGAGAAGCGAATGTAACTGCAGACTCTTGCAAATATTTTCAGATTTAACAAAAATTTTGTTAATTCTTTGTGTGTCCCACTTCTTAACATTACAAAATCAAGAACTCATGCATATATAAGAATTCCTCTTGAATCCAGCAAAACTCATTACATGCCCTTAATTAGGAATTTAGTCTTAATTACCAGTTGGAGTCCCATATTATGGCATAGAAAAATGTATGCATTTTGTCCTGATAATCATTATCAACAGGAATTCCACAGCTAAACTACATCCTCTAAGGCCCAAACAGCATTGCTCATATTTTCAGTTCTATATGATGAGAAAAACCCCTTGAGCAAGCAAAATCTTTGTTTGGCCTAGGCAGAACCAGCACATCATCCCAGTCCCTACAGCAGCCTCCTCAGGTGAAAGCTTACATGTACACTTGCTCTGTTGTCAAGAGAACGAGGGCCAATGTATTTTTAAATACAAAAATTAGATGAAGTGAACCAGAATTGCTTCAAGTGGAATTACAGTTTATTGACCTGTTCTCACATTTTGTCCCTCTTTTGAAGATGCAGTGAAGCCACATAGCATGCATGTGTAATAAAGTTCTGATCTTTGCTCCCAGCTGTGATTTGGAAAGGGACACAACTTGGTAAAAACAAACAGGGCAACTTTGAAACTGAGCAGCACAATACACAGGTGGGCTTGTTCATCATGGACATTTTGGTTAAACAAATGGAGCAAAACAAAAACAATAAACCACCACACTCATGGGGACTGCCAATACTTAAAAAATGCTGTGCAATTGATTAAATGGAAGTGTCATTCAGTCAGTCTAGGGAGACAAGCTAGTTAGAATTATGAAAGTCTACTAGATTTTACATGAGGAGTTTGAGAATTGAGAGCTTTTTAGATTAGTTTGGCCAAAGACAAAAACTGCCATTTTCCAGCAGCATTGTTTGTAGCATTAAGGGGCTGACAGTCACCAGCAGAGATGCACTCCCACCAGCCTTTAACTCAAATGAGAGCATCCCACACTCATTTCTCTTGCTCTCCCACATACAGAATTCCACAAGATCTTGTAAAAGATGTTTTCTTTTGGATGATGACTGAGGTTAATGAAGATGTACCATAAATCTTTTATCCTGGAAAGCAAGAAGTGACTGAGCTAATGCTCTTGCAGGCTGGTAAACTGGTGGTCAGTATAGGTACATTCTAACTGGCCTAAGAAAGAAAACAATCTGGTTCTGCTCACAGTCAATAACAACCCAAACAAATGCAAAGTAAATGAAGCAGGACATGTCCTCTCAACAATTAAAGTCTCAATGCTTGTAAGGAGGCAAGGGATGAGGAGAGCGTAAGAGAGAACAAAAGGAAGAGAGGAGCACAGGGAGATCACAAGCTGAAGAGAGAAGACAGGACAGAAAAATTCACCAAGAATGGAGATATTCAGCGTAAGAAAGGAGGCAACTGACAGAAGTCCTGGGAAGCAGCGAATGAGAACAGAAATGGAAGGAAGATGAACTGGGAGAGAGACAGAGTAAATTAAATACAAAGAGACAGACTGGTTTCTCATAATCATCTGTCCTAAATGATCTTGTTTTTATCTAATCTTTCTTTAGGAGAGAAAGAATGTGTTCAGAGTTATAGCAATTTTATGGAACAGAGACAAGCAAGTAAACAAAAGCTCACAAAGAGAGCAAATGAAAGTAACAAAAACATCGTCATCACCACAAAGATTAGACTGGACTTTTGAGGCTTTCATAGCAGTCTCTATATTGCTAAAATGCCCATTCATTTTTATTTTCCTCTTATTATCCATTGCAGTACAAAGATGCAGCCACTGCCTGCACAACAGCAAATCTAATATTTGCTCTTTGACTGAAACATTACATACTTTCCAGAGGCCAGCCATGTGGTATCATTAACATTGAACCTGCACATGTCCTAAAAATCGTGCTAACTTCCACTTAAACTGCAATAGGTTAAATAAAAGATACCATGTGTATTGTAAACCTTTTCAGTTTATTTCTAAACTTCCAAATTTTTAACTGCTATATATATTGCACAGTAGTTCATTAACTTTCAGGAGCTGTAATAAGTATTTAATGATAAAAAACGGGCATAAAAATAATTATGATACAGTATTTTTTTTTGTGAAAATTATTTGGTATTACTGGGATGCTACCTCATAGAGCTATGCTACAAGACTGATTTATTTAAATCCCTTTTTAAAGATTAGAAATTGTCACAGATAGTAACACTTGTAGTTGCATGTATGCAAATGTCTGAAGAAACTAGGCAAGATGCAGTTTAATCTCTCACCAGCATGCCTAATAGATTTTTGAATATCGGGGAGATTTTAAGTTTGGCAGCAAGACAAACTTGCTAGACATGTTTATAAATCTCCTGACAGATCTGAATCTGCTTAGCTTCAAAAAAATCCCAGCTAAAAGCATTACCATAGTAATTCACTATATGTCAAAAATGGAAGATGATGTTCAAAGTACCTTGTCCTTTTAATGTATATACATATATGACAGAAGTAATATACAAACATTTATAATCCTCACCATTGCCACCTGTTCTGCTACTCCTTTGTCCCACTGAGTTTTCAGACTCTTTGTATGGAAATTGAAGAGTAGTATCCAAGCTCCGGAAGCCTTCTTTGAGAGAGTGGTGCTTATAGTACTCTACGAGTTCCTTTCAGAAGGGAAAAATACTGTGTCATTGGAAATTGAAATCACATACTATTCAACATTCTGGTGTACATCAATGACAGTTTAATTATACAAGTAACCTTATTTTGTAATACAACATCTCACAGTAGATGTTTATTTTTTAAAAAAATAAAGCACCCTAAAATTGACAGCTTTTAAATTGCCACTTAAAACAAAGAAACAAACAACCAAAAAACCACACCAAAATCAGTTAAGTAGCAGAGTCAACATTTGCTGCTCCTTTAAGTCAGGCTGAGGATGTATTTGCTGTTTTGAAGTCAGGCAGAAAACAAGGTCAGTTGCTTTTTAAGGATGTAACATTAAATGTCTTTGTTTTCTCAAATTGCTTTTGTAATGATAAGTGGTGTTTACCTACAAATGTCTTTGTAAGTATGCAGATCTGAAATAAAGCACATGGCTTGCATATAAGTGTATAAATCAAGAGCAACTTATTTTGCAGATCCACAGATAATGTCAAATTTGCAGGGTGGAGCAGAGTGGCTGAGTGTCAGTCTCCTTGTAACCAATCAAAAAATTTGATCTGCTGCATGTGTATGTGTGCATATATGTAAATATTCATAGGTACACACTATTTATGCACAAATTTATGTATCTAAATATAAAACACTAGCTCAAACAGTTTATGTAACCAAGAAGACAAGTTACTCGAGTTTCTACTCTAAAAAAGGCAACACCCATCAAAATACTGACAGCTCATGTTACTCCTTTGCCATTTTCAACCCCTGCCATTGTCTCTTACATTTGAATTAGTAATGTCAATATCACACAGTTTGTACACAGAGCTTAGAAAAAGACAATTCAAAGCAAATGTACTTCAATCATACCTCAAATGTGGAACTTCATTCTTCAGAAATGCAAGCACAAAGTAACGTATTTATTGTCAACCCTTCACTTACTTTTACGTTTCTAAATTCAAAGTTCACCAAGTCAAGCTTAGGGCAAAATAAGGAAATCACACTATGTTTGATTGTGTCCTTCTAAGTAAAAAGTCCAACCAAGGAACCAACAAAAACCCCAACCAAACATAAAACAGACAAGCAAATTAAAAAAAAAATACACAAAACCCTACCAAAATTCTTAGCCTATAACAGCCACATCAGTGACTGATTTAATTCCAGTCAAACAAAATTACTTTCAAATTATTTAGCCCCAGATCTAATGTATAAAGCTCTAAATTCTTGGTAATGATGTGAAGATTATTTTCTGAACTCTGGAGCACCCAAAGGTGATTTGTAAGCAAGCAACATTCAAAAAAGAATTTCTGGATAAATGGAAAACTAACTAGTATGAAACTTGTTGCACAGCATAAGCCTGTAAGAATTATGTTGTTTGGTAAGATAGTAAGGATTCCAACTAGACAGATTTTATTTGTTGGCAAAATAACTAAAATGCTTGCAAAACTGAGAAAATAAAATTACTTTGGGTCACAAAGATTCATTCACTTTTAAAAGCTTTGTTTTTAATGCCATTCTTGAATAAAAATAGTTGCTAAACGACTGGCCTCTAAAACATCCATCACAAAACCACACTCTTGAGTTTGCCAACAGGTAGGTAAGGTAAGCAGATCCTGTCTGCAGGGATGAGGCCCCTCAGGAGTCTGCCACATTACCATGGTGCACAGCAGCAGCAGAACTCACCTTTCACTGCCCCTTGGCCTGCTTGACACACTCAGCACATTTTAATTACTCTTGGGGAAGTTTTTCAAACATACAATGAAAAGTACATACAAGAGCTCTTCTACTTTTTCTGTCTCCAAGGCAGGAGAGAACACTGTGTCACTACAGATCACTACTTAAGGTTTCCATGGATGCTGGCTTTGTCCCTCTTCTGCTCCCACTTGTACTCAGACTACTTTTGTTTCTCCCTTCTTCCAGACACCTACTTTTTCTCTCGCACCTCCCCAGAACAAAGCAGTTGTTCCATAGCATGTGCAAACAGTAACTACCCTACCACACCACCACTCATCTATTTAACTCTCAAGGGAAGACTTCACAACACCCTAAAACTGTTATAAAATAATTTTTTTCTAACTGAGTGTTACCAAGGCTAAGTTAGTAGTGATGAGGCCTTTACACTAGAAATGCGTTTTGTCCTCTCAATTCTGTGCAGCAATGCATATTCTTTTTGCTCATATTTTATGCAACTTTGTTCTTCACTTGTATCTCTGATCAATGAGCTCTACTTTGAAACCTGTACCAGTGCATTAAACTGCATCACTGCCCTAAGAAAACCCCTGGCAGCATGCAACTCGGCTTGTGTGCTTTGGCAAGATGCTGAGAGGGATCATATGCTCTCATCAGTTTGTGGGGTTTGCAGACTAAGTAGCCACCTCCTTCATCCATCTGAGCAACACCATGATTTCTATTGCTACCAATCAATGATAAGATCTCAGGGTCCCCAGCCCTAACACTAAACACTTCACTGGTTTTTAAGAGTGAAATGGAGTGCAGAAATAGCTTGGTGCATTCTTCATCAGGAAATTTATCTTCTTACCGTTCTAATGAGCACTTATTTCAAATAAGGTCAGGCAAAGCATAGATTATCATTTAATCTTTCACCACTTGTAGGACACTCTTGTTTTACAGAGTATCAGTGGTTAAATGAAAATAATTTCTAAGACCTTCTGGTTTTAAAGATTCTCTCCCAACTCTTGTTCTGCATTATCCTTCATTTTTATGTAGCATTTTAGAGTACTTCAGTATGCATGCAAGAAGGCCACAGCATAAGTTTTAATCCAATTGATTGCACTAAACATAACATGCTGAATGAGCTTCCTTTAACAATGCATCCAAAAATGCTTAAACAGTAAAATTTTACAAATGCACTAAGGTAAATTATTCCAACACTGTGTTTATCAGCCTTGTCTGAGCAAAATGAGCTACCAAGAAATCCTTTCAAATTAAAGTTCAGAAAAAGGAATTTCTTCCCAGTACAAGATAACTGACAAAACACTGAAAACTCAGCAATCAGTAATAACACTCTTATTCATGGGAAGCAGCTATTTCCCCTATCAGCAGTTTAAAACCGTCTATCCACCACCTGCTCTTCTTTATTTGGTGCACCAGGACAAGGAACACCTGCTCCTCCTGAGTTTCTCTGGACTCCCTGACACAGTTGCACCATCATCATTATGTTCAGCAGTACATGGGCTGGGCTGCAAAGGAACCTTCAACCAGATATTTTTAAGGATTATTACTATATCGAGATTCCAAAGACACCAAATTCTCTTTTCAAGGTTCAGTGTAACTCCACAGTGCATGGAAATCAATTACTCCTCTCTTTCACACAACTGCAAGGGACACAGTCAGGTCCTAACTATAAATATGTAGTTTTAAGTACATAAAACTATCACTTAGAGCTAAAATCATAAATATAAAAAAAAATCCCATTAGCAGCAATGGACACAATTCAAATAGCTCACTCTTACAGCTTTCTGTAATTCCACAAACCAAAGAAACTCTCATTAACAGCAACACGTACATGGAAAATCTCACTCTGTTAAAAAATCTAATCAATGCTTACCATTAAATTTTTAAATTTTCTGTTTTCCGCAATGTGGAAAAAGCCATCTCTTGTTAAAATCTTAATGTGCTTCACTTCATTATTGTACCTGTGGGCAATGAATAACTTATGAATATAAATGTGTTTTTAATCAGCCACAATCAATAATCACCTGAGGACAAGCCCCAACACCACCATACAAATAAATTCTTAAGACAAAATGTATATCTGTGCCAAAACAAAGCTGACACATAATCAACCAAATATATTTATTAAAGTACAGCTAAAGAAGTAATCTGTAATCAGGAAAAAGTCACAACTAACTCTCATTCTAACTCGGAATTCCCCATGTATTTCTTGTTTTTATATTCATGTTGATAAACAATATGAAAGCAAATAAGACACTTGTAATAATTTGCATCCACAGAGTTTATAAACCCACATTTTACTGAAATGTCTGAGATGCAAAGGGCATCGTCGACAAGTTCTCACTGAAGTCACTCAAACATTCTCATTTGCTTCAGAGTAGCAGATCACATCACACACCAAACGCTGCTTACTCCTATCCTAGATGCTCATTTTTGTAGACCTGCTTGCTACACCAGCATCATAAAATCATTGCTACCTTCCTACTGTCAATCCTGGGTACTTTTGTCAGCAACTTCAGTTTTCCTATACTGGCTCTCTTAAAGGCTGTATATAATTACATAATTGAAGCAAGGGGGTTTTCTTATTTGCTTCAAGTATTATCTAGACATAAACGAGAACAGGAAAGCTTTCTTGAGATCTTATTCCACTTCCACTTACTTAATACTAATGGCATATTCCCCTGATTCTTTGGTCCTGTGTCGCACCAGGTAAGTGCTATTTACTCTGTTAATAAGTTCACTCTCTGCTTGCAATCTTTCCATTGCTCCTGCAAACCTGTAACAGAGAACAATAAAAACTGCCTATGATTATTTTTTTCAAAGTTCCAAACATCTATCAAATATGCAATACAGTGTTGCAATATTTTGTGTATGATGGGGACCTAAAAATACAACAGTTGCAACTGAATACCACTACAGATATCTGAATGAAGAATAAATCATGGAAAAATTCCACTATTGGAGTGGGGATGTGGGAAATTTTTAGTGAGAATGGTACTTCTGCACATGTTGAATACAATGTCTGCTAAGGAATGTGCTCAAGGCTGAGCATGAGCTGAATGACTACAGGCTTGAAAAGTTGATAAAACCAAATGTTTTCCAGACAATCAGCCACCAGCAGTATGTTAGGTCAACAAAAGACACTTACACAAAGACACTATTTTATCTGGTTTCATAATCATACATAACCTCTAAAGGTTAAAGTACAATGGGTAGACTCAACATCCACAGGAAAAAAAATTCAGCCTAATATGTTGAAATTTGGAAAAGCTGATGCTAAGTGTTGAAAGCTAAGACAAACAAGTCACTGATTCTGCAGCCTGAATGCATAAGCAGATTTGTGTCCTTGCTCTGCCTTGCTGGTTTGGGTGGGACATCATGACGGCTGTCAGCAGACACTTATTTGCAAAACTAGAGGTTAAGCTGTTAACTGGGGAAAGTGACCTAACTTCCAGTGAAATTATGCTTATCTTACCATTTTACAAAGTAGTATAAAGGCAGTTACCATCACAGCCCATTACCATGTAAAATTTCATCCTAACACATCCCTACCAATTAGAAAGAAGCTTTAAGTGAAAAAAGTTATTACAAATCCTGGGAATATAAAGACTGATTCCAATGATATGCTTTCTTCTAGCAGAACTATAAATAGAGCAAACATTAGAAATTAATTCAAAATACTAATTTTAAATATTAAACATTCTATTTGCCTTGTTATGAAAAATCAGTATTTGTTTAGATGTGATCCTGATTTTACTTTTGGCAAGCTACAGGAACAGAACCCATATCTAAATGACAAAGCATAAAACCAGAGAACAAACACAAGTGATGCTCATTCTGCGCTCTCAGAATTACCATGTCTTTTCAAGAAGCAAGCTGAATTCCAGTATAGAGTTCAGACACTAATTAAGCCCCAGATCAGCAGTGGTTGCAGTTTTGATACACCATCCTTTTCACAGAATCAGAGAATCATCAAGGTTGGAAGAGACCTTCAAAATCACCCAGTCCAACCATCAAGCCAGTATCACCATAAACACCTCTAAACCAAACCCCAAAGTGCCACTTGTATCTCTACAGTTTTAATATTGGTAGGGTTTTTTTAAGGAAATGCACAATGACTCCTGGTACCAGATGTATTTAACATTATTCCTTCCTTTCTTCACACGTAAGATCTATTTCCATGCTTCATATTATACTCATCTCCTATTACTGTATTTCAGACTTCTGGGACTAAAGCCATACAGCTACAGATTGGTGAACAAAATGTCAAAACCACTAAGCATTTTATCCCATCAGCAATGCTTTTAGGGAATGCATGGTGTGGCTTTGCCCAACCATTACACAGTGACCTCTTCTGAAGCCTAGAAAGGTTAAACCAATATAATTTAACTTATAGTAAACACAGTTGATTTCTATGACTTTCTTTCCAAGATTCTTGTAAGACAATAAAGCAACTCACCATAGTTGTGAAGAGTAGTCTACTGGTTTAGGAACCTAGGATATCAAAAGATACAAGAGAATGAGGATCAAGCTCTCTTCTAAAAAAGCCAAATTAGATAGCAATGATCTGACTCAATACAGATGAAACAGGGCAAAATAAACAAATGATCTAATTAGTCTGCGAGACTTTCTTTTAAAAGAAATGACAATAAAGGACAAATATTCCATATCATTCTGAAAGTAGTACAGAATATTTTAACTCTTCTTCTGTGATGCTTTGTTTGGGGTTTTTTACTTCATGGAAGTGTTGGAAGCTTTTTTGACAGTGTCTGTACTCAAATTTCATACACAAAATAGTCCACTGCTATGTATTGCTGAAAAGTATTAAAGTGTGCAATAAATTTATAGTACCATATAAAATTAATTCAATGTATTCAGGATTGTGTGGCCTTAGAAAGATTGTCTACTGAGAAATACAGTCTATAATCTTCTGAGAGACTTGAGGACAATCCATATCTTGAGTGACATCATTCATTCATTTGTATTTGACTTGTGTAAGTCTTGTACTCTATTTACATGTATATTAAGCATGTAATTTGATTCTCAAATTAAATTTAAAAAATTAAGCGAACTGCAATCAGCTTGCAAAATCTATGTTCTATGTACACATAAACATATGCATAGATAATGTTTATTCATGCACAAGATGGCCAGTAGAGCAATTCCCAAGAAAATCAGCATTTCATCTTGACCATCTCCCATTGGTGTGTCATAACTTGGTATCACCCTACTCTTCTAAAGCAACATCTGAAAGTTGGTTTTAGTGAAAAGTTACCATACACCTCATAGAACTTATAACTTACAGTCATATAGTCTCAGATAAGCAAATTATTTATTTTTTCTTCATGATACACAGACTGTCTTCAACAGAGACTTCCAAGCACAAAGAGAATCAAGAAGATATTATAAAAGCCTACAAACTTAAATTGATTGAAATTGCAATCAATTATAACTCCCAATAGCTTGGCCTTGAAATAAACTTTAATGATGGGACAACTCCACTCTTCAAAACACCAGTCCAAAATGAAACAAAACCAAACACAAAAAAACCCTCCCAAACCAAACAAAAATACCACGAAAACCCCCCCACAAACAAAACAAAACACTCCTCACCAACCTAAAGCAAAAAAACCAACCTCTCTGCATATTTAATTACAGTATTCCAGAGTTAAAGTTGCAAGAGTTGAGTAATGCAAAACTTTTGTGTTACATTTTAGCAGTACTACTGAGGCAGCTTTTGGATGGAAAAAAAGGTGCAATAGGAAGCTCTGAAGCAGTTAGTGCACCAGGGTATTGTAAACTAGATGATTAGCAGGTCTGACCTGTGGGAATGTACAGAGGAACATATTTACAACCACGTGTTGGTAACATATCTTGTAATCTCCTCAAAAAAACCAGTTACTGGAGTGCAAAATTACCAAATTATTGTAACAAGAACTGTCACAATTTCACCATTTTCAGACAGTTATCTTCATGCTAAGAAGCCTCAACACTAGTTATGTAATGACTTAGTCCAAATGCTTTACTTGAAACACTAAGGACATTCTTAGTGAACTTCAGAACACATTTGAATTGAGAAAGTTTTCACAAAACTTACTTAGAAATTAAATTAGTACCTCTCCCAACGTCTCTTTCTCCACAAGGGTACACAAAACTACTCAAATTCTTGTGATGTAATAGGATTTTGGCTAACTTCCATCCCTACCCTGCTGAGTTTCATTTCCATGAACCAAAATTTGCAGAGTTCACAAAGCTCTGCTTATTGCCCTGACACACTGGTGTCTCAAACTGAACACACAATCACTTACTTGAATGCCTCTCAACCCAACTATTTTTATGATAACAACTCTGCATTTTAAAGGACAGCCCAAAACTCAAAATTTTTCCAAACAACAAAGCAGGCACTAGCGTGCAACAGAGTTCCCTGTGATAAAACCAGGACCACGTGTTCAGTTTGCACAACAGTAAATGCAGGCAGGTATTACAACAGTCATTTAGTCTAGTTCTTGAGAGAGAAAAAGGAAACATGCATTACTCCCAAACAGTGTAGACAAAGAACTCTCAAACAGCAGCATTTGCAGTGCTGGTAGCATGAGAACCCCTTGGCAGTGCGGAGGACCTCACAGAGCCAGGGACTACCACTGGCAGCAGCAGTGGCTCTTCACAGCCCTACAGCTACTGGTGGTGTTACTCAGGCATCTCTGCTTCTGGTGGTGAGACTCAGAAAAAAGTTAACACATTATGAATATACTGATAAATAATTCCTGTGAGAAATATTGTACTGAAGCAACCAAATGATATGCTTCAAGGCCTTCTAGGCATTTACAAAGTTTTGACTTGCTGCAAGATATTCTTAAATACTCTGAATTTGTCAAGTAGTCCTAGTAAGTTGGATAGGATATAAATTCAAAGATTGCTTAAGTCCATCCTCCAGAGCAGTTAAATGATAGATGAATAATCCCTTTC
>JAOXXN010000120.1:23435062-23457232 GCA_026770055.1 Myrmophylax atrothorax
ATATAATTAAGTAATAATTACAGCTGATAGACTTGAGAGCTCTGAGAATTGAGAGGCAAGAAGGGAGCTCAGAGACCAGGATGTGACTCCCAGTTCTGTCAATGTCTGCCAGTGTCTGATATCTTCATTAATGTTAATTATCTCCTTTCAAGTCCCTTCCTCCTCAGCTGGCAATCCAGAGAATGCTGCCACACTGCCACGTGACAGATCCCCAAAATGACTATACCACCATGCCATGGCACTTGCAGCACCTCAGAGATCAAGACAACTGCAGTGGGAATTGAAGGCTAATAATCCAATAGTCAATTCAGACACCACATTAAGAGTTTCCATAAGTGATGAAATTCGCTGGAAATCAGGTGGGCATGAGAACACTAACAGAATTAGAGATCAACTCTCTGTCTATAACATACAACACATTGCAGATCCATCCACACACCTGGAAGAGCAGCTGCAGAAATGCATCCAGCATGGCCTAAACTGAGCCTTTTCTACCACACAACTGCTGGCCCCCAAGGCTGAAGGACCACCAATTTAGTCTGGGCTTCTAAGAGCCAAAAGTGACCTGCTCCTCACAGATCCATGCTCAGCAGCTGACAATTCAACACCAACCAAGCTCTCCTGAAGAACAGCTCCTCAGCCAGACATAAGGAGAAAACAAAAATACCTTTCTAGTCCTAGTAAGTCTTTGGCTGTGACCATGCTGATCACTTGTTTCAGAGCAGAACAGTGCACACAGCTAAAATTTCTAAACAC
The DNA here is from genome assembly GCA_026770055.1 of Myrmophylax atrothorax. Classification (NCBI taxonomy): domain Eukaryota; kingdom Metazoa; phylum Chordata; class Aves; order Passeriformes; family Thamnophilidae; genus Myrmophylax; species Myrmophylax atrothorax. The sequence goes on from JAOXXN010000120.1 coordinate 23,435,819, forward strand.
AGACACGTAAAGGCAGCAAATTGTGTATTTTGGCAAACAAATGTTTTAATTTAACAGATTTTTAAAGGCACAAAAAATGCCTAACCTCTGTTAAATTTAATGTACTGACTGTAAACATCATATACTCTCAGCGTTAAAATCTTGAAAGGTTTTTTTTTTTTTGATAGCATAGCTACAACATAATAAAAAGGCAAAAATCTTCATAAGCAGACATGGAATTTCTTAGGGATTTTAGTTCATTTTGTTTCTGTAACACTAAATGTGTAACTGTACCCTAATACCACCACACAAAACAGAACTCAGCAAATTCAAACAGGGTGGAGCTGAATCTAAAAAATTTAACAAAGGTTTGCAAAAAAATAAAAGCATTCTTTGGTGCTACCCTAAGCACAATCGACAAGTGCAGCATTTTCCTATGGAGATCACACACAGTAAGTTCCACCTTTACCAAATAAACAGAGAAGTCCAGAGGAGGCAGAGGAGAGAGAAAGGCAGGTAGGCAGCATTCAAGCTAAATATGTTTTTTAGCAATGATATTTAAAAAAGAATCATGTGCAAACAAGTGACAATCTCACAGATTTGAACCTGTGTTCAGCAAAGCTTCCTTGCCCTCTCTGACACTACTTAAATACAGGTTACTCTCTACATCCATGTATTCTATTTACTCCTGAAACACCAATTCCTCTGCAGTATAGACAACTTATTAGTAGAGCTCTGACATATCTGCCATCTAAGTGATACTTATTTTCAATACTAATCATACCTGAATAGCAAGAGGCACCACACTCAATAAGAGCAGTCACTGAATAAAACATATTAACGTCTATCCAAATGTTTGACTACACTTCAGCTACAGCTTAAGCATTGCTTAGTAACCTGTCTCGCTTATTTGATGAGCTGTAAAGAGTGAAAAACTGGCACCTAAACCACACATACTTATCTATTACAAACACTTGAATTTCTAAACTGAGCAATGATCAACTTAAAAATCCATTGTGATATTAGTCTTGCAGGTCAGCTGTAAATTACCCTAAGAGGCCTCTTGAATAATTTCAGATTTTAATACAATACAGTATCTTGCAGGTTTTTCTTAATATACACTTTAAAATGCAGATGTCATTAAAAGACTTCAAAAAATCTGTATTGAGCAGTCTGTGACAAGACAGAAAAAAAATTCCTGAATTATGCTAATGGAGATGACAATTTCCATCAGGATTCAAATCTATTACTTGGGCTTCTGGGGAAAAAGCCTCACACACTTTCTGGTTTCTGCTAGTTAAACACAGTGAGATTCTAGCTAAATTCTTTAGCATGATAATCACAAACAATAATTAAGACAATTTCCAGTAGGTTGAGTAGGCGGTTGTGTATGAACACAGCAATAGATTCAGTCCCACAAGGTGCCAATAATTCTGGCTTGTACTAATTTTATTAGTCAGAGGATTACCTTCTAGCCAGTCCCAAGTTAAGAGCTTAAATGCTTCTCCAGATTAGAAGTCTAGACCTTTCAAAACCAAGTCCTACATACAAAATTATATAGGCCAAACTCTGTCAACCAGCATTTGAGAAGACTTGTTTTTAGTGATGAGAAATATCCATCTAAACAACAGGTTGGAGGGAAGTTTATTTGATTGCTGGGTTTGGAGGGATTTTGGGGAGGGGGTGAGGTGGTTGGGTTAGACCTATTTCCATATTTTTCAATAGATGAAGCAATTCTATGTTTACTACTTCCCCTGATTAAATGTTTTCAGAATGATAGAGTGACATAGGAGGAGTTCACTGATCCAGTCCTGAAGAGTTTGGAAAAGATTTAATCCTAACTGTAGCCAGAAAAAACAAAAGCTAAAACAAACAAGAAAAACTATGACCTAAGTCATGTAGCATACCAAGCAGTTTTTGTATTATATTCATTAACTTATAATAGCCTCAAAGAAAAAAGAAAATCATGAAGACAAACACAGGAACAACAATTCAAGCTGGCAGATGCTTCCCAGTTGTTGTACTATTAATATCCTAAAAGGTCTTCTGTTTAGCTCTATTTCCATTTATCCAATAATACAAACAATTAAGAAAGCAATCAAGAAAAATGAGCCACACTTTATTGCATTTATTGTTTAAGTGAATGCCAGTCAGCATTTCCAATGTTTATAGTTCTCAATTAAGAAATTTCACTACCAGAAGTAGTGATGGGAACCATGTGACAGCAAATTTTGCCATCAATAGAATGCACTTTTCCCATGTACATAAAAATCCTCTTCTTAGCTGACTTGAGAGGGCACCAAGATATGTAGGTGTAATTCTATTTTGCAGAGCTATTTCTGTCCCCTATAAATCTAATATTTGTTAACTGGGTTTTTGCAACATAACTTTTATTTCTGCAGTGTTAGAGAAGCAGTGACTGAAAATATACAGGACTTTGCTGTTTGTGCCAAACATCCTTCTTAACTCCTATAATTTCACTAAAAGGATTGCCACCAATGCCATGGCCTTGCAGATTTATTCACTGGGACACTTACTCTAAGGCTGCAAGAATGAAGCTTTACATCACGTAGGAACTACTGGCAATTTAAAAGTTAAAATAGTCATATTAGACATTTATTTGGATAAAGCAAAAAGATTTGTTGCTGTTGTTCAAAAAGAAAAAAAGCAGTAAGTCAATAAGAAATTAATATCTGGACTAACAGAATATAGTCACTTGCTAAATGATACAGTACCTGCCAAAATAAGCTATGTGCATCTCCTTTAAGCAGTTCAATAGTGTCCCCAATCTGGATATGCAATGGTGGACCATCCTGTGCTGCTGGCTGTGGCATTCCGTTGTAGTTTCGAATTACTTGCATTTTTGGTAAACCTGAACACACACAAAAAAACAAACAAACATATAAACAAAACATAAGCCAGAATTTATTTTTACTTATTGACAATTGATAAAATCAGAAGACCACAAAAGCAATTGAGCAAAGAAAGAGTATATCTTTATTTAGTACATGACTAGGGCACTAGTACTTAGTACTACATCATGCATAACATAATAGAAAATAATTACTTGGGAAAAACATCTTTGTCCTCCTTTCTTCTTGGGATAAAATTGATTTCATGCCTATGTGGACCCCTGGTTCTACACAGGATTCAACTACCTTTGTAGTTCAAGGCAAAAATCGCAATGCACTAGTATGAAAGACACCAGTATGAATAATCCCATCAGCTTTAGATCAGTATTACCAAAAAAAAACTACTGTCAATGTGAACATGTGCAAGAAAGTAGGATGACAATTCTACGTTTCTCTAAGACTTTTTTTTTAACTCTAGGTGCACACTAATCCTTCCACATCAATTCTGATTTCCTCTAAACAACTGAGCTGTGACTTTTTAAATTTTTAAGGGAGCAATCCACTTCTTGAGACATGAAATATTTTTCCACAAGATAAGTCTCTCTCCCTGTACAATGAACTAAATCACTGTTTATAAATACAGTTCAAGAACCCTCCATAAGCATGTATTAAAGGGGGGGTACCAAAGGGATTTCAGCCAGAAGACAGAACTGTGGATACTGTAACTCCACGTTCTTATAAATGTAAAGGCATTAAAAAAAACCCCAACTCTAAAGTGTTATGGACAGCTAGTGTTTTGCACTAAGAGAGTGTGCTGTGATATTATATATATACTTGAAATCAAGTGAAGCACCACCCACTTCATAACAAATACGTTAAAGATTTAAAGGCTTTTAAAAAAGCATTTTTTGCTTTCCTGCCAAGGAAAGTATTTCATCAGAACAGACCCATTTTTAATTACTCTATCTCTAAGTAAAACTTATTATATAGTAGTTTCCCCATTTTTAATTGAACATGGAATGTTAAAAATCACTACCATTAAGTGACCATATCAATTTAAAATTTAAACCATAAAATTTTTGGTTAAGTAAGATTTTTGTAAGAATATATTTTAATAAATACTGGTAAGAGTGAAAGCATGCAGAGTAAAGGTTGCTGGGCTGCCATATTTAACATGTTTCTTGCTGCAGGGACATGATTAATTTAATTCTAACAACAAAGGATCAGCAGACCCACAAAAGACTTACTTCTGTTGCAAGATCACCACTGTAATTTAGGAGGCAATAAACACAAATATCCATGATCTCCTCTAAATTGTACAAAACATGAAAGAGATTGCCTTCAATAATTACTACTCTCTGTATTAATGAATAAATTCTAATCCCAAGTGCTGATGAAATGTTAAGCAAAGCAATACCAGCTCTTACATTACTCAACCCAAATGACATCGTAAGTTTTACTGTTTCTGCAAGTTATCTGCCATTCTTAAAATGAGCACCTAATTATTAGTAAGTCATTATTCCACTTAGGCAAATACTAGACCTTGCTTTGTTTCTCAGTTGAAGGCTGTCAAACTTTCAAATAATGATTCTGCATCAAGAAATGCTTCATGCATGGCATGGCAAAGAGAAGCAATGCAGCATTCAAGTGTCTACTCAAAGCTGATGACTTAGTCCTAATGCAAGGAAACTCCCTCATCACAATATAAATGACAGTTTTGCAAAAATGATGAACAAACTGTAAGCATGCATTTATCTTAGAGACATACTTGGAACAAATGCATAGTTTATCATATTTTTAGTGTGCAGATATAATATTCTTGAAAAGCCCATCTCTGTATTGATCTTATCAGAAGATGCTCAAGAAATCCTCATGTAGTTCTTCATGCAAATCCTGGTGGGTTTTGAAGATACTATACCGCTAAAATTATTAATTATAAACATGAATAAAAGCACTTTTTTATTTCTATTCCACTGGCAATTATGATTATTGGCACCTCTGAAAACCAGGCCAAGAGAACATGGGAAAAAAATTGTGCTCTGTCAACTAGCAGAATTATTCTAAAGGTAACAGAATTAAACTTGTTAAAACATACCATGCCTACAATACTTGTGTATAATTCAGTATGCTTAATTCTATAAAAATCTGACAGTAATTTTGATGATAAAGTTACCTCGGCAGATACAACGTTGGAAGATTTGGTCTAACACCTCTTGATATCACCAGAAGTAATCCTATTCCTTTAAACAGGCTTTTGAGTTACAATCTTAGTCTTAATGGAGTTTATTGTCTTGCTTTAAATCCCTTCTTAAGATTTGTTTATCGTAATGGCTACAGAAACTGTGACAACTACAGTGTTTATTTGCTACAGGCTGGTCTCTAGTACAGTGACCAACAAATCTATTTTTCTACTGTAACTTTACTACCTAAACTAACTATTGTCTATGGCCTACCTGGGAGTTCTTTGTGCTCAGTGTTGTTGCTGTGAATACACACTCTCTAGCACAATGTGTATGCACTACCACCAGACTTAGACAAACCAGCATCTGGAATAACAGGGATGCATGGCTACAATTGCAATAGATTGCAACAATATAGTAATCAATGATAATGCAATATTGTTCTGTATTACTTTCATTCAGCCACTTAAGTAATAATACTGCATGCCATCTTCAAGGACCCTGATCAAAAAATGCATGTACAAACAAGGGCAATCATTTTTTGTGCAAATTATTTTAGCATATGTTAATTTCACTCAAGATTCTGAAAAGCACTTTATACCTCAAACAACTAAAGATAAATTCACTCTCTAACAAAAGCGCTTGAGTCACTGAGTAAAATATTCATTTCAGTATCAGCATAGCAGATGTGCATAGACAGCCTGTATCACTGAAAGCTGTAAAAGCAGTGTGCACAATTAATGTGTTTTACCTGTTGTACAAAAATATTGAAAAGGGCCTGTCAGTGTTATATGATTTTAAACTTTGTTTTTAAATTCAGTTTTTCCAAAACAAAATACTAAATGAAATCTTTGAATCAATCAATCAGATACAAGCACATACTATTCTGGAATTTATAAATCTTTCACGGCTCAGTGTTCTTACCACAGAACTTCCCTTTTATCACCATTAAGCATGGAAGAAATAAATGGGGCACAGAAAAGTTAGTAAGTTGAGGTGAAGAGTCCAAGAGCTACAAACAGAATACCCAACTTTCTTTTCTTGCAATTACAGCTTTGATTATAGTAGCTTAGGAATAGTTTAGCAGATTAACATTGAGCTGGTGTACATTTAACTGGATGGAAACCAGTCAGCCTCTACCTCCTGACATACACAAAGTACACCGAGGTGTGAGGGATCAAGTCCTACCCATTGTTAACACAGGAACCATCTCAAACAATCTATCAGTTTTTTAGCAAGCTTATCCTAAAACTCATTTGTTTGCTGCTACTGTTAATTTTGGAACTGTGTTCTCTGAGCATTTAGAATTGTGCTGTCTTTGGCTGGGATAGAGTTAATTTTCTTCACAGTAGGTGAAACCTACGGTTTGAATTTGTGCTGAAAACAGAGTTTGCTTGCACAGCGTCAAGGCCTTTTCTTCTTGTACCACCCTGCCAGCAGGCTTGGGGTGCACAAGAAGCTGAGAGGGGACAGGAGCTGGAACAGCCGGCCCCAACTGACCAAAGGAATAAGCCAAACCACATGACATCATGCTCAGTATATAAAGTGGAGTGAAGAAGGAGGGATGTTTGAAGTGATGGCATCTGTCTTTCCAAGTCACCAGTACACAGGATGGCATTCTGTTTACCTTGGGATGGCTGAACACCTGCCTGTTGCTTTACTTGTGTGTGCACTTTTTGCTAGACCTGTTAAGGTGTCTTTATCTCAACCCATGAGTTTGCTCACTTTAGTGCTTAGTTCCTAGCTGGGGTTAAACCACAACAATCATCTTCCACTTTTCAGTGTAGATTAGTTCATGGCCAACTTATATCCATCTAGACAGAGGCAGCAGCCTCCACAGTTCTTTTCCTTGTCTGCATTTATTTTCCTACTATAGTTAATAGGGTGATCATACCCCTATTAACCTTCATTTTGCTTGCCTAAATGAGCCAAGTTCTTTCAGCTTCCTCTCATAACACATCAATTCCTCTGAGGCAGTATAACAACTGCTTTACAGAAGTTCACACAGACAAGATCTAGAATATTTCCCTTGTCTATCTTGACATTTTATTTTTAATTGGCACATGGATTCACAACAAATATAATCCTTAAGAATCCTGTGTGCTTGCTGTAATATAATAATGCATACAAGAAAAAGCAGTATGTTACAGAAACCTGAAGTGGTTTAGAGTATAATTATGGATTATTTGTGACAGAGACAGCATAGAACCATTATGCATTAATAACTAAAATGTGAACTATGATAAGCATTTAAGACACTGCCATTGCCATGTACAGAGTTGCAGGAGTGACAGTATCTGACAATTGCAGCAGACTTGCAGAAACACATCTGGCACAAAAATGTTAGTCATTCGCATGTTTAAAAGCAGATAAAATTCCAACATAAAGGACAAAGTCAGGATTTCATCCACACACTATTATCATTAATGTTACAAATCCCATGGGCTTCCATGAAGTCAGATTTCCATATGACAAAGCTTTTATCAAGAAACTTTCTAATTTAAAGATACAGAAGAGCCTGGCAGTTTCCAGCCCTGGAATTAAAAAGTTAACTTATCCATTTATCACACCAATAAATAGCTGAAATTTACTTCACTTGAAAACCAGGGAAAATCCCCAGATTCCTAGAAAAGTCTTCATAGTCAAGCTCTGGGGCACAGAACTACTGTAAATTCATGATCTAAATTGAGAAAAACAGAAAGCATGGTAGAGCCAAGATTTGCAAAGTACCAATTTGCCTACATTATAGAAAAATAAAACATTTTATGAACCATACCATGCATTTGAGTATTTCATCTCATGAGTCAAGGAAGGCAGCTACATTTTACAATTAACATAGTACATAATAAGTTAAAATACCCATTATGTATGAAATGAAAAAAACATATAAACTACTTGTATTCCTTACAGCAGCTCTGCATTTATGAGCAGCACTGAATGACCCTCAGAGTTTCATGCAGAGATTCAAAAATGTTATTTTTTGCTAACAGCATGCATAATGCATGCCCTGTGATGACCTCTATCTGTCAAAATTGATTCCAGCATCTGTTATTTCCAAGCAATGCAGAATGTGAGGAGATCATTTTAACATACAGAATAATGACACAGCATATAGGAGACCAGGGTTCAAAGGTGAATTTCTGGATATACTATTTACTATTAGCACAAAGACATAAAACAGCTATGTCTGCATTAAACATCCCTTCCTAGTTAATATGAAGGAAAAAGTTATTTTTCTCTAGGGAAAATATAGCCTAGTCACAAAATATTTACAACCTAGTCCAAAACCCCACAAATGCAATGGATTAAAGCCTCCTGATTTCACGAGGCTTTGAATCTGAAACAGGATTTTAGACTGACAAGGCCACATCTTGATGCTTCCAAAACCTCAAGAAAAACACACTTGCTTTACATATAGGAAATTACGTGAAAGCTCCCTAATTCTGTCTTTTCTTTCACCCAGATTTTGGGTGTCTCTTTAGAACCTCTGAACTTGCTCTAACCCTTTATGGTTTGTATCTTTGTATCTTTCTAGAGGAAAACAGATGGGTTGATAAGGACAGCAGTGTGAAGAGCAGGTGGACCTTTATACCCATAATCTGAGCTTCCATTACACAAAAAACCATCAGCTTTGACATGTTTGTTGGCAACATCTAGGTCCAATAGTAATATTAAAAGCTAGTTAAAGGAAAACTCTAACCTTGGGCTTTCTCTGTATATTCTTCAAATCAGCTCTGCTAGCTTCAGCATTTAAAATTCCTGTTCCTAATCATTTTATTGCAGAATTAACAGTAAGCTTGATTGTCTTCTCTGGCATTTATCAGGAGAGCAGCTTGTCAGTTCCTCATCAGTGTCATCTATTTCCACAGCCAGCAGAAGTCAATGGCTTTGTACAGTTACTGCCAATGGCAAAACTTGTCTAGAAAGACTTCTCAACTGCTGAGAAGACATCAGAAAAGCAACACTACATAATCATTTCAAAAACCCCACTTAAATTCTGTTTCTGAGGGTGTCTATTAATTCCTCCAAAGAAAACAGGTTGAGGTGAGGGGTTTTTAACATTTAGTCCAAGTCCTTATGACATAAATTACAGATCTCACATACATGGAAGATGCCAGCATAGTCTTTTAAGTGCACTCTTCAGAGTGGCAATGATTTAAATAAGTAGTATTGGACAAAATTAGCACAATTACTAAATACATGGACATACCTCAAAGAAGATATTTTAACTGAACTTTTAATCCTCCCAGTCTTAAGTCATTACTTTTGTATGTCATTATAATTAGAAGTTCTAATTTTAGATATTGATTATAAGCCTTACATTCATAAAATCACAGGACAGGCTGAGTTGGAAGGAACTTTGAAGATCTCCTGGTTCCATCCAACCCTTCTGCCATGGGCAGGAACACCTTCCATTAGACCAGGTTGCTCCAAGCCCTGACCACTTCAAGGGATGAAGCATCCCCAGCTTCTCTGGGCAACCTGTGCCAGTGCCTCACCAACCTCACAGTAAAGAACTTCTTCCTAACATCTAATCCACACCTTCTCTCTTTCAGTTTAAAAGCAAGATGGCTGAAATGCTGTGAGTGCCTAAGACTTGAAATATTCCACTTGTCTTCTCTTTAGTTGCTTTGCCTTTGATTACTGTTAAGTCTCACTACTTGTCCTTTGACTAACCACAAATCTTAAGTTGGCCCCTTGACTCAATTTTAAGTCAAAAAACTCCAGAAGGCTGATTATTGAAACATGCAACAGCTGCCATGAGCCTTAACTCAACTGTGTGGGTTCTGCTTTTGTAGCTCCATAAGCAAAGCAGCTGTTTCAGAGGCTTTCTCTTCCACAAACAGAGAAGTCACATGCACTGGCGAAAGGTGGGGGGAAGGATAGGGCAGGGGGCAAAATAATCTTCACTATCTCTAATATAATTTAGATGATAAATCTGTAAAGCACTCCAAAACACATGCAATAAAGATTCACGTTTCTCTTCCACTTCTACAGAAATAGAAGATTTATGGACTGTTATCCTCCAGAACACACAAAACTACTGAAAAAAAAAACTTCACAATCCTAGCCCCACTTTCTGTGACTGTCCTCCCTCAACTATTCCAAAACCCGTTTCCTTCTCAAAAACCTTACCAAAGCAGCATTTGGGGTTCCCTCCAGTTCTTTACTACCTGCAAATCTATAGTTTTTCAAAGATTCATTTTTTCTACTATTTGTCTTTAATCTTGCATATATAAACTGTATTCTTGGCACTCTGCAAAAACGGTCAACCATCAACCAAAATGAAGATGTGTAGGAGGAGAAAATCTGTCTGCTAACAGTCTGATCAACAACTTGTTATGAGAAACAGAAAAACACAACTCAGGAAGTCCTTTTGCTTTCTTTGGGTTTTGTAAACCTGATCATTAGTAAAAGCCCCCTGATAAGTAGCTGTACCTTTATGTTCCAGTTAAGAACCCCACAAAACTTGGAACTACATTGCAGATCATAGCAGGAGTTCATTACAAAGAAAATAAACAAGTCTAACAATGTTGTTCAATTTACAAGGTTGAATTTTTCAAACTGTGTTACTTCTAAAATATTTCTACAGTTTTGTTTTTTTTTTTTAGTTTGTGCTGCTTAAAGAAAAACGTATAGACAAATGGACATCTCCCCCTGCCCTGATTTGGCTTCATTTAAATGTTTTTGTCAGCAAAGGTTTTTGAGGATAACTGTGCTCAGTGACAATATGAGCAGCATTAATAAAATTAACAGCATGGGAACATGGACATTCACTGAGGGGAGCAGTTCCCTCTCAGTAGCAACTTTAAGTTTTCAGGCCTTCCACGTCAAGGTCACCTTCATGCTCTCATAAATACAGCTTGCACTTATTTTCATCAGAAATAAGCAATTTCACAGCTTATCAAAAAATATTCTGAGTTAGAAGGGACCCTCAAGGATCATGAGTGAATGGCCCATACAGGGATCAAACCCACAACTTTGGTGTTATTAGCATCATTTAGGCAAGGAAATTAAGAATCCAAACAGAAGTTTCAGAATTAATTTTTATTCTTTTTTTTTTCCACTCTTTTTTTTTTTTAAGAAAAGTAACTCCAACAGAAGGCATTTTCTTTCTTCACTCATAAGCAGGGACATTTGGCACATCATGACACTCATTTTAAGGAATCTGGAAGTTTGTCTCTGTGCAAGAAAAAACAGGCACTACAAAAATGGTTCTGATGAGCCATGTTTTTAAACTTCAGAAGAGAAAGCCATAAGGGCTGCTTTTGGGGAAAGGAATGAACCTATTATTTAACCATTTGTCCCTCATGCCCTTAAAGGCTGGTTCTGCTCACAACTCTCAGATATTCCCTCCTACTTTTGTCTCTTAAAACCAAAGGAAAAGAAACTGAAGGTTTTGGAAAGTCAGGGGACAAAATGTTACTACAACACAAATATGAAAATTAGCCAAGTACCCTGCAGAAAAAATCTGACATAAAAATGCCAACACATTCCTGATTTCCCAGCAAGCATATTCAGAGAATCACAAAATATTCTAAGTTGGAAAGGAGCCCCAAAGATCCTCAACTCCAACTCTTAGGTGAATGGCCCATGCAGGGATTGAACCCACAATCTCGGTATTATTAGCACCAGTCTGTAACTGAGCTAATCTCACACAAACTGTCCCAGGCAGCTTTCAAACACTCAGTCTTTCCTTAAAATACATATGTTTGGTTTTGTAGATCCCTAAGTGCAGTAATAACAGATGCCATTTTCAGAAACATAAATACCAAGTACTAGAAAGATCAAGTACCACTAGCTCCAGCTTCACCTGTCAATTTTTATTTTTTAAATGTGATGCAAAAACTTCAGCATATTTAGAAAACCTGAACATGCCCTAGATGGATAACTGTGGATTACCAATGGAAGAAAGCATGTTTAAAATAACAGAAAATTTGTGTCATGTCTTTGTGTTCATATTCAGACCCAGGCACTTTCACAAAAGAGAGGGCTCTCTGCAGAACTGCACTGAAAGAAAGCAGAAGAGAGCGAGGAAAGTCACTGACACCATAACGGTCATGGCTACACACTGTCTGTGATTAAGAGTGAAAATGATTTTTCTTTCACTGGCAGAGTTTGGCTTCCCTTTCACAGCACGTTTTCCCCAAAACAAGTGTTAAGGACAACCTCTTGTGTTTTGTACTATTTTAACCTCAAATGTTTATTCAGGCAACTAGTTCTTCCCTGCAGAGACATCAGCAACCACCCTTGTGAGAGTAAGGGATTTTGGAACTGCCTGGATTGAAGAGTCTCAGCACCACTGAACAAACATTAGAAATGGCTGAGCACTAAATGTTTTATGTGAATAAACAATAAAGAATAATCAAGTTAAGAAACACAGATTTCACTTGTTTTGACAAAGTAATGAAATCTCATCATTTCAATGCAGTCTAATAGGTGAATTAGGGATATAAACTTTAAAAATCATGTCTCAAAACTAAGCAGCTTAATTTATTTTCTTGAAAATAAAGTAAACTGGAGTTTTGGCACATGAATTAAAAAGTGTGGTACATGTGGTGCTGCCTTTTATAAAAGCACACGGTATGAAAATTAACCAGTGTTAAATACCACATCCTTTAATGTGATGCCATAGACAGGCATGGCATTCTAACATATATTTGTTCAAACATGTACCCGCCCTGAGGACCCAACAACTCGCACTGGGCAGATACTATGGATGAGCTATGAAGGTGTGTCCCGACAGCAGATTACCAGCAGCAAAATGCTCTTAAAAACAGGGACAAATCTGGGAAGATAGGAATCCATTATCCCCCAAAAGTAATTATTTTGAGCTGCATTTTTAATACTAACTTCTGCCTGCCCAGGGATGATTCTGAAGCAGGCAGCAAGAGGAAAAAGACTTGAGAACAGGAACCCCACTTTGGGAACTTAATTTAATACTGTGAATGGACCCCGGCCTTGTTTCTGTTGTTGAGAATTCAGACTGAATAATTTTAAAAACAAATAACCCATGAAAATACATGCCTATACCACCTAGAATCTTTCACAGATATCAAATTCAAAAATATGCATTACTGTGTATGTGCTGACACTTTATTCATCAAGCATTACAAAAATGAAAATTATCTTTCATGCAATTTCTTTTGTGCTCAGTATTAAATAACAGCATCTGCCTCTAAGATGAAAAGCGTTAGTCTCCATTCCTGTTATTTACAAGAATTAAATTCTCTGGCAAGATTGGCATTTTATATTCTTACATAACACAAACAGGAAGGGGCTGATGCCTGGCCAAGCAGGCAGGTTCCAGCACATGACAAATAATTTTGCCTGCACGCACCTTCTTCATAATGCTACATAATCCTTCAGCTTTTCAAGTTAAACACTCTTGTGATCTTACTCATCAAGCAATTTTTCTTTTTTGTGCCCTCTACTCTAATTATAGCAGACACCTCTCTCACGCCTTATCTGACAGTTCTTAACGTACATGCAAAAAACTTTCAGGCCTTACAGACCTCTGCATGCAGCATCAGTAGACAAATGCTGCCAAGAATTATGGCATCATACTAAGCAATGAAAAGACACTGTTGTCTTGGCTAAAACAAACCTGCTTTCTAAAATAACACACCTATTTTTTTCTGGTCTCTGTAGGCTACAGCAAATAACTTGTTTTATTTGGAAAAGAAAATAAAACTTCCCTTCATTAAAAAGTATTTGTGTTAATAAAAATAAAAAAGGATGAGTACATATTTCACTGTTACTACCACAATGTAGTTAGAATTGTTTATCCCTAAGTACTATATACTTGGGATTTTATTTCTATGCTGCATACTTTGCACATTTGAAGCACTGGCAGTTTACAAAGATAAATTCTAGGAAATCCAAAATACATTGTATTTTGAGATAGCTCCAGCTTTGCAGTATGCCCAGCCTCAATGAGCTGACACACCCAGACATTCCACTGAACTAACACTATCCCTGACAGCTGCAGAGAGACTGCTACAGTCAGGAGGATGATGTTATTGTTATTCTGGAAGGAAAGCTGTGATCCATACATGAAACTTTCACTGTATTGTATTGTATGCTATCTGTTACTGTCAAGGAAAAAGTCCAAAACAGTAAACATGCTGCTTTACTGTTTGAACTGAAAGACATGCTCTCCCCCACTCCCACATACCCTATTCCAAACAGGCTGGTTAAAGAATAACCTCTACGGTTAATGGACTGAGGCACGTTTTCAAGATATCAGATAATTAAGTTACTTTTTAATTCCCTATTACACTGAAGCTTGAGACATGCAAGTTCTGAGACATGCAAAACTGAACATGTCTTCTATTTATTTGCAGGTCAGCAAGAGCAGCAAGGAGGGCTGAACTCCAAGCTCTTTCTCTGAATCCCTTACGAGGGTACTTTACCTTTTTTCCTGAATAAACCACATCTAAGGGTTAAAGGGACTGAGCTGAATGGATTTATTCTACTGAAAAATCCATCAGATTAATTTTTATACTGTCACAACTTGAAAACACTAAGTACTAAATAAATTCAAGAATAACATTGCTGAATTGTTAAGTATGATCTGCAAGTTATTTCTTAAAATAGTCTCAATACCAAAGTGTGAAGGCAATATATTAGAGAAACTCAGTTATAATCACTAGATGTTCCAAAACAAATATCTGATGTTTGTATGAGGCAGAGTGGTAAAGCCTACTATAGAGACAGAATTAGCAAGTATATGGACAAATATAAAGACTGCAAATACTTCTTAAAGGCAAGTGAGGGACATTGTTTAGAGTCCTTTGAAGCTGGCAATGAGCAGGAGATTCAAGATTATATATTAATGCAGAATAACAAAACAATTTTAACAGGACTCATTATGGGGCTCTCTTCCAGTTTATACGATAGAGGCAAAGCTCTCCCCCAGATGAATCAACAGCAAAAGGACAGGAAATGAATGGTTGAAACAATAATATTATTTCAAACAGAAGGTCATGTCCAAAAGAGTCTAATTTGTGCTTGGATCTTCCTTGTTCAAAAAATTAGTAAGCATTATTGAAAGGGAATACGGATTAACTCTTGTAGAAGGCGTAAAAATAATTTCTTTAAAAAGAACAATCCTTGCAAAGGCCTGAAGGAAGATTTCATGAACAACAGGATTCAAAATCAGAGAATAACTCCAGGTGCATTTGGTCATACCTTCATGAAAGATTTAGCATAACAAAGTAAGATACAGATTGAATACTGACACATGATTGGAGTGTAGAACAGTTACCATCACACAGACAACATATCTCAGAGCAATTGCTAAGTACCCTTTACAATCGTTCCTTTAATATCATAACCTAATTTTGCTGTGTAAATGCTAAGAAATTTCTTGTAGCAGACACAAAACTAGAAAGTCTGACTACTCAGACCTAGAAGCACGCAAACAAGCAACCAGGGCAGTCAGACACACAGAAAAGCTTCTGCATCCAAAGAATGAAGCAGATAATGGCTCTTCAGGCTAGAGGAGGCGTGGCTGGAGGGGATAAGACAGACACAACTCATGAGTGGCACAACAGTGGCCAAAGTACTCATTTCTTCATTTATTATTCATTTTCTCAATTCAAAAAATACAGGTGTTAAAATAATGGGCAGCAGATTTAAAGCAAACAAAAAGATATGTTTTATTCAGACAACTAACTATGAAAGTGACAGTTAAAGGAAGTTGTGAACGCCAAGATTTTAAAAAAGCTGGTTCAAAAAGCTGTAATGAAAATACATGGAAGAAAACTTAAGAGCTAAGAAACAAGACCACAAGGTAGGGTGGGAAGTACAACTTTTCCCCCCATATTCTATCCTTTAGCAGCCACTTAATTGGCTCCTGTTGAAGGGCTCCTGAGCTAGCTTGGCCTGCAGTCTAACTCAGACTCATTGTTCTTTTCTCTGGGAATCTCCAAGTGGTGAGCAGATTAAAAACTCTCCTGAAAAGCAGCATCAGTTTCTCAGGCTCTTGCCTCTGGCCCCTTCTACTAAGCTTTAAAACCTTCCTCAGGCAGAAAGCAAAGGCAGTTCTGGGAGCTTCTCTTGTGTGAATTTTCAGCAGTCTTTTTTCTCCCATGGGATGGCTGCTTTCAGTTTTACATTGTTTCCCAAATTCTTTGTGTGAGAATTACTTTGAAGTAGTGATCAAATACTGATTTAGTTAAATGAGTGAGCCACAAAAAAAGAAACCATAAGCTTTAAAATGCAGTAACTTTTGACTATTTTTAATCATTCATTGCCTTATTATCTTTGTTTTGCCTTCTGAGAATGACAGCACCCTGAGGATTAAAATCAGATATGAAAATAGATGGGTAAATGCAATATTCCTCTTGAAGATGAATTGGGAGATTTCTAAGTCCCAATGAACTTCAGCAAAATACTGAGCAATTCCCTTCTACTTGCCATAGTAAGTAAAGGCAACTGTGGGACATATAATTTCTGCACATGTCTTTTTCTTTTTTTTTTTTAATAGTGCTGTAGTATTTTGTGTGTGTTGAAAATAAAAACAGTATTTTTTTGTTTTATTGATTATAGTTGCATGCCCATTTGGTCCACTTCTACTTAATCTTTTCCTTTTTTCTGCCTCAACTCCCTTGTCGTTATCTTATTTAGAATCATCAAGGGTGACAGTTCTTTTATGCAGACAAAGAGAAAAATACTGAAGGACCCATCTCAGCTTAAAAATTATACTAATACATGGCTGAGCATGTATTAAACACTATTTCTCTACGAGAAAAATAAAATGTTAATTGCTTAAGATAAAGACAGTCCTGAAAACACATCCAATAAGACAAAGAGTTTAAATTACTCAACTACAAACTGATCTTGCAATCCAACCAGACAAGGATGAAAGAGTTTGACAAAATAAATACATTTCACCCTTTGGCATCTGGGTCTTCTGATGTTTAATTAAAAGAAAAGGCTAAAGGCTATGTTCTCTGAATGTTAGCTCACTGCTGAGATGCCAAGGGGACAGGCACCTTTCAAAATACTTCTCCCCAACAGGAATGTAAAAATAATTTTAATTTAAAATAAAACAACCCAAATAAAAATCATTAAACTGCATTTGAAATGCTTCATTGGAAGACAAAACTCTGCTTTGCCTTCCAGAAATGCATTAGTGGAAAATTTCTTGGTGCAAAACATTAGACATGTTCTTTCTTGTATCACAACAAAGATTAATTCATTATTTTGTGAAGCACATGGCATCAGTGCTGTAGTAAAAGAAAAAGCAAACATCTTGAATGTAATATGTGTTTTTAATAAATATGTGAGATAAATTAATTTGATGTCCCAAATTAGGTCACACAACTCACAAGTGTATCTCTGAACTTGCTGTTGCTGAGGGGCTGGGAGAAGCTGTCCCATTAACTGCTCATAAGAATGTGGTGACCACAAAGAAATTTACTTACTCTGGTCTCAGACACCAACGCCATCCCAGCCACATGATGCAAAACATGTTAAAACATGTCTATCAATGCTGAGAGATGGTCAGGTTAGAGCTGCAATCAAAGCCCTTTGAAGGACTCCAGAACCTTGAGAATTACACAGCACATCAGTAAGAAGCATCACCCCTATCCTGCTGGGTTTTTTGCAGCAAATGTGCTCCCAGCTGCCCTGGTAAACTAGTTCTTCCCTGCAATTCACCTGGTCCACAAAGACTCCTGAGACATGTACTCTTTACCTTATAGGTACCCTGAGCAAAGCATTAAGATGCTATGTAGAGAAGGAAAAAATACCCATAGTTGAATAAAATCCACCCAAAAGTTAAACCTTTGTCACATATATGTACCATCAAAGCTCAGTTTTGGTTCTGTAGCTTAGAACGATGCTGTGCAGAGAAGTCTTTAGCTACTTAGCAAATCTAATGCTCCACAAACATTACAGAATTATTTCTAGGGAAAATATGCAAAACTATACACACTTTGTTATGGTTGTTAATTATTAGACACACTTTAGTTCCAAGAAGTAGGAGTCTTGAGTTCCTTCAAATCTCTAAAATAGTAATTTCTCTCTGTCTCGTTTTTAAGCCATATAGGCGGCATTTTTTAAAGCATGGGCTGCATTTTTATCTGTAATAAGAAATTGCAAAAACTGAAACAAAGGGAGATAAACAAGTTATTGTTGAAATGAATTCCTGACTGCCTGTTTGCAGGACTGGGCTTCATGTTCATTTTGCAGAAAGTTAGCTTTTCTCATCCATGAAATTGGGTATTCCCTATACTGGGCTGAATGAGAAGACAACAGTCAATCAGGACTACTAAAGACTTGCCTGGACAGTGTAATGAAACCAGAAAATGAGAGACATGCTTCAAATTCTCAGATAAATAAAGTAGTTTTATCTATAACAACTGCATGCTCGGCAAAGAATTATCTGCAGGTTGAGATATGCCAGCATTTGAGTTTGAGCCAGATTCTGCTTTTAGCTGGGGATACAGCTGGAGTGGCACTGAAATGGAAATCAGAGCTAGAGTTGTGTATCACAGACACTGTGTCAGAATCTGCTGAAATATCTCACAGTTCAATATACTTCATTCTTAACTGAAAACGAAGTTTGAACTGCCAATATGATACTATCCCCTTTTTCCTATGAAGACAAGATGCAAAAATTACACTACACAAAGACCTGACCTATTGTTTCACTGCTTAGTAATCACACACATATAACAATGACACAGCCTAGTTAAAAGATTCCAAAATCCAATTTCAACAAAATATGGAGCACACAGTAGTTTATTTCCACTATATCTAATGAAATAAATGTAACTCCAATATTGTACTTGTCCATGCAGAGATTTTTGTTTGTTATTTGTTTAATGTATACACTTCAGGCCATAAATCTAGTTATTCTCTCCAGATCCTTTTTTTTTTTTTACTATCTGTGTAAAAACCGGTATTAGAGGATTGCTTCACAAAGCAAGTATGGACCAGACACCAACCAAAAATACAAATACTTTTTTTTTAAATTACTATTTGGACTTTGAAATCCTGGGCTGAAAAATACAATTTGCCCAAGCTATTGCACTGCATACATTACTTGCTAGTATTGTGTGTCACTCCATCCCAAAAAATCCACACAACATTTTACCTTCTGTGAAGAGAAAAGACATGTTGGTTCTGTCCCTCAGTTCAGAACTAAGCTTTTCTAATCTTTAATCCATGCTTATAAAGAAATCAGCTAGTTAAGAAGTCAGAACATGCTCAGCAATCATCTTTCAGAGATCAAATTTGAGTTTAATCTGCAACCAATCTTGACTATAAGGCTTCTAGCATTCTATTTTTACCAAGTTTATCCTTCTGATATGAAATATACTTTCACACTTTTTCACATTTTTAGAGATTAAAGTTCCAATGTTTATATTAGCTAAAGTGTTTAGGGTAAAACCAGTTTTAAAAACACCAGGCTGTGAATCTATCACATTTAGACTCTTTATACTGTAAAGAAAAAAAAGACAGCAAACAAACACTACACTATTTCAATAGCTGAGAAAGACAGTAATTGTTACGCGTATTAAAAGACATACAAAATTATTTCAATTAAAAACAGTGGTCAGAATACATCATCCTTCTGAAGAATTCACACAATAAGAATTTATGCTTATGAATATACACAGGAATGGTTTGTTTGTCATTTAAGTCAATAATGCAAATCACATGCTTAAAATTAAGCACATGCATAAACGTTTTCATGACAATCCCTACACAAGAATAAAATGTCATATAATTATCACTCCACATGCCCATTCTACATAAAAACTGACACCAGTCTGATCACTTCTCAAATGCATTTAAGCAGAATCATGTTGTTCTATACTCAAATGCAAGCTGTAGACCAAATCTTTCCTGGCTCTCCAGCTGCAGATGTATTCACTGGTTCGTTCTGTCAGTGATGTTTACTATCTGTTGCTTAATCCAAACAAAGGTTATTTAAAACCTGCCCCAGTAAAACTTAGTAGCTGAAACAATTTAGGAGGCTCCCTGCAGCTGGACTATAGGCTGGAGGGATAGTGCACAGCATAAAGATAAGGTCATATTTTCTTATGATTTCAAATTGGTTCCTCACTTGAACAGTTTCTAAACGTCTCTTTTTGTACCCTATCTGCATGTGTCCTTCTCAGGGCTGTTTTTATTTCCCAAGAATTTCTCCATCTCATCATCCATTAATCAGTTTTCCTTCTACTTTTCATTTTTATTCAGCACAAAGCAAATCTCAAGGAAGAAACTGTTACTGTCAAAACTTTTAACTCTCCTTCAAAGAAAAACAAATGAAAAAGACATAAACATTTCTTTTAGGGTACTGCAGCTAGATAGGCTCCTTTATCAATGAGCCCTACCAGCAGAAGACAAGGAACATTTTAATCCAGTATCCTCATGTTGTTTTCTTTAGACTATCCTTCAACTTGCAGTACTTCTCATCAGATTTTAGTTATTTTTTATTCTGGACTAAGCTATCAGCAAAAGTTGAATTTGACTCTAACATGCATAAAAAGAGAAGCAGAACACATCAACTTGACTACAGTATGCCTCCTGCACTCATTTTTCCTAGCTAGAATAGCCAGATATGACAGAACATGATGTTGACAAGTTGCAAGCCAAAACAATTGTATTTACTGGTCATATATTTAGACACTGCAGGCGCTGGTTATTGATTCACAGCAAACATCTGCTTCCTAAACTAGTACCCATGTTCAGCAGCATAACATGCAACACTGGTAGCAGCATAATAAACCTTCTAAAGACAAAGCAAGTTTAGATGCAGTGTTCTTGAAAAGCTCTTAGGATCAATGCAGTAATGTATGCCTGAAATAACTGATCTCTTACAAGTGCTGCCCTCTGGATAGCAGCTTCTGTCTCTCAAGGCAATGTGCAATCTGATGAGCAGTAATACTTAGATTATGCAAAATAGGTGCCAAGGATAGCAAAAACATTCATGTCTTTAAACAGTTATCTCCACCAAGTTACAGCAGGACACAGAACGCCTAGACTGACAAAATGCAAATCAAAAAGCTCATTTCATTGAAAACTGACAGTATAATATATTTCTCATTATTATTTATTTAAAACATTTATGATGGCAGAAGCAATTGTGTAAGAGGTCTTCTGCAACGTCTCTAATAAAGTGATGTAAACGTCATGTAGATGTTGTCTCTCTCTGTTGGCTTTCAAAAATGTTATGGGGACCAAGAACTTACCCCAATAAGACAACACCAACAACTCGAAGAACTGTTCTGTGCAGGTAAATGGACAGGGAGGGGCACAGGAGAAGGTGGAGCAGAACCATATATTAGGCACTGGTTACAGCTTTTAAATACCTGTTAATTCAATTACTTTTGATGATTTCAATGGTACTTGGTCTTCAATAAAAATTAATTTTAAAGTAT
>JAOXXN010000120.1:23460407-23474754 GCA_026770055.1 Myrmophylax atrothorax
AGATAATTAAAGCAAGCACTTAAACAACTCTTGGTTGTTGAATGAAAACAATCTTGATGTTTTAGATTAACTCAACAGGCAATAGCAAATCAATAGCTCCAGAAAGGAGGCACTTTCTTTTCCTCACAAGAAAAAACAATATATATTTTTTTTCATGGAGCCACGGTACATTCACCACAGTAGCTTTATAAAGCCTGGCAACCTTGCCCACAAAGCCAGGACATGACCTGTTCCCAGCTCTCCAGCCGGCACTGGGAAAGCATCAGGCAAATGGACCACGCTGTGACTCCCATATTTTAGAGAGCCCTTACTTAGGGGATCTTTTGAGGCAGACACTTGAAAGGCTGGGCAGCACTTGGTCAGCCACAGCTGAGGGCACAGCGAGGAGAGCGGGCAGGCGGCAGTGCCTGCAGAGAGCCAGGGCCATGCCAGCACTCCCCTGTCCTCAGCCAGAGCTCCCCTAGACTCTCCATTCCCCTACAGGCCTCCAAAAGAAGCCAGAGCCTTGGGCACAGAGCCCAGGAACACCCCACAGGGTGCCGGGCTGCCCTCCCCAGCCCCACCGCCATCTGGGGTCACAGTGACACTCAAACAGCTCAAACCTCAGAGAGCACTTACATGATCAGCCCAGCACACAACTACCCCTGCACCAGCCACGGCAGCAGTAACATCCTTCCATTACCCATGTTAGTGACAGCATCCAACACACTCAAGTTTACGGAGAGGAGCAGCATACATGCTCACATGCTGTTCATAACCAGCATGCCATTTAAGTAGTTAAATTACTATAAACTTCTGATCTGAAATAGCTCCTAGAAACTATTATGCTCTAGGATTGAAGTGCTGTCTCTCTTTAGCCAGAATTGGCAGACAAAACCCAGCCACCATGACCTTCTGTATGTCAGTGGAGAGGCACCAAGACCTGGCCAGAAAATAATGAAGGGTGGTCTTGCAGCCTTCTTGGGCTTTCGGCAAGGTACACTATAGCATCACAGCAGCTTCTCTGTTCAGGTCCCATTTCTACATTCTCACCAGATTACATACAATCCATAACCACTGGATACCTCTGCATCTACAGTCTTTTCACATGAAGAGGCAAACATTGCCCTGCCAGTCTTTCATTGCCCCACAGTCCGGTGTGGCAGAGAAAACAAAGAATACTTTTAACTCTGCCAGATTTTGTCTAAAAACAGTAAGGCTCTAACCAATGTGAAGTAAATGTATGTTTCCTTACCTGTAGCTAAAAAAAAAAAAAACTCCACCCTTCTCAGTGCTCTCAGCACTAAGTCATATCTCTGCAAATTTAACTCACATTTTGAACAGAAGACATTTATATTGCATTATTAATGTTCCTTAAACAACTTCTACAGCGCTCTGAATAAATCT
Source organism: Myrmophylax atrothorax (assembly GCA_026770055.1). Taxonomy (NCBI): domain Eukaryota; kingdom Metazoa; phylum Chordata; class Aves; order Passeriformes; family Thamnophilidae; genus Myrmophylax; species Myrmophylax atrothorax. Next base: position 23,461,794 of record JAOXXN010000120.1, read on the forward strand.
GTTGTTAAACCCGGAAGGAAGATGTGTCTTTTTCAACAGAACATGCACAAAGTAATAAGGAACTCGCAACACCAACAAAACAAACATCACATGCAAAGGAAAACAAATCCTTACCTCATGTTTCACGTTTCCATGTTCTGAAACATAAGTAAAAATTGGCATTATTGACAATTGTAAATAGTACAGCTTTTCTATAGCAATCTCAGTCTGTGCTGTGTGGCATTACAGAAACACCTCTGCCTTGCTTTGCTACCTGATACCTGCAGCCGCCCCAGGTGCTGTTGTGCAAACCGCACCGCGCTCATTGGCGCTGCCCGGCCCTGGGCATGCTCTGGCTGCAGGGCACGCTCCAGCGTGGCACAATCACACACTGCACCCTGGAAACTTTCAGAACATTTCAAAAACACTTGCTAAATACTGACTTGTTGGGAATTCAAAGCTACAGATCTTCATTGCGAATCCAGTTTACACCTTTTGCTTCTGTCTTTTCACAATATGTCAACATATATATCTATATATATCTTGATACATATACACACATTTAGCTTTGTTTATTTCGTGTTTTTAAGTTCAATACAGCATTGCATTAATATACCCTAGACTGAAGTACTTGATGGCTTATTTGCCTTTTTACTATAAATGTTATGGTACTATTTAAAAAATGGGAAACAAAATTCTGTAGGAGATCAGAAAGATTGCATAAAGACAGTAACACTTGAGCATACACACACCACCACACACACAAAAGACATAAAAGGGGATATCATTTTTATGGGTCCTTTGAATGTCTAATCTGATAGCAGGTATTTGGGTGTGCTCTAGAATTTGGTTCAGTGCCTTATCAAAGCACACACAGCTGTATTTATCTGTGTGTGCACTCTAGCACTGCACACGCTGCTGAGGCAAAGCACAAACTGCACGTGCCTGGTCTTTCTGTACTTCTTCCCATTTGAGAACTTTTACTGTAATATCTTCTAAACAGGAAGGCACATTCACAGTAAAAGAAATAATAAAGTGTAACTGCGAGTACATTTTGTTCTACTAAAAAAGGTTACATTAAAGTGTGGGAAAACAAAATCTCTGGCTTTCCAGCAGTTTATGCAAAGATGATAAGGCATGCCCAGACCCAGCACGGCAGCTGCGGCCGCTGGGCCGGGCAGGCACAGCCTTCCCCCTGGCAGGGCTGCTCTCACGTACACCTTCAGTCAGTGCGCCAAACACACCTCAGCCTGTCACCCCCAGAAAACACTTCTGGGATTGTAACCTTTTCTAAAAGGATTAATTTGCATTCTTATAGTGAGCAAAAAAGAAGAAAAATAAGCCCACCCAAAGGAGGAGATGCAGAGAGTCTACTGAGATTTCCTGAGGAGCCTGAGGGAATTAGTTGCCTAAGTGCTGCTGAAATTCAAGATAATTTTGGTATTTCATAATTTGATATGCCTTTCAGAATTTTTGCCAAAATATGAATAAAATCACCTTTTTTGAATGTTTGATCTCAGCATTATGAATGACTTCAAATGAAGGGAAGTCAAATAGGTAAGGACTCACAAAGGAGGCAAATAACTGGATACAAGAAATCACTACCTACAAAGGTAATAAACACTCCCAATAATTCACACAAAATAAATTTCATTAGAAGGGAGGCAGGAGATTTGGATTAAAGAGAAAACCAACACAGATGCCAAAACTGATGGACTAAAATGCCATTTGTGGCTTCACTATTAACTCTTGAGTAATTCAATAAATATCTGTATTTTCATATAAAAGCCTATTCAAAAAATAAGATTTATTCTTGTCTTGTTATTTCATTACAGTTTAAATATTCCTATAATTCAGAATATTCTGTAATGAATTATGTGAATTGTTTCCTCAAAAAAGACCTTTTTTCCAAACATTTCACAAGTAAAAGAGCAAGAAACCCCTCGTTTCTATTTTTAGAAAAAAAGAATGTCTGAGGATATCCACCTGCAGATATTTTACACATGACAACTTTAATTCAAGTTCCTGCTCATCACCAATGTGACAATGAAATTACCAAGTGAGTCCTCAGTTCTGACAGCCTGCTACTTTAATGCCATAGTTCTGCACAATTTGGGGGATTTTTTTGTTTATTCACTGAGGCCATGTTACCACTGGGTCACCTTTTGATATTTATATTTTACTACAGAAGCAAGAAGAGCAGCAGCTGGCCTTAGTGAGGGAGGGCAGATCAGAATAAGCTGCTCCTCAGGGATGCAACAGATCAGGTAGATTTACATGCTAACTAAATGGAGAGTAAATAAAAAGGATATGCAATAAACTACTCACCTTTCTATTTTAAAAGAAAGCTCAAAACACTTAAAATGCAGGAACTATAAAGTCAGTCACCTGGAAGGAGCTGTGGGACTACCTGATCCTTTCCAGTCATGTAGCCAGTCATTGCATAATCACAGCAAAATGGGAAATGTGCCCTAGATGTACTATAGTGTAGGACCCTGAAAAATATCAAGCCCCCTAAGTGGCTTTTGTTCAGGTTGAGCAAGAATCATTAGTTAAACAGCACAGCTCAACCTTCACTGCAGTTTCTTAAAGCAGTGGCATAACTCCAGTGAACTTTCTGTGATTTGAGCACTTACTTGTCAATTCAGTTGACATGGGAAGCTTGGAGGAGAGCCAGCAACTTTGCAACTATTGATCAAGTCAGCAAAAACGTAAACAGTGAAAGCTGCTGGTTTCTTTTTAGCTGTCAAGACCACATGGTTTTCATGAATAATCTCTAATGTGCTGTAGCAAGCAATTATTGCATAAACAGCATGGACTCTATTATTGGGCAGACATTACCACATGAAAGCAACTCTAAACTTAACCCATTCATATGGCAACAATTTCTTTCAAGTTCATCAGACAGTGGAAGAAACTTCTTTTGCACCTAAGGAAATGTAGTACTTTTTCAAATGGAATTATCTGAACAAGAAAAAATCATGTGTAAGTTAACTACAATTTACTATAAAAATGACCAGTTCATGTTTTTCTAGTCCATTTATGACCTGATGAGACATGTCTCAAACATTCCCTGGGAAAAGCAATATAAAGAAGAAAATTCTGTGGGTTTGGCACTATATTTAAAATATTCAAAACATTTTCAGATTCTAGAACCATTACAGGAGGTTCCCCTAATGGAAATATTCAATAGTCTGTAGAACAGGAAAACATTTGCCTAAGAATACTTAATTCAATACAAGATATATTTCGAAAAAATCCATTCTGGAAATAGAACTGAATTGTTAATTCTACTGGTTTAGACTAGGACAAAGATTAGAGCTCTGCAGTATGATCTGTGCAGAGTGATACTCTTACCAGTCTTGAAGCCTCTGAAGAAACTGCAAGGGACACAACAATCTGTAGAACAGCAGGAATAACAAGGGATACAGCTTCTCCTTTTGTCTACTAAAGGTGTGTCTTTCTCACACTTACTGAAGGCCCCACTCTTAATCATTCCCAAATATAAGCCCTTCCAACCAGTTGCAAAGCCTCATCAGACGAATTAAATTGTCCTTCGCCATAAAATAAGACAAAGGAATGCAGCTGAGAAGCCAGAAGAGGCAGCAAGGGAAAGGAGACCTCCTCATCAGCGAGCAGAGAAAAGATCACATGTGTCCTTATAAATGGCCTGTCAGAGAAATATGTGCATCTATTTTATAATCCTTGTGTTTAAGGATTTCATACAGCCTTGTGTTTGAGACTGTAGAATCAGACTCGGAGCTCATCAGAACATTACTTAAAAAAAATAGGGGCATGGAGGACTTCAAATCACAGAAAGATTAAGTGATAGGGCAGAAAAGCAAAATATATGAAAATGTAGAGGACTATTTAAGCATGTACAGGAGAGCATTTAAGGGGGGGGAAAAACCAATAACAGAAACAAGCACAGAAGATCTGAACTAGCACCACTGATTTACAGCAAGGAAGGAACAGCAACCAAGAAAATCCAAGGGCTAAATGCAGACATTTTGTTCCATTTATTAATTCAACTGATTAACTCTGCATCTTTTATCACTAAGTTTTCACTATGAAGGCTGAACTGGCCTTCTTTGAAGCAAAACATCTGAAGAACTGGCATATGTTTGTGTATAAGGCATAGCATGAGAACACAGCAATTTAACTGCAGACTTTGTCAATGCTTCTCTCATAAGTGTATCATCTAAATCTGACACTTAGTAATTTTGTCATTCAAAAGGTTTCATCTGTCTTTGGATGTCTCTCTTTTGAATTTCCACAAACTGCAACTTGGAATGAAATATGAAAAGATTTAATCCACTCAGGGAGGTTCTAAGCATCATTTCAGAAAGGCTAGCAAAAACATCTGCTCAGTGGTCTATAAAGAAAACCATCTCAAACTGCACAAACCCAGAAAACTCTGAGGAAAATTCAAATGCCTTTGAGAAACCTAATGGTATATTCCCATTGCAGTGTTTTGAACTCTGATCACCTCTTTTCAAATAGACCTCTAGAAACAGAAGAGGTCTACAGAATGAGAATGAAAATTATTTGAAGCATAGAATAAAATCCACTTATGAAAAGATAATGAAAAAAAGAAACGATTCAGTTCAGAGAGTATGGCATTAAGAGGTCATGAGAAGTTATAAAACAATTTATCACAGAAAAGCAGTCAGTCAAGACTTCCATTGACTGTTCTCATGAAAACCCGAGGTTACACGTTGCATAGAGATCTTCATGTTCTATCGCTTCTGAAATGCAGTTAGATACTGCCAAATAGGGAAACTATGCAAAAGCATTAACAACACATAAAAGCTCTTCAAACACCAAAAAAGACAGAAAGGAAATGTAACAGGATGAAGCAAGGAACATTATTCCTGGGCACTGTCTCCTACACAGAGGATTTGCACTTTGCAGTGAAGCATCTGGAACGGCACTGGCAGAATGAGACAACACCAGATTGCACAGAAACACATATAGCTACATGTACATATAACTTCATGTCTGTGGCCTTAACTAATACCACATGCCTGGGGAATAATAATCTCCCATTTCCCAAAAGGATGATTGTGTTTCATGTCCATTATAGCCTGTGAAAAACGTTGAAACAGTCCACTAGAAACAAACAAAACAGAAAGACAAAAAAACCCCAAACACAGCAATACAGTAAGAGTTCCAAACATTTTGCTATAAGCCTCCCAGCTATGCTCCACAATTTCTAATATATTCTAATTTCTAATCTAATGGCACTCTCAGGCCACCTTCGCTAATTTCCCAGAGGAGCAGCAAATGACACTGCTAAAGAAATTACATTTATCATACATTAATTTCTCTAAATATTTCAAAAGGAAAACATTCCAAATCAAAACCATGTTAGAATTTTGTGCATGTAGAGCCTAATTTACCCACAAAATGCAGTGAAAATATTGAAATTTACACTATATCTTTATGTCTGAGACCTAATTTCTCAGCATAGCTGTGGAATAGTTAAAATAGCTCTGGAAAACAATTCATACTCAAGTTGCACTAACCAATATTCCAGAGAGTCTGAATTGTCCCATTCCTTTCTTGGCCATATAGGGAAGCAGGAACTGGTAAAGTTCCTCCTTACACCTTTCCTTATTCAGTGTACATTATGAAGGGGCAGCACTGCTCAATCAACACTTATTTCTTTCAAAAGGCAAATAAAGAGCAAAAATGTAAAACAGTAGGGAAAAATATGAGGATTTTCCTTCCCACTCCTTTGCCTAAGTCCCTTTGTCAGGTGGAGGGATGACACATTTCCAGCCAAGTAAGCAAATCCTTTTGCCCTTTCCATCCTCATTGACTGACAAAACAAGAGGGAGGTATGGCAAGAGCTGTAATTTAGAGTTTGTTTTTGCAGCTCTGATCTCGGAGCAGGCTGTAAGGAAAGCCTCCCGTCCTTCTGCCTCAGGAGCAGGTAGAAGATACTCAACTCTCCTGTCTTGTATTAGAGCTACAGCAATCTGGGAGCCTTCAAATAGTAGGAAAACTAGACTGAGAAGAGAAAGTGAAGTTTGAAGAGATGACTGAGAGCTGAACATCTGGATGTAAGCAAAACATGTAACACAAAACAGTATCATAACAAGCCAGTTGCTTTCCATTTCAGTACAGTATCATTTTATCATTTTACAAACATCAGGAAGATGATTTAAAGTAAAATCCAAAACAACAATCTGCTCCTTTGAATTTTTAAAATTATAATTTATTTCACTTACAGAGAAAGACTAATGAGACTTGTTTGTTGATGCTGTTATTTTGTTCTATCAAGTGCACAGCATGGCAAGAAAACTGCAGGAAATCAGACCTTTTGTTATCTAGGCACTCATGGTCATTCTTACTGATACATGTTGCACCACATGTGTCCAGAGATATTTACAGAGGAACAGAAGACAAGCTCCTGCACCCTGGGGTGCCAGATTCCAATTAAAATAAAAACTACACAAGTGATTAAAAGAGAAGGCCCAAGACAATGTGTGGAACTAGGGGTGATTTATACCACAGAAGACAATTCCCTGGTGAAGAACAATATGTGTGTGGTTTTCCACTCTATTAATTTAAATGTAACTGCTTTAAAACATACAATTTTTAAGATAATTTTTCGTATTTATTGTCTTTAGAATATCTGTACGGGGTTCTGTGAAAAACCTATGTTCCAAAAAGGATTCCAATCCCACATACTGTGATTGCTTGTGTGATTTTCAGACCTACAAAAGATTATTTTTAAAGAATCCAAACTTGGAGGATAGCATGGAAGATCTCCAATACAGAACAGCAGCTGAGAACAAAGTTGACTGACTGCAAAAAAAGTCAGTACCTGCCATTCTGATGATTTCATGAAAGAATGATGCAGGTAAACAGCACTGTGAGTCAGGAAGTAATGCAGAGACAAGGACAGAAACAAGCCTATACAACACTGAAAGGAACAACAAACTAGAGTCAAAAACAGCAGCTTAGTAAAGGGCAGTGGATGAAGTCATCACGTAATTCAAGCAGTGGGAGAGAGATTCTCTCTCCAACGCGATTTTGCAAAGATCATAGATACTCATGTTAAAAAGATTATAACCCAGTGGAAGAGGCTGCAGTAGCTTATGTGAGGTAAGGCATCAGAAACTTCACAAACTGTTATGAAATAATTGTGGAAAGTACATGTTTTAAAAAGTGAGAAGGACAAACAACTAGAAACTTCCCCAACATATACAAAATTGAATTATCTTTCAAACACATTCAAACAAAAGCAATTCAAAATAATCTCAGGATAAAAGAAAGAACGGTTAAGAACCTGGACAGAGCAAAGAGTCAAAAACAGCACTAGGATTGCATGACTCTGGCTATAGTGTAACAAAGTCAATGCCACCAACTGAATAGGTACAGGGAAGGGAAGGGAAGGAGTGGCCAACGATGAGGGCTAATAGTTCACATCAGCAGTGGGAGATCCAGAAGATTTCAGAAAGATTTACAGGTACAATACTGAGCAGAAAGGGAAGACGTAGAATTTTTTGAGTCATTTGAGGGAAGCCAAATGGTAGTTGAAGTCAAAAAAGTCCTGAAGGTCCCAAAGAGCAGAATAACAGGGGAAGTGCCAAGTAACAATGGCCAGGGAAGATATTCACAGAGTACTGGAATCGATTAAAAGAAGAAAAAAATGATCTTTAGATGTGAGAAGTAGAGAGCCATCAACCACAGTTTTGTGAATATCGTGAGTGGACAGAAACCATGGAAACCAAAGAGATGAAAGAGGAAGCTGAGGCAACACATGCAGCTTTTGGAACTGAGAGGAAAATATGAAAATTGACATAAAGGGAGAACCACAAGGATGATAGATGATGTCCTGTACAGCAGGTGTTACATATGAGCAGACTACAATTGAAATGAGAGCAATTCTTTGTTGTATACAACACAGACAAAGAAATTGGTTTTGACCTGTAACAGTTCTCTCCTGCTTTCAAACATTTCAATTTAGTAGCAATAAAAATCCCTATGAATCCTAAATGCAATTCTAATTGTGTCTATAAATGACACTTTCACAAGTATGCATGTTACAATAAACACAAATTAGAGGTAAATTAAACCTTAATTATATCTAGCAAGTTTTATGTCCTAATTAAAAATGGTATTCTAACAATAAAATTTACTTACCACTTAAATTAGCCCTGCCACAATTGTCTAGTCTTCCCAAACATTCTTTGTGTGCTCCAGCTCCACACTTAGAACATAAATAGCCTTGATAAAATGTTCCCCTGTAAAATAAAATTAAGTAGTGATACATTAGAGGTGACAAATTCCACACATAAAGGACATAACAGACATGGCAGAAAGTATTAGAAGTCATTTGCTGTTCTGCATAATGATGGTCCTTAAAGGCTTGAGAAAAAGTGACAACTGACAAGCAGCTCATGCACTTTTCATCACTACTAGCCATTTAAAAGTTACAACTAGATAGTTCTTTTGGATTACTAGCAGATTAGCATATCTCCATTTCAATTTAATCCAAAGCAACTTTGTAACAGTACACTTAAAATGGTACCATTATGCATCTCTTCCCCTATAATCTACACTTGGTTTCATCTCAATGGGAATTTGCCTAGGCACCATGAAGAGTGAGATCCATTTCAACAGAGGTGTAAGTTTAAACATATATTTCAGCATTAAGGAGTTTATAGGCTATATTACAAATATTCTTGACTTTAAATTTGTTCATTTTTTTAAAAAATAGATATCATGGTACACTTCAGATAGTTACTGTAAATGTCTATATACCACAAGGCAGCACTTGGGGATACCCAAGCTGTCCTCGAGCAATGTGTGTGGAGAGCAAGGCAGCAACGTGCGGGCTGTGTCCTGAATGCAAGGGAGCTGCTTCTCAGCAGCAGCACTCAGTGCAGTAACAGACACAATAACTCAACTATACTGCTTCAAATTCAGAAATCAGCCCTTCTATCTTTAAGTTTAGAATGTCTGTACCATTCTTCATAGCCACTTAGACCTTATTGTTTGAGGAAAGGAAAAAAAAAACTCTAAAAATCCAGGCCAGTCTAACCATCCAGGAAAGGAAAAATTTATGACTGGGAGGAACATATCTGAAGTTATTTTATTCCAGGCCTGTGCTTAACAGAAGCACTGCACATACTCATATGCCCTTGCTAAAATGCTGTTTCTGTATTTTCCAGAATATCAACAATATGCAACACAGAATTACAGAGGATGATTTGGGTTTGAAGGGACCTTAAAGATTATGTAATTTGAAAACCCCAACTGCCTTGGGCAAGGACACCTTCCAGAAGACCAGGATGCTCAAATCCCTATCCAACCTGGCCTTGAACACTTCCACTGATGGGAAATCCACCCCTTCCCTGAGCAACCTGTTTTGAGCACCTAAACTGGCCAAAGTTTACAAAATGTTTTGCATCTGTAACTTAACTCTATGAAATTGAGGTTCAAGACATTTCTCTATATCACTTGACATACCATCTTTACAAAAAAAAAAATATGGTAGGTTCTAAAAGATACCTCAAAAAAGAAATGAGAAACTACAAATATAAAAGCATGTGTGCTTTCATATTTGTATATAAAGGGAAGGGGCAGAAAACATGGAGATTCTTAGCTCGTTAGCCTCATAAATCCTTGTTTATTAACACATTAGTTGCCAGCTAACATTTCTTACCTAGCTTTGCAACATCTATCTTCAATTTGTCTACATATCTGGTTCAGAAATGCCTGTTAATGCCTCACAGTTATTTTCTGTGTCAAAGTAATCTCCTCACAGCAACCATTTACAAGCATCATCGTTATTTTGATTTTCTGAAAAAATATTCTACCTGTTCTTGTGACTGGGGGTCGACAGCAATGGGCTCCATGGAACAGTCATGGTAGTCAAAACTGGATAGAATGGCTGCCATTTACTCTTACTCAAGGTCTTTGGTATTAAATAACACAAATCTCATAAAAGAATCATGATAAAGCAATCTTCTGACAATGAGGATCATCTGGATGTTTTTAACAGCACTCCTGCTGATATTTGGAACTTTGATTATAAAAACTTGCCAATACAACAAGAAATACTAGGTGTGACTTGGTGAAAACCTTTCCCATCTTACCTCAGAAGCATCTGGCAGACTTTGCAAGATGTCACACGACTGAAGGTATGCATTTTGAACTCATGGAAACTCGTATCTGCGAAGTCTGGCCGTATGTTTGACCTGAAAAAAGAATTTGAAAATCTGCATTGAACAAATGAAATCTAGAACACAATGCAACATTCACAGCAGGAAACCTGAATCCACAAACAACTAATTTTATTTGTACTTCAATGTTTTACCCTGAGAAGAACCAGAAATACACAATTTATACACCTTGAAATGAAATCTGAATTATGATATTAAGCAGACCTAGTTCTTAAATATACCCTGTAACTACCTTAGCTGTCACAATAAATAGAAACCTAAACATCAAATCAAACTTCATCTGGTTTTTATTCCTGTTTTAGTAACAAGGATGATTTTATGGACCTAAAGAATGCTTAACTTTTCATTCTTAAACATATTTTATTATTACTATACAGGAGCTTTGTTTATCCTCCCTACTAATCCCTTTGAAAAACAAGTGTATCATTTTAAAATGACCCACTGATCATTTTCTTGCATCAGTGACTGTTTGCAGGTTTATTTAAAGTTTATTAAGTAACCTACTCATTTTTTTCTGTTATCCCTCCCATGTCCAAGACTGTGGAATAACAGGCATTTTCAACGGATTTATTTATTTTTTATTCACTACCATCCCCAAACTAGCTTAACACTGTCAAAATCAGTAATGCTGAAATGCTAGGTTCATAATTTAATATTAATCTAGATGGTATCAGACAAGAAAATATATACACACAGAGCAAGGGTTAATGTATTTTTTAATATTATTAGATTTTAGAATAAATAATAAATATTAGAATGCTTAAGATGCTAGAAAAACACCAGATATTTATGGCAAGAACATAATAATGCATGACAAACAGGAATTAAATTAGGGAAAGAATTCCTGAGGGTAGGAACGCAAGAATCTCCAGCACTCAATGGAAAACCAGAATTTTTTCTGACACATCAAATTACATATTCATCCATTAAAGTTGGAGATATTTATAATATGTAAAAATGAAACTTAAAAGTAACTTCTAGACTAAAACAAGGCCCAGCCACGAACTGCAATGAAACATAGATAACCACGCAAACATCAATCTCTCTGGGACCGAATGAAAAGGCTTACAAAAAAACACTCAAAGAATCATTTTAAGTAGCCAGTGTCAGAAAAGTCAGTCTTTTAATCTGCCTGCTGAAAATGTACGTGCTGAAAACAAAACCCTACTCAAAAAGCAAATGGGATTTTGCTTTTATGCCTGAGAATAACTTTACAATCAGTACTGTAACTACCTCACTTGTGTGTCTCTCTCTGCTGTTATGCAAGATGTCAATCCCACAACGCTGCTAACTGAAGCTGGCATGCATAGCACCCATTCACAGCAGGAAGGTACAAGGATCAGGATAAAATTAGAAACTAAAGAACTTTTTAAATCAGGAGAAAAAGGTATTATTTTGGGGCTCAAGTGGCAGAGCCTGTATTTCACAACATGTTTGCCCCAAAACTTCTTAGGCTACACTCCAAAGAATCCTGAAAACTCGATACAGGTTACAGTACTTACATTCCCAATAAAAGCTCACTTTTATTGACCATTTGGCTCTGACCAGGATATCTTGCAGAACTGCATTCAAAGTATAAGCCAAATGTGCAAAGACTCGTGAGATTGAAAGCATATCAAATTAATCCTAACAACCTCATCATTTTTCAAGAACAAACCAAAGAAAAAATTCCATTCATTTAATTTGAACACGATCAATCTTCAAAAATAATAAGCATAGCAGATCAAAAGAAAAAAAACTACAACCTCATGCAGGCAGTTGTTTAACACATGCATATGACTACACACCTTCCTGCCATATGTAAAAATTCTTTCATTCTTCTCTCAGGCTATCTTCCACAAAGATTGAAATGCATGAGTTACTGAAAAATATACCTCCTATTAACAGAACAAAGATGATACACCATATTCCCCCTCCTTTATATTAAAAGCAATATTTGAGTTCCTTTATATTTTATAAAGCAATTCAGTTTTATTTTTACAGTTCTTAATAGAAAAGGTTATCCTTGAGAAGAAAAAAAGCATAGTGCTAAAATGGCAGAGAGTGAAGCTTTGCTTCACAGAAGAGTTGCCCCAAGTCCCTTCATCTTTTTCCAGTGTAAGTTCTTTTATTGCACCTATAGCCTACATAATGTCCTAAACAAGAGAAAAGATTTATCCAGATAAAGACTTTCAACAACATCTATTGTGTGCTAAAATTTGGATATATTTGTCCTACTTGCATAAGTAAAAATACAAAACTGAAAACACAACACAAACTTGTGAACAGAATGCAAACTTCACTGCAACTTGTCCACTATTACAGAGGAACTAGTTGGGTTCCAAGTACTAGCGAGTTCTTAAGGAACACAAAAATGTTTCATAAAGAGTGAATCCATCGGTCTCTTTAAATACCACCAGGTTTGAAATTCCCTATCTAAAATATCTGTTCTTTATTCACCATCTACACATCTTTTATACTCCCTATCAATTTACTAAGATCTAACTTCACGTATTTCCCTTTTGGCTAAGGCAAAGCTACAACAAAGATCCTATAAAATAGCTTTTTTTTTTTAAAGGCATGAGCCTGAGCAGTCTTTTAGCAGCTATTCATAAACCAAAAGGACCTTTTAAATTTTGCTAGCCCTTTCTTCCACCACTGAAAATATGTGATTTTTCTCCATATTTTTTCCCCAAAGACACACCACCCAAAAAAGGAAAAGCCTAAAAATCCCTAACAAAAGTTTAGCAAGTAACTGGAGATGCCACTGACGTACATCACCCACAGATTAAATGAAGCTG
>JAOXXN010000120.1:23474854-23489017 GCA_026770055.1 Myrmophylax atrothorax
TAGTCAGCAAGATGATCTGACAGGTCCCAGTCCAACCTACTAATCTTGACAGGGTACCAAGCCATCTTCCCCCGGTGGAAGAGTCAAATATGAATATCTCGCCTGTTTTTCTGATCCGGATAGCCACCAAATCATCTGCCTTGTATTCAAGACTATATTCTGCCGCTCCCTTGAACATGGTCTTCTTCCGCCTAATCTGCTGCTGAGCCTTTCTTTTTGTGCAGACTCTAAAAGATTCTTCGAAGCCAGTGTCTCAAAATTAGCAATGCCATTTCATCCACTCAGTAAGGATACTTTACTTGTGTCTCCTTCTTTCTATTTCTAATCATTATTCCAAATTGTCTCAGACTGAGGTCAAACAGGAATGGGACAATTCACATGCTTTATTTCAGTTTACACATCAGCAAACTATATTGTCAAATTTCAGAGTCCACCACATTTCATAAAGATCAGGACTGTATCCATTATCTCATGATTCTTTTTATAAAGCAATAGTCTATTAAAATATTAACACTTAGATACATTGTTATCAGTTGATTCCTGTTAGGCAACAAGGCATTTAATCACTGCTCAAAAAAAAAAGCATGCAGTTATGAGGAAGCAGTTTCCAGTCATTAATATTCTGACAAAGGCAGCAGAAAGGAACAGTGCAAAACAAGAAATTGTATGCTTACTCTGAAGACAGAGAGCTGTAAAGTGAGGCACAAGATACAAGGAAAAGTAATGATACAACAAAATCCATAAAAAATAAAAAGAATGTGTCCTGTTGACTGTAAATGTAGGGGTGGAATAAGGAAAGCTTTGTAGAAAAACACATATTGCAGTGCTGTGCACAGGAAAACTCTTACACATTCTAGTACCTGATTATTAATGCTCCATTATGGCAAATCCACTTTTGTAGTCTCATTACACATATCAGACAAGTCTGAGAATGCACTATAGCTATAGATATCCAGGAGCAAGTCTTTTAATGTAAAGTCTGAAACCTGATGAATCTAGGGGGTTGATATTTTCGTTTTCAAAATATTTCTTTTCAACAAATAAAAAATAATTTGAGAATAACATAATTTGATTAACACATGCATGTTTCCAGCTAGAGATTAAGCCCAACTCACGAGTGACTGTGCAATTCCACATACTGCAAGGACCACAGGAAATTTGTTTCCACAAAATGTATCACTCTGAATATCACATACCATGTCTCGAGTTTTTAAATACAGTAAATAAAGCTGATAATGTCAATGAAAAAACTGTCACAGCATAACATACAACTTTTCATAGCCATGTCCAACCCTGGAGAAGCTCTTTTAATTACAGCATGCAAGCCTTACACTGACACTCAGAACACAGAGCAGAGCTCTCACAACGCAGTAAAGAGAACATTTAATCTTTCTCAAATCTTCTTTTCCCTTCTGCTTCCCAACCTGTGGGCACATTGAAAGACATAGAAAAAAAATCCTGAATATTCTGTCAACATTACTTTTGAGCATAAAAAAGGAATTCACACACAATTGTTACCAAACAATTTGTTTCAAACATATTGTAACAATTAAGAAAATCTAATGTGGGTCTTAAACTGCATTCCTTCCCCATGACAAGTGCTCTTGTGGAACAGTCATGGCCTCTTGCAGACTCCTCTGTCACTTCTATCACAACAACTTCCATTATGGGGTGCCCCAGGCTGCAAGTGCAATGTTTTCTCTGTTTCTGCTGTTGAACAATCTTGATGAGTGTCCAGAGCAGGAATTCACCAAAATACTTAATCTCAGGTAAATAATGACAGAGAACATGTTCCTCATTTTATGGTAAAACTGTCTGTTATTTTTATAAGCAACAGTAATGTCAGGAGTCAAAAGTAGTTTCCCTTTCCCTCTTTTACTTTTTCACCAGGCAGTTTCAATTCCTACACTCTAGCAGGGACAAAATGTCAGTATGAATCTGTTATTAGGACAATTTTTTCAGTTCTCTCCTCCATTCAGCACCAGAGTTTTTGTAAGGGACAACCATGAGTGCCCTCTCCCACATAGTGCTGGATCCCCATAACCAGATTTACTTCAGTCACTACAGCAATGTCCTTGGGCTGCCCCTGAGCTTTTTGAACAAAGCTTTCTCTTTCCAAGTTTCTTGCAGAATATTAGTCCCACTGGGACCAATTCACTGCTACACCACCAACCCAGAGACCCGCAGGTGCTTCACTCGCCAGTCTCCATCACTCGGACACACAGTCTTGTTTCTGCATCAGCCACTGGAGCCACTCTGCAAGGAGCAGAACCACCACCTTCTTCAGTCAAGTCTGTACCTGAACAAGGCCTTTGTCTGTAAACTTTGCAGAGTTCAGTAAAGAAAACAATTATCCAGGTATCTTATTCAATTGCCCTTGATATCATCAGACTTTGGAGTGCTCCTTGCACATGTGAAATATTCCCCTTCTAAAAATATTCCCTCCACATTTGCAGTGCCACTTCTTTCTACTGACTCTTACCCCTCAGAAGAGTAAATTGATCATAGGCCAATCTCATCAGCCATCCACATAATGCAAACACCTTTATAAAGGGTGTCAGAAAGTGTCATGTTATCAACAGTCCCCCACAAGCTTTGCAGTCAGAATTCATTCTAGCAATCATCTTTGCTTAGATTAATGGCACAGCTGACCACAGAGTAATGATATCGATAGCCCAAAATTGTCTTGTCAGACAAGACATCTAAGTGCTTACTCCCATGACTGTGGAATAAGGAATAAATTCTCTCAGCTATCCTACCTCAAAATAACAAAATCATTGTGCATTTGAATAAAATGAAACATTTTAAACAACAGTTTTCTAACATTAGAAGCTGGAAGAGCACATCCAAGACTTAAAGCAATTCTTAACCTTCAAGACACAAACATGTCACAAGCAAAAGGCTAATACTTAAGTCAAAATAAAGCAATGAACCTTGGCAATCTTGACATATCCAACAACATGAGTTCTACACCCAATTTTTCAAAGCTGAACTTTGATTATCTTCAGTCTAAAGAGTTGCCAAGGAGCACACTGCAATGAAAAGTGTATGTCACTAATGTCAAGTGCCTTAGATAAAATTTGTTACTGTCACTTCCTTACTTAATCAAAACCATACTCTGATGAGAAAACATGACCATCAGACTGTGTATGAAGAGCATTAGCACACAACAAGCATTTGGCTCCCTTAGAGCAACAACTCAGGTTTTCATCAGCATTCTTATATTCATGTTTGTTTCCTACGAACAAACCCACACAGAGTACCTTTCACAACAGGTTGGACTAAACAGATGACCTGCAGTATCTTCAGTGGGGTGGACACACATATGCTTTCTTTTACTGTCAGTTAAACTTCATCTACACAGTTAAGGCTTATAAAATAAAATGCACCAGGAAAATTACTAAATTTTCAGTCACAAACCTCAATCTTATCTATTAAACATGTAATTACGACAGCTGTATCCCAGGAGAATAAATAAAAGGCTAAGAGCTTACTATAGATCCTTCCTCCTATTTTCCCAGGTAGAGAATAAACATTAAAATCCCAGTCTTCATTTCTAGAAAGGATACATTTCTAAATATACAAACAATGAAAAAAATCTTATTTCATAAATTTTGACATACTTAGTACGTCTTTTCCTTGGATGTTTTGCCCTTCAGATGTTTCGTATCAGCCTTCGAGACTAAGAACTACAGTCTTGAGTTTGTCTTGCATGGAGATATTACTGAAAGCTTACTGGCTGCCAACAAATCTAACAAAAACATAATCAAGGGATAATATGAAGTATTACACTGGTTAGATTAATTAAATCCTTACAGTAAGTTTAAATATTAAATAGGAAATTAATAAAATGCCAACCACATGACCTTTACTGGGAAAAAAATGCACAAAAGAGAAAAAGTAGCCTTATGAAAATGCAAAGACTAGAAGCAAATAGAATCTGGAGCCTTTGGCTCCTGGTTAGGGATGTCAATCTTGCAGCACAAAACAAGCAACAAGAAGGTATCCAGCAGCAGAGAACACTGGAAGTCTACCATCTTGTGGCTTCAGCTCCCGCAAGGACTTAAAGGAAGAAGACTTCACAACACAGCACAAAAAAAATTCTCCTCTTTCATTTATTATAAATCTATTTACTAATGCATTTAATGCTACCAGTTTAAAACTGTAGTTTAAAAAACCTGCAAAGTCCAACACTGTCCTCCATCAGTTCTCTCTTTCTTGGTGTATATCAAGGGCCATTTCTTTTAATTCCCTCCCCAGCAGCTTTTCAATACCAATTGGACTTCAGCAATTAAGACCCATACAGGTCCACCCTTTCACCCTCAGGTCTAGGCCACTGAAAAAGTATTGCTTATACCCACTACAAACATTTCAATTAATGTTGGAAAATTGCTGCTCTTGGAGTACTTAATTAAAAATTCAACTTCTACTTAACAAACTTCACATATTTTTGAACTAAATTCTTTTTTCATTTTCTTAAACTGGAAGGGAAAATGTATTACAGGAGGGGAAGCAAAAAAACCTGAAAAATGTTTGATACTCCTTGGACATATGCACCTTTTCCACTACAAAAAGCACATACATGCTTCATTGCAGGAATCACAGCACACACAGGAAAAGAAAGAACATACGTTTCACACAAAGAAAAATGCAAAAGTAATCCTTTGCAACCAGATCAAGAAAGCTCCTTTCAAAAGTGAATTGGCTGTAAAACAAGGCAGTATCAGCACCTAAATACTGAGTAGATCACTTCTGTTAGGCACAGAGAGAGCAAGGCCATTGCAAACACTGCCTGAATAGAGTTAAGGATAACCTCTCAGTTATCACTTAGTTCCAGAGATGTTCCTCCAGAGTGCCACAACTCAGTGGGACTCTCATCTTGGATAGAAGAGGAACCTTCTCTTCCAGCAGCAATCCCACAACAGTTTTCTGAATGACATGAAACAGCACCAAGTGCCCAGATAGAGATGCTCTTGGGTTGGGAACAGGCTGTTTAACAGCGATAGGTTCTGCATAACAGTATGGTGAGACAGTTGTCCTTTCTTTGGGGCTCACCCAAAAGTTTTGCCCAAAAGGAAAAAAACATGCTAGGAGATTGTGATGATACTTCTTATTTTTGGTTTTGACTCCTTTTGCTACTTAGGTCAGGTTTTGAAGATAATTTTCCCATATCAGTCTCTTCAAGAAATACAATTGTGTCACAGGAAATTACACAGAGTTCAGTATGCATGTGCTTGCAAAATATTCATTATTTTCAAAGTGCATTATATCTGAAACTGAGTAGCCATTTCATTTGATTAGACCTTGGCTGCAGTGAATAGTTAATGTATGTATGCCCACCTGTGAGCCCAGAGGCATCACAAATAAGCAGATGCATGAAGTACCAGATGAAGTGTTTGCAGTGAATTGTAATTGTTTTAAGTATTAACAGGAGAAATACTACAGGGAGCTCAGACAAAACTGAATACCTTGAACTCTCCTCAACTCTCAACCTCAAGTTAGACCTTTGCATTTCAGATATTATTCTGCACTCCATGTTATGCTTATAATAATTTAAAATGCTCCATACAGAACTGCTCAGAATTATGGACACCCTGAGCATGAACTGCTGAAGATCATTTCCAAGTGTATGTGACAAGAAATCAGATGCTGTATTCATGCAGTATAGCTTATAAAAATGGCACAGGTTAATACCACAGGACATTGAAAAATTTCATTCCAGATTTATTTATTGTATTAATAATTGACATCATTGCAGAAAACAGACAAATAAACCTAGACTTAAGTATTTCTAAGGTATTAGTTGCTAACAGAAATTATTTATGAAGACATCCTAAGTTAAAATTTCCAGTTTGTGCCAGAATTACCACTTTCAAAATTTTAACCACCTTAAAATTTAGCCATGACAACTGGTACTGAGCAACTCAAATTTTTGGAAAATTTTACTGGCAATACAACATAGCTATTGTCACATATGTTTGAAGTAATAACCTAGGCAGTAGAAGAAGCAAAAAACCATGTATGTCACAGTCAAATAAGACTGAAAGCTCTCAGCCAAACTTCATGTGAAGAATTTCTTGCAAAGTTAGTCCCCAGAGATGTTAAACTTCACTCCCTGCTCTGATATGCAGCAGACTTAGCCTTAGAATCCTATTCCCCACAGCAGCAGAGACAGCACTGTGCTCACTTTCCACTCGAAACATTTCAGCTCAGTGCAACTATGACCATTTCAACTGATCACTTGATACAACACATGGTCATCTCACAGAAAGGCATTTGCATAATAAGAAAATAAGAGGGCAGACAGAAAGCCACAAATAAATATTCCTCTTCCAATCTTTACATGGATTTTATTATTCACCAAAAAAAGGTTAAGAACAAATGGCATTCCTAAGGGTTACTCTCACTAGAGATGAGCAATGCCATTTCACAAAGAATGATTTCTCAGCTTCATATTTACCTTCTCTTCTCAGAAGCAATGCTGATTACGTATAGCTAATTCATTTTCTCTGTTCCAGCTAGGCTGTTATATTTCAGAATCATCTTTGAAGATGCTATTTACTGAAATAATCAATCAATCAATTCTCCATATGCTAATACTCAAACTTCTGGTTTGTCACATCAAAGAGTCTTCAACAAGAAGACATGTTATATAATTAAATTAACCATATCACAACTAAATTGTGCTTTTGATCAAGAATGCACAACTTCTAAGAATTTGCCAGGAAATTTGCTTATTTGATCATATGATGAGTGCCTTTTTTGAGATCAAGGAAATTATCTTGTTAACTTTTTGGAAACGTACTGTATTGTTTCAAACAAGATAATGGCTTTCCTTTTGTTCCTTATCAGTCTGCTTCCATGAAAAGCATGAAAGATGACTTTTTGAGCTAATCTATTTCTGTAGAACATTTTTGAACACTACCTGATAGGAACAAAGCTCTGTCATACATCAGTACTAGTGAATCAAAAGCATCAATACTTTACATACTTGAATATT
Organism: Myrmophylax atrothorax; assembly: GCA_026770055.1. Lineage (NCBI taxonomy): Eukaryota > Metazoa > Chordata > Aves > Passeriformes > Thamnophilidae > Myrmophylax > Myrmophylax atrothorax. The sequence continues at coordinate 23,481,855 of JAOXXN010000120.1, forward strand.
AACTGGCTGAGTCTTACTTGTTGAAGTCCTAAGTCTTACAAATCCAAACTTATCCAGTTGCTCATATTAAGAAGTTTTAAATATTTTATTATATATTTACACTTAGCTGAAAACAAATGTCTCTGTTTTGGAGTGAAAAAACATGAATATATAGCATTTACACGGCCATAAACTTGAAAATTACTGGACAAACACCTGTATCTGCTAATCAAAAAGGCTGCATTGGTTTGCAGGGAGAAGCTGTTCATACAGCCAAAGTACCAAGGCAAACATGTAATGCAGCATTACAGGTTTTAACACTGAAAAAAAACCCTTGCACACCCCCCCTAATATTTAGATGGTGGTACTTCCCTTTTATGATGTAGTGTCACCACAAATTGATTTCACTTAATTTTAAGAAGCACTTACTAATTTTCATAGTAATATACCTCAACATGTAAGTTGTAAACATATTAGGACGGGGACAGCTGTGACTTTTGTGAACCAGAAGACATAATATCAAAGTATATTTATCATCTCCAAGTGTTTACCCACTGTTTTCATAAATTCTGGTTTGCTTTCACCTTTTAGACTGTCCTTACACTGTGCTCTTAATCATATACAGCATCTTCACACAGTTCTTGCTGTGTCTAGAATAATCTAAAGAAATTTTGTAACTATAAATATGTTGTGAATGATTGCTTATAACCCTGAAAAACACTTGATCAAAACCAACTGGAGTCACAGCAGAAAACAGGCAACCATTCTTCTTTGGCAGACATGAACTTGGCATTCATTTCTGCAGTACTGCAATATTTATACTGATGAAAAAGCCCAGGCAGACATGTTTGTTTATTGCTTTGGTAACCTGTATGAGGTTGGTCCAAGTGAAACACCTTTGCAGGTTATTTGGAAAATGTAACAGACATCAAAAACTTTTAAAGTGCTCTGATAAGAAAGCTTTAATTTAATAAGTCAGTGTTCAATATGTCAGAGCTCAAATATTCTCTCAGAAGAAATCTTAATGCACATGCATTATTAATGCACTCTGAGGCAACAGATCTATTTGAGCTGAATCTGACCAATGTCATTAGTCACAGAGTGCAAAGCAAATTTGGAAATACATATGATCATAGGTAAGAGAACACTTATCTATAGTGACTCAAAACAAAGCACAGTGTGATTAAAACTAAAACCACTATTTTTTGAGTACCAGACAGCTTTCATGTCTGAAACCTCTTATTTCAATGTTAAAAAAATACACAAACCCAGATTCATTAACTCCATACAATTAATGCATACCCTAATCACTATAACGATCATGTGTTTCCAACTGATTTTTCAGGCTTTACTAATTAAACATGACATTAATATTGCTATTTCAGTTACAACGTCAAAGCAGAAACTACAGTCATAGCACCTCTGAAGGTGAAATTCTAACTGAGCACACTAAGAAAAGAGGCCTGTTCCTCTGCCTGCAAGATGGTTTCATACATTCAGTTTGTGAAATGGAGACGTTGAGTAAAAGCCTAATGAAAAGCTGTGTTACAACACTGTTGCAAGAGACTATGCAATATTGGTTCTGTGCATCTTGAAGATCAGCAGGACCAAACTGAAGCTGACACAGCCCTGAGCAAGCTGAGAAAGCCCTGCAGTAAGAATGAAGCCAGCAATCTCCACAAACTCCTTCCAACCTAAAATCTTTAAATTGCATTTATGTGTAAGGTGTTTCTATACTGGAGTCACGCTTGCTGATAGTCATTTTTAGAGTAGATTACAAAGCACAGTTGAGAAACTAAAGAAAGGCTTAATTAAATTAGCAAACTGCACATCATGATGAAAAAACAAACTCGGCACAAACCAGCGTAAGATACTATACTACACTAATGGATTCAAATACTGTCAGTAGGAAAAGACAATCTGGGGTCTTTCATGGAGGAAGAGAACACACACCTGCTCCAAGCTCTACTGTGATCAAGAAATAAACCGCACACAAAGAAATATTTAGTGGATGGAGGCAAATGTTAAGTGTCAGCATGAGACAGCTGCAGTAATAATCAACAGATTTTCTTTCAGTATTTACTTCATCATCTCATGAGGAAATAAAAGAATTAAATTCATCACAGCAATGCCGAGAAAAGCAGTTGCTACATAATAAGAAATTAAGCCTGATAATTAGTCAGCTAAGTAGTACATATGAAGAATATGTATATATACATACAATGCAGGAGGACACTTCAAGGAGTTGGGTTTTTTCTTTTAATAAAGAATGGTTAGCATAAATTCATTAACACACCTCTTAGTCAAGTATTTTTTAAAATAAACATTTTTAAAACAAAAAAAGCATTTGTAGAAGAGCTTTCTAAGGAGAAAATACAAATCGACACTTTTACCTTTTACCACAAGCTGAATAATATGAAAGTATCAAATATTTTAGGTAATTTGAAGGTATATTGAGACATTACATATTTGTTCTCACTCTTCTGGTTGTTTTTAATACAGGAGGAAAGATTACACAGGCTATGCTACTAGAACACAAACATTTGTGTCTCACATTCAGTTTGGAGGTTTTAAATTACTTAGTTACAGCACATAAACCATGCATTTAATCACATTGCTGACAAACTTTTACTTAATACACAATGTCTATAATTTGGCTGAGTATTTAGGTACAGTAATTTGGCTGTACACTTGTATTAACATTACCCTGGATATCAAATGACTTTGCTTTTAAACCAATGCTATTTGACTTGCTAAACCAAATTTAAGTATTCCACTAGTAAAGTCTTTGTAGCACTACCTTTTAGGAGATTTTTATTTACAGGCTCATCCACTGCTATAAACAGAGCTCCAAGAACAAAATAGCAACTGCTCCAACTGGCCACTATCACAGTTAAGCACCACATCTCTTCTGAGGCAATAAGCAGGTTACACTCTCCCTGTGCATCTGAACATCCACTCACATCAGTGAGGGAAGTGGCTCACCAAGACAGAACTCAAGCACCTATGAGATGATGGCTCCTGTTAAAACATCCTCTGCCTGTCTCTGCCTGCCAGCTTTACAAAAACCTCTAAAATTCATCAGATTTCTAAGTCCAACCAAAGTTCCAACTTCAAAAGCCTGACAGCAATATTGACTGTGCTGCCCCAGTGTCCTGCTTCATTTTACTGTGATCTGGAAAATTCAGTTCTCCAAAACAACCAGCAATTTTGAAGGTTATAGACAATAAACCTTTTTTTTTCTTTTGGGGGCAGGGGGAGGAAAGCAGGGGGAAGAGGTGAGCAAGCAGGCTCAGTTGTGGCTATTACTGTGTATAGGGCAACAGCATCAAACTCAGTGCAGCCACCCCACTGCTAATCTCAGAAAAACAGCAAAGAGGTACCATAGCAAACAGAGCTTCCATACGAAAAAAAACAATTTACTCAGCTTCCTGTGACCAATAACTCAGCATTTCCAACCTCCCTCAAAACAAAATAACTCACCACACACTACAACAGCACTGGCTAAGGTAGAATAGTTTCACAGGTTTGTGAAACTAGCTTCCTAACAGCAGCTTACCAGTCTGAAAAGTAAAACTCTGGAAATTGCACTGGGGTTTCATCCATCCCTCCCTCCCTCCTTTAAAGATTTCCCATATCAAGTACACCTAATGTATTCCTGCCCTCCAAACCTAAATCAAGTCCAACCAGCAAAGCAGAGTTCTCCTCTATTTCATACTACTCCTCAACAACAGCATCTCAACAGTAGGTGCTTTTTCAGCAAATATAACTATCATCACTATTGTTCATATGCTGGTATAACATCTAAGAAAGAAAAAAAAATAATTGCAGCCTAGCTAACAGCTATGCCTGTAAGACTATTGTAGTGGCAACAAGGTTAATTCTTAATCTAAAAATAATAAGAGATCCAACTTTGTTCTTTTGTTATGTTCTTGGATTAACACTTGCATAAACCTGACTTCATCCAGACTGCTCTCCCAAACGGCAACAAAAAAGCATTGAAATTTTTCCCTGGAACTCACTAAACAATATAATTTCTGATGATCAAAAACCAACGTCATTCATGCCTTCAACAGTGCTGGTTTTACAGTCTTATCAAATTTTTAAGTAATGAGAAGTATTTTGCCCATAGAAGCAGCAATTACAATTAAGTATGATGAATAAGAGCTTAATTTCAATCACAGCTACTTTTCAGGGCAGAACAGTTAATCTACACAGTAGACAATGAGACCCCTGAAAAAACAAATCAAAACACTTGGGTTTGTTTATTCACAAATGCAAACTCTTGTGCCTCAACATGCATTAGAATTATTGCTACATCACCAAGATGTGTTTTGGGAGAGGTGCTGAGGGAAACACGCTATCAAGTCAAATCCATGTAATGGTGTCGGGGGCAAGTAATCAAAACTTCAGAAAGGATAAAACAATAATGCCACTGTATCATCTTGCACCTCAGCCCTGATCTTGCTACTCCAGTTCCTGTGCCTCTGCATTACAGCCTTAAGCCACACAGAAAGCCGTTAAAATACAGATATGGGTTTACAAGACAAAGCTGACACCACTACCCATTTTCAAAGACCAAGCCTGCCCAAGAGTGGCACAAGACCTTGTCAACCATTCAGGTCCTGTTTGCTCTGCTCACACAGGGCAAGGAGCAGCAATAAGCCCCCGTTCACACAGACACACTCCCCAACAGCTCAGCAGCACTGGCTAGTGCCCAACACTGCAGAGGGGTAAGAGGTGCACTCACTCATCACACACAAGCAGGAGCAGGGGAACAGTCCTGCACAGAACCACAGAAATGTTGGGAAAGAAATGGCAAAGAGACAATAGCGCCCTCTCCCTGTCCTCAGCTCCTTGCCTCACTTTTGGTTGGTTTGTTGGGGTTCTTTGTGCACTGGGCCAGGGCACCTGAATAGTGATGAATATCTGCAATGCTGAAATTGATAAATCTGAGCTCCCCATTTTTCATAGAGGTTTCAAGTAAATATCATTATGACATTACACGAAGAACAGCAGTGAGAACACTGGGACAGAAAGAGGCACAAATGCAAATAAACACCTCTCTTCATCGCAAAACACGTGCCATTTATGTCTTCAATAAAAATCAGCAAGATGGGAATCCTGGAAAGCAGCCTTTACTATATCTGTCCAGCCCAGACTCTACTTCCTTATGTTTCCATTTAAATTATTAGCACTTATCATACTATGGGTTTTAAAAAACATACAGAGTTTATGAGCAAGTTTCACTCAAATCAGCTCATGGCCTCTCTTTCCTAAATCCACATACCTTTACACCCAGAGCCAAAACCACCACTGTTAATACTGTCTATTTTCACTGACATTATCTCACTCCCCCCTCACATTTTTTCTTTCCATAAGGCAAGCATGACCCTGTCATCAGATTTCATTGTTCATATGTTTTAAATTTAATCAGAATACCTGAGGTGTCAATAATCCTGTTTGCCTTTTTGACAAAAAGAAATCAGCCTTTTGAAATTAAATTTAATATGTTAAGCAACTTGATCCAAGTACTAACTAATAAATTAGTTAAACCCACTAGAAAACGTGCCAGGATCCCCTCTGAAACCATCAGCATTGCCTTTCAGAAACATACTTCAATTAGTCAAAATTAAAATTGGAGAGGAAAAAATGTCACTATAATGACAGATATTTATTGTTAATGTAATTAATATTTCCCTGTGGTTGCTTAAGACAGCATTACTAAAACAGTTTTAGCAGCAAAGCTGGAAAGTACTACACAGCCTGGAGTGCCCTCTTTCTTTTCCAAGATGAAATTCAGGGAAATGCGCAGTTCATGAAATGTCAATCAGTTGTTTCTCAGAATGTCACACAGGTAACTACAATGGATTAAAACATGAAAGAAGTTCAGCATAATTTAAGTGATCTCCTTAACATGAGTGATGAATGTGATTCTACTTCAATTAAAATATACTTACAGAGCCATCTGAAATTGTTCAAGCCATTTTTTCTTCAAGTCTTTAGTTTTGCAATAAACTTCTAAACCATTTTCACCTTGGATATGAATGAGGTAGAAGCCATAAGACCACTGCATAAAAAGATTGGCAATACAAAGGTCATCAGTTATGAAGAAAGGGAAAAAAACCCTAAGAAATAATAAAACATTTCTATGTCCTTTAATTCGCTAATTTTGAGAACAGCAAGACCACATTACTGTGTTCCCTTAGAATGACTGAGTCAAATGTTTTAATTGCATCAAAATAGTCAAAAGTTGAAATTCCTAAATATTCACTTTAGCTTACATTTAAAACATAAAACTTCAAAAAATTGTACTTACGTTCTAAAACCCTGCAAAAAGTTTCAAATTGTTACTAAAAATATAATTTTATCTGAATTAGCAATAGATATTTACCTTCTTGTTTTCCTTATCAGTAGTGGGATTATTTGTAATTTTGTATTTCTGAAGATCTATTATTTCCTTCATTTCGTAATTATCACCTCTCCGTTTGCAAACAATTACAGCCAGATCAAACAAGAAGATATGCCTAGAAGAATACAGCATAAACATGGTTAAAAACACTCCAGAAAGCCAACAACACAAGTCTTATTTTACACCCTTTTGCCAGTGGCACTTAATTTTGAAGGCGGAGAACTAAACTACTGACTAATAAAAAACCAAACACCAGAAGTACTTCTGCTTGAGACTTACTACTTGCCAGAGACTTAGTGATATTACATAATAATGTCATAACTCATTTCCCATTAATCACTTTGCAAATTCACTGGGTAAACAGTAGAGAGGCTCTGTGAATGCACAGTGAAATGGAAAGCACTCAAGAATCACTGAGCTGACCTTAAGTCTATGAAGAGATACTTTACAGGTTTTCAGAAGCAAACACCAAAAGTTATGCCATCACCTGTCTTGCCTCGCACGTTTGTCTAATGTCGTTATCCTTATTTCCCCATCACCTTGAGGTCTTCCATACTGTAAGAGGGAGTGATTCTGAAACAGAAATAGTACGTGTGATTCAATACAGCACAAGTGTAACCACTCACTCCTTTTACCCCCCCCAAAAAAGGGACTTTTCAGGTCAGAGAACACCATCTTTTCCCCACTATTACCTAAACTAAACACCATAAAGAATCAGTCCATTCAATTTTTTACTTTAAACAGGAAAGGTTTTCCCATTACAAAAACATCT
>JAOXXN010000120.1:23523624-23535001 GCA_026770055.1 Myrmophylax atrothorax
GTTCAAGAGGAAGAGAAACTGAATTACAGGAATATCAATAGAGCTGTAGTTCTCTTCTTGAGAGTAGTGAGTCCTTATCTGCAGAAGAATCTGAAGACATATTTAAATAAGCACAGGAGTAACAGGACCACTCTCCCAGTGAAAACCAAGAGACAAAACAAAACTGCAGAAACAAACCTGAAATGCATAAACAGAAAAGGCCCAAGAAACACTGCAGGGAGGGGGATGGACACCAAACTGCAAGACAGAGTGGGGAGAAGGGCAAAGAATGAAGGAAGCAAAGGAGATAAGGCAGTGATGAAGAGTAAATACTAACCAAAGAAAATTAGCTTAAAGACTACTTGATGAAAGCATAATTAAGTAGAAATGATCATACAGATTACATTCTTTAAGTGTAAGGCGAGAGCAAGGGTGAACACAGGCCAGTTACAAAAGCCAAGCAAGGAGGAAGGAAACTGGGAGTCCTGCTGTCCAGAGCCCTTGGTCAGAGCACTCTGCTGCTTGGGATGATCAGCCCTTTGGTAACATGAATTCTGAAAGTAGCACCTTTTCCAAATGTTTAGCAGACTATTCAAGGCACAAGTGGACTAGTCACTTCCACAAGAGAAACAGATGTAAGGAACTACCTAAAGTCCCCACAATTTGAATAGAAACGTTCTCATGCACTCCCATCTAACTCCACACCCAGCATCACTGTGGTTAATCTAATTAACAACACACAGACAGGATTTAAAATCAGTATGGTTGCAACTCTTACAGATTCCAAATTCATGCCACCCATCTGTGGGTGGCAAAACTTGATCAAAAAAAAGTGAACTACTTTGTAACAGTTCAAAATGAAAGAGCATGTTATGCTTAAGTTCCTAATATTCAGCTCTTCCACTAAGATTTGGTGGATATTATCTAATGTTTGCTAGATATAGGAAAATTACTCTTTCCTATGATCTGAAAAAGAGATGAATTCATATTCCAATTTGTTTAATTTTATAAGGAAAATGTCTGTAAAGTGAGACAGTAATGAGACATTTCTTTATTCAAATCAGATGCCTGGGTTATAATCCTCTTTTTCAATGATAAACCACATACTAAAATGAGTTATTAATATTCATATAAATAAAAATATTTATCCTATTTTAAAGCAACATTGTACTAATTTGGCCAGGAAAAACCTGTTTGTTTTCTAATAAGGTGCAATAATGCTTTTCACAAACATTTTTTTTTGCCACTAAATATGCAACTGAGAAAAACCATCTTATACCCAGCCTCCAAGTTAGCACATACAAAATAGACCTCACCACTTTGAAAATGGTATGATGGCATTTCTAATCAGGTGGTTTAAGAACTTTCATTAACTTCACTGAGTTAATACTTCAAGATTCACAACAAAGCTTGTTTCCCACAGACCACAGTGTCCATCCACTACACAGGGTACACAGTTTGTCTCAATCTTGGTTTTAGCTAGCTGAAAAATTCTATGGAAGGTCCTCCCCAAATCAAACACATAAAACTCAGTCTCAAAATAAACCCAGAACGACATTGCTCAACAATACTTAGTAAAGCAAATAAGTTCTAAGAGAGGCTGCCACATACACAAGTGCTTAAAATCTCAACAGATGTGTAAATATACATACATATGTATACACAGGACTTTTCAAACAAACTGGTGGTGACCAAGAGATAAGACAAAATCGTAAGATATTACAACAGCCAGGTAAACAATCTTATAAATGTGCACAGCTATTCCAGGCTGCTATCCCAAACAGCTATTAATTTCTTATTTATTACCTATCTAAGTGAGGAAAGCATTTGAAGAGAATTTTCAGGTTAAAAAAAAAATTAAAAATTAGGTCTCACTCCCTGTTCCACTGCTTTTGAAAGCAAGAACACATATGGGATCATGATGCTGTATGCAAACTGCAACCTCTTATCAGGACTCTGAGTGTGATAATATTTAGATGAGTAGAACCAACTGTTTGGACAGGGCTGCCACAAGCTTGGCATTGTTTCCTTTCCTTGTGCTGTGTTTTATTCTCCAGTTCTGCTGTGAGGTGTTGCATGATGGCACCTCCCAGTTATCTCCCCAAGCCCAGAAGCAACTCCCAAAGTCTATTCAAGTACATCAGCCTGAGGGCATACAGTTATAACACAGTTGGTGCTACGCCTCGTAGCACTCAGGAAGATTAGCCTATTTTTGTCTAGCACTGGGGGTGGGAAAAGCTACATTATGCCCTACTGAGTCACTATGAAATCAACAGCATCTCTTTAAACTGCACTCTGAGTTTTGGACTACAGCTTACACCAGTGAAAGCTCAATGGGAATTTGTGTAAGACTCCCCAACCCATCAGTGGCCTACATTCAGTTTTTTAACTCTACTCTCCTTCAAGGGCACAAGCAGTAAATCCTCCCCAAAGTAATTTACACATTTTGGTAAAAAATGGATTACATACTGCATTGAATTACTCAGCTAGCATCAATTAGCCACTGCAGGAAGAACACATCATGTGCTTGCACAGTCTCATGGTGCATTTTTCCTCAAATCAATTTTACTTTAAAAACACTTCAAACTTTTCAGCATTTTAAAGTTGACTTGGGGAATGAAATGTACTTACATGAACTAGCCCTCAAATGGTTTTCTCAAGTAATCCTGTAAAGTGGTCCTTAACATGTTCCCAGAAATGAGTTTCACTTGAAGACCTATAGGCAACTTACGCAAACCTGTATGCAACTCTAATTTGGTAATCTTGTCATATTAATATTAAAATATGCATATAAAAGTAAGGTCAGAATAGCACATTCTAAAAATTCAAATTTTACTTGTGTCAGTTCCTTAGGCTCCTTATGAGCTGGCTTGAGACCTATGCTGGCATATTAGAGTTTTAAACTGTATGTGGCTGAAATCTAAGGACTGACTTACTTGCAGAGGTTAGCAGTAGCTAAAACATGCCATTTAATTTCACTTCTGCAAATAATTTTGACTTTTATGTCCTCTGCAATATTACTTTCTACTAAGCAACTATCATTATGTAAAACTATTTTAAAACACATTGCCAAGTTTATCAGCAAATACATTCATAATAAAATTTTACACTGATTTAGTTATTTAATCGTTATTCTGGAGACTAAATACTCAGTATTCAACCACCGATGTTTCACCTTCACTATCTCAGGAAGAAAGCCATGAAAATGCGAACAATTACTTTAATAAAACTTTCTCAAATAAATCTCATTTCATTAATCAAAGTTAACAACATCCAAGATCCAAAATGTAAGATCCTGAATTTCTGCTATAGCATGTGCTGTGTTGACAGGAAGAAAAAGTCGTGTCCCTAAATATGTTCAGTATTTGCACAGAAAGATGCATTAGTTTTCCTAGCAAGATAGTCTTGATGATCTCAATCCCCTACAATGTAAGCTTTTCAGATTTATAGATAAATGTTGGGATACACTCTTCTGACTAATTTTTTCATTACCAAACTATTCAAGTATCCATGCTTTCCAAAGGCACGTGCAGCTGTGCAGCTGACATTTATTCGTAACACAACTACTGTGTCAGAATTAGGAACTGCAGACACAATCTGTAATTAGCAAACACCTCTCTGGCCTCATCACCATGTTAAGCAAAAGCCCTCTAACATATTTTGTAAATGTTTCTCATTAACTTGTACCTATTTCCTTTTTATGAAATACTCAAATGGTGTTTCCTGCTGCAAACCATTCACTTCAGGTTTCACTTTCTACTGAAACCGGACAGAAAAAAGCAGTGAATGAAATTACAACCCATCTAACCACCAGAGCATTCTTCAGGTTAAACAAACCCTGATTTCTGGAAGCTTAAAAAGAAACAAGCACAACTACTGTTTCACTGTCTTTGAAAATAAGTTATTACTTGTGACTTTTCACCTGTGTACACTTCTGCTCTATTATAGAACTACCAACCACAAACAACTGAAGTCTGCCTCTCCCTTGCCTGCACAAAGAGGGGGAACTCCACAGACTGAGCAGAAAAATCATGGTCTGATTTTCCCCCAGCATAGGAACATCTCCCAGGTGTGGCCCCATGATGTCATTGGCTTCTAGTCTTAGAAAACACTTCCACATGCCTGACTGCCCAGGGGAAATCCTAACAGTGCCTGAGTGACGGGTTAGGCCACGTCTCTCTGGCTTGCAATTTGTGCCTCTCACATCAAGTTCAAGAGCAGCCCAAATCTCTCTGGTGGAGGTTTAGTACAGACACCACTCAGTAACATTTTAAACTCATGATATAGAGATGCAGGGGAGAGAGGCAAAGGAGGGAAAAAACCAAACTTAGCAATTCTCCAACTTTTTCATATTAGGATGGAGCAATAAAAGTTATCAAATTTATTATTTTAAAACCACACATAAAACTATATTAAGCCAATTGAACCACTGTTTTCATCATTAATGCATACAACAAAAGACATTTGGCAAGCAACACAGGGACTTATAAGTATTTGAAGTTGCTCAGTTCTTAATATCATTTTCATTTGTTTGTTCTGCTTTGCCTCCCAATCATTGATTTTTATCAAGATGCAGTCAGCTAAGATTCAAAGTGAACTGCAGAAAACAGTAAGAAAAGCAGGTAAGAGTGCAAAAATGCATTCCAGGTAATTCATTGTTGGGTCAGTCTCTTGCTCAGACAAAAGGCCAGGCACAGAGGAACTACCAGGAACCTTCAGGAAGAACAGTTTAACAGTACCATAGCAATTAAACTAAGCCTGTTGTAATCAAAAGTCTTGAAGGATAAATCACTAAGGAACTGAAGATTTTTTTATCTGCATCCTGCACAAAACTACTTCCCATTTTAAATGGGGTGCCCAGTTTGGTATTAAGTGAATAAGCATCACACTGTATCTTAAACATAACCTTTTATGGTTTATTTCAAGACAGACTTTTTTATCAAATACCTTCTCAGATTTTCTTCTATAGTTTTCATTAAAGTCTCAAATCAAAAAGTAAAACTGAAGTACAGCAGGTGATTCAGATAGGTCCAAAACTGGAAAATATATAGCAGATGAAAAAGGGGAAGAGGCAAGTAAAACTAGGAAAAAGCATAAAGGCTCAACAAACATAAGAGAAGACATATATTAAAGAGACAAATGAATATTTTTACAGTAAACATAGCCATGAACAACAAGTCATGAAGACAGAATCCTTAAATCCAAAGCAATGTGTTGGTATATGCACTTTTCAACAAGAATAGTAGACCACTTTTTGCACAACTAACTTGAGATGCCTGAGGGATGGGATGCCATCCAGAGGGACATGGACATGCTCAAAAAGTCAGCCCATGTGAACCTCACGTGCAAGGTGCTGCACCTGGATTGCACCAACCCCAGCTACTTACACAGGCTGGAGGATGAAGGGAATGAGAGAGTCCTGCTAAGGACCTGACGGTGCCGGTGGATGAGAGGCTGCACATGAGCTGGCAATGTGCGCTCACAGCCCAGAAGGCCAATTATGTCCTGGGCTGCACCAAAAGAAGCATGGCCAGAGACTTGAGGGAGGTGATTCCATCCCTCTACTCCACCCTCATGAGATTTTGAGCACTGCATCCAGGTCTGGAATTCCCAACACAGCCAAGACGTGAACCTGTTGGGAGACCTCAGTGTAGCACCTCAGTACTTACAAGGGGTCTGTAAGAAAGATGGGGACAAACCTTTTGAGCAGGGCCTGTTGTGATAGGACAAGGAGCAGTGTTAGACTAGATCTACAGTAAGAAATTTTTTACAATGAGGATGGTGAAACACTGGCACAGGTTGCCCAGGGAGCTGGTAGATGCTCTATCCCTCAACACATTCAAGGTCAGGTTGGATGAGATGCTGCACAACATGGTCTAGCAGATGTCCCTGCTCACTGCAGGGGAGGGTCAGACTCGATGACCTTAAAGCTTCCTCCCAACACAAACTATCCTATGATTCTTAAGTGCACCTACACTAAAGCACCCTGTACAGCCTGCTGTCCCCTGCTACCTAAAAATCTGGAGATAATGTACTATTTCAACACATGAGACAAGTACACAGGCTGTCCTTGACCTGATTATATTTAAATACGATGACCAAAACTGCTCTGTCATTTTGTCTCTTGCCATCATTTAATAGCAATAGCAGCTTCTTAAGACACAAAAGTAGCTAAGTGTTCAAAACAATCCTGTAAAAAGACTATACTTGAGACCACATGGCTTAATAAAACATTAGATTTGAATATATATGATTGTATTACAAGCAAACAGAAAATGCAGTCCCAACTTCTCATTCTGTCCCTAGAATTATTAATATAAATTGCAAACAAAGAGAAGACAGAGCAAAGCCTGAACACGACATGCAAGTGTTTTCTCATGGTTTTGACAATGATGTGCAGTCAACCATGTCAGAAGGCACTGTTCCAGAAAATTAGTATATAAATGAAGAACGCAGATTTAGATCTGAAAACAAATATTCACATAAAACAAGTTCTGAACTCAATGCAAAGTCCACTCGGAGACTACCATGCAGTAAACTTAATTAAAATGGAAAAACAGGCAGTTTGAGTAGCAATAAATGGTAATTGTAAAACATTGTTGCCACACATGTTAACATAACTTGACAACAAGTCTTTGCTGTAAGCTCATGACTGTGGGGATCAGGTCAAGTCTTCCCTACCTAGACTGTGGGGAAAGTAATCATGAAACTACAAGCAAGGACCACACTGGGTTTACCCAATTCCTGGCCAGGAAAATAAAAGGCTGATGTGTAATGGATGGTCTTCCCCAGAGTTAAAACCATGCAGAGACACCAAGCTCTCCTTCTCTCCTTCATCATTCATAAAGTATAAAAATATTTAAACGGGAACAAAACAAACAAAACAACAACCAGAACAAAAAAGAGAGAAAAATAAACCACCAGGATACCTCCATTACACAGCAGTGATATTTTTTACTTAGCATCTAATACTTAAAACAGACACGAGGAGTATCAACAGAAAACAAATAGCCCCCAACAAAAAGAGGCAGAGAAGGATCATTAAGTGAATAAAAATACTTTAGCTCTACAACTGCATGCTACTTCTATCTCTGACTTGAATATTTAATTTGCACTGTTGATGACAAAAATAGCAGTGCATTGGTCCAGAAGTCAAAGACCAAGTCTTTTTAAGTTAGGGGAAAAAACAATGTTGCCAACAGCCTTTTAAGGCCAATGTCAAGTCCAAGCCCATTTCACGTAGCAACTAAAATACCAGAACGACCAACAGGCCCAAGTAACTGTAATAGCAATATACTATTTGTTTCTAGAGACAATATAATTTTACACCTACGCCATTTGAATCTCAAAATCCCAGCACAGAGAGAAGACAAGCAAAGAACACACGCATCAAGCAGGAGAATCTAGGTCAAAGTGGGAGAGGGATTTCCTTAAAATAAACTACAGTTCAAGCATGTGAGAACATGGAACAGCTTATGAAAATGTGCTTCGACTTCTCTCCCCTCAACTCCTTCCATCTATCTGCTGTACTAACAGAAACTTGTTGTGCTTTTCCTCTTTGGAAGCCTCCATGTTTTTTCAAAAAATGAAGCCCAAACAAACAAAAAACCCCATGTTTTCTACCCTTCTTTGGTGGTAAACAATTTCACTATCACAGGAGAAAAAGATAAAACTCTTCAAAGTCGATACAGACTTCCTTTGCAAGTCACTCATTTATTGCCTTATTGTAGTTTATATTTGTGTTACTTAGACAAATATTTGTAAATTCAGGAAGTTTTGGGGTTTATTTTCCATTTCACCATCAACTTTTAGTTACTGAAATAATCGATTGTATTGCAAGTACTGTTTCAGTTTAATTGAAGCTTTTTCCTCCTCTCTCCTCCTGGAAGGTTATATAACTTTTTACAGCAACTGTTGCTTTTTGTTGTGTTGATTTTGGAGTATCTCATGCACATCTGCCCAATCTTCCTGGAATCTACTAAACCTGAGGGAATATTAACACACCAGGATTCTCAACTTCAGCATGACTTTATCCTGCATCATAGCCCAGATTTCCTTTGCAGTAGGAGAGTGACTAAAATGATCACAAACTCTATGACCTAAGTATATGCACTCAATATTTTCACAGCAGTTCCTTGCTTTTACATAAACTAGCCTTTTAAGTGTCACCAGAAGGTTAGCTACTCTAGACATTATGTTATATGCTTTTAAACAATTACATACTTATTTCATTGGTGCAGTTGATATCTGATCTCCTTATTTGTCTTTTTAAAATCACAATTGAATATTGCACATTATTTCTAGACATCTATTGCAGGATCCCTACTAGGGGGTCTATTGCTATGTTCATGTCAGATCAGATATATCATAGAAACACTCTGTGCTCAGTTACACATTCTGTAGAATATTTAAAATCGGAGCACACAAAGGGGTTTTTCTGACAATATCAGGACACCATTACCCCCACAGGACTCCAAATACAGCTCTCTGAGGCCAGAGAGCTTCTATTGACATCAACAGACACCAGAACCAGTCCTCAGATTCCCATTTCTGCAAGACATTAGTTGCAAACTTCCTTCAGAGAATAGGGATGGCAGCAGTTTGTTGTTGTGGTGCACCAAACAGCAGAGCCTGCTGTTCGAAGGGGTGTGCAGGGCTCACAGAGCCGACAGAACAAGTACCAACATTATTCTGGCACACAGGTAGAAAGGAAGAACCTGACAACCCTGCAGTAGAGAAAAATTACTCTCAAGCATGGAATTCATAATGAAAACACTGTCTGGCACCTCCAGTGTGTGGGAGGGCATTTCATGCTCTGTCAGGAATTACTGCAGCAGCAATTAAGTTTACTGATAGAAAGGTGAGTGGGAATGAGTGAATACTGTAGATCTCCAGGAAAATCAGTTTTCATATAGTTTTAAAAAGCATGATTTAAGAACCCTCCTATTTCTATATAACGAAGCCGCTCCTTTTTCAAGCACAGTCTAAAAATCTGTGCTACTGTACTTGAAACAGAAGAAATCCCTGATCTTGTAACAGCAGACATCAATATTCATACAGAATGTACACATTAAATATACTCATGAGGTTACTTGCTTCCATTGCTGAACCTATTCTTTAGCTATTCACATTTTGCACCTTCAGTTTCCCCTCCAATTTCCATTCACTCCACATACACCCTGCTTTTCCTCTAATCATTGAGAGATCAAAGTGTCTCTGCAAAGTGGAGCACAAAGTTCAAGTCAAATTTTCATGTTATGTCAAAGCATCTGGAAACAACTCATTTACCTCTATTAAATGCAAGTTTACCATTACAGCAAACATTTTGTAACCAATACTTCACAAGGCTGTTAAGTCTTATATTAGCAATATACAGCTGCTGTTTCTACCATCCTCTGGGGTTTTCTGCCATTTTCTTTAAATAGTTGAAAAATATCAGAATATTAAAAAAAAAAAATGTTGCCTTCAATGGGTGCCTCATCTCATTTTCCCCTATAATTTTCTTTCCTTGAAGGCACATTCATTTAAAGCTGACACATTTCTCCTGACCCCTCCACTAGCATGCTTAAATAGTCATTGAAATCTGTCATACAATACAGAACATTCCACCTTAAGATGATAAATTCAAAAATAGTATCTTCATAAATTCAATTGAAGCATTGAAAAGTAACAGGGTTTACAGAGTCACCTCAGCTACAGTTTATTTACATCCCACCACTAATAAATACTTGCCAGCTTCTGACACCTCAGGACAACTTCCAGTACAAATGTGTCAGAGGCTACAGATACTGCACACACTCATTCCATCACCTACTTTGACAACAGTTTGGAAAACAGTGTTTCTAAATTATATTCCTCTTTTTGTTTTCACCTGTGATCATTTTAAGATCATTCTTACTTTGTACACATTTAGAGACTACTGTTCAAAGAACTCTTGGAATTACTTGGTTGCAGTGGCAGGAAAAATGTGCACCACTGGTTTTTTGGCCTTTTGCACATACACAACTTCAGTTCAAGGAAGATGGAGGACTATTCACAGGAAAACATGATGAAGGGGAAAGTTGAAAAGCAAAGAACCACCTGAAAAAGACACACTTCCTTAATCTCACCACTGTTACTAAGAATCAGAATTTCCAAAGTAATACGTACATGATCAGATGTGCAATTGAAATCTCATGCCACTTACAGATATTCTCTACTAACTGTACAAACAGCACACTTAAAGGCACACAAATAACTTAGCATACATGTTCTTAATCCAATTTTATTCATTTAAATACAGTTGTTTTCCCTTCCGCTGTCTTAAGTGGCCTCAAGCTCACCAACAGCTTTCAGAAGCTGACTCTGTGTTCATTTGCATGGGCAGTAAAACATACAGCTCAGCCATCTAAATACAGCGTATTCCAACCCCAGCTTGTGCTTGGCGAGTTCCACACAAGCACCCCGTGGAAAGGGCTGAAAAGCACAGCCATGAGGCACCCAAAGCGTGGCCAACACTCCCACTGCAGGACTGCACAGGCTTGTTCAGCTCAGCATCTCCACCCCTGCACAGGCAGCTGCTCCCACGCACATAGCTTGTCTCACTAAAGAATCCCACTGAGCAACGCCTTTCAAGTTTGTCACTGCATTTTTACCTGGTAGCTTTCCAAGAAAGGTGACCCAGGCTAGAGAAACCATTGCTTTTACACACTACATCCCTAAAACTGGAAAACCAGTGCCAGGAACAATTAGTCTATTTGTGCTATGACAACAAACAGTAAAAAGAAAAACCCATGTCTCTAGATCCAAATCAACTTCAGGAAGAGAAATTAAATACTAAATATATGGAATGGATGGAATACAGTAAATTTTTTAACAATTATTCCATTTATATTCCAAAATAAATTCTGTTAAAATTACAACTAAAGAGTACCAGGAACACATTTTTTGGCTTAAATTCAACCTTAATTCAGAACTTGTTTACTGGGTATTCAACGATGCAGCAATAGTAATTTACACTGCAAAATATGTTTTCAAAACCAGACAATATTCAAAGCAGGATATCTTTGCATGGCACAAAACATGAAACTCTCAGCAATTATTTACAACATACAATAATTAAAAATTTCTGTGCATTAGGCATAGGTATCAAAAATTTGAAGCAAGCCTTAAGATACCTGACTTAATATCTTAAATAAGACATTTCTAGTGCACACAAAAAAATAAAACTCAACAATTCTCATTCTTCTGCTACTTGCGCAATCAATCTAATTTTTAATAAGCTAAATTTGTATAAAAGGACCACATTTTAACAACTTTAAATCATTCTCCAACATTCCCTCTTGATTCAAAGTTGTAAAAATTCTTGCTGCAAATTGTAAAGTCAGGAGGACTTCACGATTATTAATTTTGGTGACAA
>JAOXXN010000120.1:23537848-23564906 GCA_026770055.1 Myrmophylax atrothorax
GAGAGCTAAAAAGGGCTTGATAATTCTTGATAATGATTAGCACAGTAAGGTACTGGCACCTTATGAGGACATAAGCTCAATTAAGATGCTGTTGTAGAGTCTTATGATCCACAGTTCAAAAGCAAATAAAATCTTTATAAGCAGCAAAGTTTCAAATGACCCAGCACTGAACTTTGAATATGCATTTTAAAAGTAGTGATACAGCAACTCAAAACTGAGTTCCTAGAGTTTTCCATGTCATAGTGGATTCATGAGGATCACTTACATCACAATGGATTACAGAATTGCTATCTGTTCCAACCTAATGTTTTGATCAAAACAGTATCTTTGATATTGTCACAGCCATACCTTTCCTCAGTACCATGTAACAAATACCCACGCTGCTGACTCAGACAAAATTGTCACTGCTTCACCTTCAGCAGGAGACAACAAAATGCAGGTCAACAAAAGTCAACAGGGAGCCCTACTTCATGTCACACAGAACTAACTAGACAGACTCAAAAAAGCAGAGCCCCTGGTAGGCCACTCTTACAGCAAGGTTACACATATGAGAGCACTGATTTAACAAGAGAAGCTGCAAGAGCAGACAGCTCCAGTAGATGAGGAGATCAGCACAACAGCCAACAAACTCAGCACAAAACATCACAACAGCAGTCCCTGTTCAAATCAAAGCTCCCAGGAAAGCACCTGTGGCTGGTCACAGTTAAATCCAGTGTTGTGGTCCCAGAGGTATCAGGTGTAGCTGCACCCTCCATGCTTTCCCCCTCTCCAAACAGCCTCGCCATGCAACTGTCTGGGCTGCCCAAGTGCAACACAGCAGTTATGCCAGACTGCTTTTATGTCTAGAGAAATTTTAAAAATTCGTCTGGCTTGCTTAGTCAATATGGAAGCTTATGTGGGTTTGCAAAGACTGTCATTTTGAAGTCAAAATTGCAAGGTTAGAAGGCCAAGAGATGTGCTATGTATGTGCTTCTTCCACCATAAGGGTGGCAGGAAGAACCAGAAGATGAGCTGGTTTGAGAGTCTGCAGCTTTAAAAACAAGATGGCACATACAAAGTGATTATTGTTTTCTGTTTTTTTTATTTCCCAAGTTTTTCATTATTTTTCTTAAAAGCTATCAAAGGCCACTAGGTTTGTCCAATGCACAATACTGACTGAACTTGAACACCCATCTATTTTCTTACATCAAAATTCTCAAAACCACTGACAGATATGATTCTCAGTGGAAAACTCAGCTGCCTTTTTAAAGTCTAAGTTTTGAGGTCAGGTTAGTTAGTGCTGAAGTCTGTCAATGCAAAGAAAGATTACAGCTGCATTAAGTTGGTCACCTCTAAAGAAAGCAAGAAGTTAAAGGAGAGATTTGCTGGAGAGCATTTTAGTAGTGACTTGCACTTAGCTTCTTCATACAGCTAAAAGAACTGTTTAACGGATCAGCAGCTCTGCACAAAGTGCCCTTTCCCTTCTGCAAATTTTCTCCAACTATTTTTAACAGACATCTCCTACAACAGAAGTTAAAGATGGTAGTATTTTTTCAACAAGATTTATTGGTTACTTCAAATTTGGAGGCAATTTTGAGAAATCAACCTTTAGTCTAAATTATCATTACTATGAATTATATGTGAGTAGATTGAAAAGGCTATTACAAGAACTTACAAGCTCACATGTTTTAAAAGAAAGGTTAGAGTACCTACATTGTAATTAATAAATTATTTGGAATATTCTAACGGAGACCAAGGAAGACTCTAATCCCCTGTTGTTCCCCACTTTTTTTTAATACTAATTCATAAAGTTAACCTGTATCATTACATGAAACAGGTTTGACATAACTATAATCTAATATTTAATAAAGATATAAATGACAACACAGCAGTTACTTCACATGTCCTGTAGGCTCCAGAAACCACAGAGCAAGCATCTGTCAGTTCTGCCTACACCTGAGATGGGACCATATCATGGACAAGTGTGTGTCAACCAGTGCCTTTAGCAGAACAGGCGTCCTGACAGAACAGTCTAATCCCTGCGAGTTAAAAGACTGCTTAGTGAGTTTTAGTTGGGCATCTAATGATTCAATATCCATCAGTTTTCTCTTGTAAAGTGAAAATGAAACTCTTATTACCAACTATTAAGCTAACCACAGCAACTACAAGGATAAAACTCTGAGACTATTAAAACCAGAAAAAAGTTCATATTTAAATTAATTCATTTTGCAATAAAATATATGAGGGAAAAAACTTTTTTAAAAAAATTCATTATATGCCACTCATGTTTTGGAAAAGTTACTTGATTATATTACCCAGAAAACTTTCAGAAATATTTCCAAAACTTTATAATGTAATCATCTAAAGAAACACGCTTTCCTCATTGAAAACAAACATTTTTATCACTGCGGTTGTTGTATGAAGAAGTACAAATTACTAAGAGAAACCTCCAAATTAAAAAGGAGCATAATGCTAAAATCTAGGAAGCTCTACAAAAGACAACCCTTCTCACTGGCAATAAGAAAAAGGCACCATCAGCCTGCAGTCTCTCATTAGTAAGCACAGTCCTCAGGATATTTGGAAACCTACTACATTATTGTGTTTCTCTTTCAAAGGAAAACATTACCCTTCAGCACAGCAAGGGAGATCATTAGAGCACTTGGGTACCCACTTCTCAGAGATGCAAGGAGAGCTAAACATCAATTGGTCTGATCTCAGTCTCCTCCACAGGAAACACTGTGTTTCAGTACAAGAACTGGTTTCTCTTCATTAAAAAAAATAACACATAACTTAAACATGTTCATGATGCCTTTTTTCATTTTCCCCCCTTAATTACTGACTATGTTAGGAGACAGCAGTTCAGAATTCTTAATACACAGATAAGTGGAAAACATTGCAGTAGTATAAGCCATGAGTCTGAAAAATAACACTAGTGAAAGACATCACTTCTCTTCACCCACCTGCAGGCAAACCATGAGAGGAGAGCACATCCAACACACAGACACAGGTGGACACAAATCACAACCCACACCCATTCTGTGATGGAGGTTCAGGACCTTGAGAACAATGTTCACTATCAGCATCTATAGACTATCAAGATATTTCTAAAGCATCCTAATGTTTCACAGTGTAAGTAGTCATAGTACTACAAACTAGCAATACTGTCGTTGTCAGGGCTGCTGAAATGGTGTAACTCTTGTGATAAACCACTGTGTTTTTATGGAATAGATTACAGAGTTTTAGTGGCCTCTGGTCCAATCTGAACTGAATTTGATTTTTTAAGAGGCGCTAACACAACACTTAATGAAATGAAAAGCAGCTTTGGGAAAAATAAAACGCCCACCACCTAAAAAAAGCAAATACGGTTTATATAATTGGGGCTGTATTTGTCTGAACTTTAAGCACAAGAGAGTGGGAAAATCAAATTATATTAAGCTCCACAGAAAAAGCATGCTGTTTTCTACCATAATATTTGCCACTTCACACAAAAGAAACATTTATGTGAGGGTTTTTTCCACACAGGACATAGTTATGTGTGCTGACAGAAATGCATAGAAATATTTTACAAAGGGTACTGAATAGAAATGACTAATTAGACACTAAAAGCACAGACAGGGCTCTAGCTGCCCACAGGGAAGAGCGATCTCTCCAACCAGACCTTTAATGAAGTGAAAGATAAAATGCAAAAGGAAAAAAAGGAAAAAAAAAGAGTCATATAACCTCTACTCATATAATCTAAGTGGTATTTCTGAGAAAATATATTTTAGCATCAAAGTACTTCAATGGATTAAAGGTATGTTTGGTACAGACCATAATATTCAGTATCTAGATGGATCCTTTGTACTGAAAGCACTTCTACAGGCATTCAGAGACCAGCACAAAGACCTCTGAAGATCAAATTGTGCCACAAGACATTTCTATGAAATTCCAACACAGCAACACCAGTCAAGCGAGTGCAAACTGAAAGGACGAGAAATGATAAGTGTTAGGGAAGGACAGTTCTAACTCCCTTTTTTTAATTACCAACAGCAGTAAAAAAGCTATTTGTGTTCATTTCAACTTCCACCTCCTTTTTATGATGGTGCCTGAGTCACAAGCACGGATATTAGTCACAAGTTTGGGAAGCAGGCAGTTCCCTTATATTTGTGCCTAGATCACACATTCATACAGCACCGAGGGCAAACTAGAGAACAGACTGAAGCCTGAGTTACCCAAGACAGCCTGAACAGATGTGAGGCTACAAGGGGTATTAAAACCAAAACGTAACACTGTCACTTCATGTCAGGGAAGGTGGGGTTTTCCCCTGTGAGATTCACTTTTGCTGACACTGAATACCCGTCCCTTCAGCACCCACTTCACTGGCTCTTTTGCATGTCGCGTTCCCCACCCCACACAGCTTTCAGGAGCCTCCCAGTAACTGCATGAGAACTGAGGCCAGTTGCTACCAGCCACCACCATAATGGGATGAAAGAGTAAAAACAGAAAATGGACTCTACTTAGCCCATTGTTCACTAAATCCACTTTAGTTCCTGTGGAAGAGATAAAGCATGTCAATCAAAGTCCAGAAATCTTGCCCTCCTACTCCTCTAAATGGCACCACTTTACAAAGTACACAGCTGCAGCTATTTGTCTTTGCCTAAAGAGCCTTAGAGGCAAAACCAGAAAGTGATGGCATTTTATGTAAAAGCAGCATTTTATGGCAAAAATAGTTGAGGAAAGGCCAGACATTCAAAACAAGCATATAAATAGGCAGTAATGAGATGAGGAAATTTGGCTTCAATTCACACCTCAGAAGGTACAATCACTTTCTCTTTTTAATTTGTAAAATACTGATGTTACACACAAGGAGACACAGGTTTGTGAATACGGGAAATTTTTCTATTGCTTTTCTATTTTAGAAAAGCAGAATTATACAAGAATCCAAGGTAGAAGAAAAGAAGAGATCCTTGCCATAACAGTTAAATGCTCTTCCTACACCCTCAGCACTTACGGCAAAACATGAGCTCCTGACCTTTCCTGTCTGTTTCTGGGATGTTGATGAGAACAAATTAGCTGGGAATCTCGTTTTGATTTCCACTCTGTTCCTCAGAATGTACCCAAAAAGCAAAACAGTGCACTTACACCTGTTGAGCATGAGGAAAAATGTGAAAATTGCCATAATGGATTTAACTGGAAGAACTGCTTTTCTACATTCTGTCACCAAGACTGTTATGTGCAAGTTGTTTCAGTGAAAGAAAGCAACACAGAACTTGTCTCTTCAACTTTTCTTCTGAGAAGTTGGTTCATGCCCTGAAGACTGCAGATTTTATCTTCTCACTTGTTTTAGTATTTGTTGCAACAACTGTGTAGATAGGAGCAATATAAATTCCATTTAAATGCTGTTTGAATCCTGCTAAGTCCAAATTTGAGAGAGATCCTAGAAAATGCTGCTGTGACCAAGGAGTATCATCCCCTCTAATCACCAAGTCAAGATCCTGTGACCATGGCAAAGCCACACAGCAGCAAGCCCAAAATTGCAGCTACGTAAATAAGAAAGCAAGAATAAACTGGAGATACAGACCCAAGGGTTTAATCAGCTCCTACATAATGTGTGTGCATTTAAATGTCCAGCTTCATTAAAATTCTTTCAGCAACATCCAGTAAGGGGAGCAAATTAGGTACTTAGAGATACAACTGCTCATGTATCAAGGGCTCCTTTCTGTAAGCCACACTGGATGGTTCCCCAACATGTGCCATCTTGGACAGCACAATTCCAAAAGTAGGGTTATCAAAAGAGAAGCATGTTATACCTCTATTACGCTTTTTTTCTTTAACAACTGTATGTTCACTAATACCAGATTACTAGGACATCAGACAAAGCTCCACTGTGGTACTGGCAGAATTGCACATTTGGGGTTAACAATTTAGCACACAAATCATTCCTGGCTCCTTCACAGATTTCAGCAGCCAAAGTACATTAGATTAGTTCTGCTCTGCCAAAAGGAGTAATTATCACTATATGCAGTAAAAAATAGCTGTAAGGATTTCTAAGTGAATGAAGTATGGACTCGCTGATGAAGTTTTAATTCAACATCTACTAATGTTGTTTCATAAGCCAGCAAGAGAGAAAAGAGCAATATGAGAGTCAGTAATGGCATTTGTAACATTTTTCTTGTTCATATGCATGCAGCTTTTCTTGGAATCTTTTCTTTCAATCCAGAGTGTAGGCAAAAGGGTCATAAGGAATTTAAAAACCAAGTCAATGCAAGAGGATGAGTGCTCCTATTTTCAGTGAGCAAATGAAAGCTACCAGGCTGCCTCCAGAGATTTTTTTAAGTGTCCCAACACCACAAGTAAGCCTTATGCTTTCCTTCACTCTTAGATAAAACCTATTCATTTGCACACTGCATTTAAGAAAGAAACTACCACACACAGGAAGAACATGTCACTCACAGCAAAGGAATTCAGTTTTAGGTTCTGCTTTGGCCTCTTGTTCTGAAAACACCATCTCAACATTCAGATCATCTATCTTTCTAAATCTCAAAGCTGAAGCAACCAAGTCAAATCTTAAATACCTCCTAAATTTTGTTCTCAAAAAGTTACAAAGCAGGTACACTAATACATATGGAGGACACAGTGCACTGAGTCCTGGAAGAGGCAGGTCACTATCAGCATCTCACCAGCTTACAGCCCATACCTTGGCTCTTTGTATAGTTAAGCTTAAGAACCACTTTTGGGTAACTAAGCATTCAAGAGTGATACCATTACATAACTGTGAAGAATTTTACTAAGTAATGTGCTAAGCAAAGAACCACAGACACTTCTTAATTCATGAGATTCAGGAATAGCTAGGGAGATCTGTAAGTGTTTTTACCTTTCTAGATGTGGGCATTCTTTGAAGGTCTACACAACACATAAGATGCTGTATGAACTACAAAACATACTCAATTCCTTCGAACCACTGTTAACACTGTATGAATATTAATAGTATGTTCTTTACTTGCTCAGTTAACGTAGTAATTAAATATTCATAGCAAAGCTCTTCTTACAACTCCTGACTACCATTCAATTGTGTCTATTGGATTTTGGCTTCAGTATGAAGCTTTGTTTACGTACATTTGCTCTTCTCTGTGCTTCAAAGAAAAAAAATGGAAATTAAAACTTGAAAAAAGCTGAGGAAGCACAAAGGATGCTCAGCTTTTATTAGTACTAATACAGAGTGAATGGAGGCCAGGAAAAAAGAAATTCAGGACTTCTTGTGCATTCCCAACTCTCTCCTTGGCTATGCTGGCACTATAACACATAAGCTGAGCAAGTAAGGGCAAAGAAGCATTTAAATTCTCTGTGTCACTTAAGCCAAGGTACTGGCAACTTCTCCTCAATGGTCATAGAAGCACACTGCCCGACACCTTTTATGGCCTATCATGTGCATCACAACAGGAGTCACTGGGATGCTGAAAAAGCAAAACATCTTTTCTCCTTCACCTATTGCAAGATGAAAACTAAGAGAGATTCAGGAAAGCACATAGTCACTAAACAGATGGGAATACTCGGACCATAAAACCTCAGCTACAGGAATTCCCAAAGTGTAACTGGCAAGAGGCATGGGTGGGAGAGTTCAGGTCAGCATTCCTTTGTGAAGGGCAACTTTTAGAGTAGTCCTTTGTTCCCCACTAGCAAGATTTAAGTAATCTATTCTGCAGTACTTTGCAAAAAGGGAATATGGTATTAAGCATACAAAGCACAGAGATTAGCTGGAGAGTTCCTGTGTTTAGCTACCTTGTCAAATAAGTAGCCCCAGCAGTCTTAGGTCCTTAAATTGTCTTTCACTGCCTTACAAACAATGCAAAAAGAAGGAAGACAAAGGGAACATGGAAAATAGTCCTGAGGAGAACACTAATATGAGGAAGACAGCAACAAGGAAATGAAAAGATGACCACAGGAAAAGGAACAGGAAAGGGACAGAGACACATTGAAACAAAAGTTTAAAAAGAAAATCAAAATAGACAACAGAAAGACAGACTGAGGGGGAAAGAACACTAAAAAAAAGGAGACTTGAGTCACTAATGATTAAATTGTAGGAAACATGAAATAAAAGCCAAACAAGAAAATAATGTGTTAAAATTTTTATGTCAAAATGCTCCAGACAAAACTATTTATGACACTGCCATTTAAAGTAAGACTGTGGTCCCTGTGCTCTAAGGTATATTTGCAACTGTGACATGGAAAGCTGCTTCTGTAAAAGGCAGAACTCTAAAGGACACAGATTTTCTAATTGGATGTATTGTCATTGGTCCCAACTTAGGCTTTCTAATCACTCACATTTCAACTTGATGAAAAATCAGCAGTTGTCGGAAACCCTGAGATTAGCTCAGTTGGTTAAAACTTGGTTGTAATAATGCCAAGGTCATGGGTTCAATCCCCTATGTGGGCCATTGATTTGAGTTGGACTCGATGATCCTTGTGGGTCCCTTCCAACTCAGAATATTCTGTGATTCTGTGAAACCTCAAAACCTATACCTATCTGAAGTACTTAAACTTATTACAGGGCTGGGGGAACACTAAAGCCTACAGCCTCACGGATCTATTTGATCAGACAAAAGGATAGAAAGCCTCAAACAAATCAGCACTCAGTGTTTTTACCATCAGAGAAAAAAATATATATCCACACTGAAACCATGATAAACCTTACAGTACGAAACACAGATCTTTATCTGTGCTAAAGAGAACACGCAAAGCATCTGTTCCATATTGTTAGCTTGGCACACTGAAAAGCTGCTTCCACTGTATCTTGCTATCATTTTATTCATGACCATGCTTGGTTTTTACAAAGGCCCTAATGTTTGTGTAATAACATAACAAGACCTCTTACTTTCCCTATACCTGTGCAAAGGAAATTATTCTGGGGTAGGAGCCCTATAAAGATGCAGCACAAGGCTGGCACACGTACTGAGGGCACAGAATTCACCTGAAGGATCCACACTTGATTCCAGTTCCATTACAGAAACACAATCCCATTCGCTATTTCCAGCCCACACCTAAAAGTGAGCAGCACTGAATTCACCATTTGAACTAGATCTCCTTTGGGAATAAATTGTGGCTCTACTGCCCTGGACACAGGCTCTACAAGCCAGACCTGGACCTCAGCTATGTAATTCCTTTACAAATACCTGCAGTGCAGTTTAAAATCCTGTTTTAAGCTAACATGTACTAACTTGTTCTTTTCTAGGCACTTTAAAAAGTCTCAAAAGGGCTCAACACTGAAACCTGCATGGAAATAAACACAAGTGGGAAGGGCTGATGCCCTTCACAGGGTTAGTCAGGATCTTTTAGAGGTGAACCCAACCCACATAACTCCTATGCTCTTCCATTTATTACTGGCAGATCACATAGATCGTGTACTAGGTCTATGATTTTCAACAGAAAGGAATATTCTTATTAACATTAATTCCTCCTAACATATATGATTCATTACACACTTCAAATGTTTTCTTGAATTGCATATGTGTATTCTTCTCTGAACTCTTATGGTCATGGAATAAATTCCTACCAAGACCTTGATGTAAATACAACTCTATAAATGGCCCAGTGAGAATATGACTGTCCTCTAGTTACCTATTTGAAAAATCCACTGTTCTATTTTTGCTGGCGTGTCACTTCAGGTTTCTAGTTTATTAGACCATGCTCTCCGTGGCAAGGACAGGGGTTTCCAATATATTCAGGGAATACTTCTCAAGGATTGCAAGTCAAGTAAGTAGAACAGATAACAAGTCCTGAAGCCCAAACCACAAACCAGTGGGAATAGCCATGAATGAAAAACAAACTTCAACAGTAAATTTGCAGGATTGGAAGTATATTGTGAAGTGTACATTTTTACACCTTGTGATATTCTCTGAGGAACAGCTGAAATACACCAAGGAATGCTCCAAAAACTATTTCAAAGGATGTCCATTTGTAATCTTGCAAAGCAAAATAATCATGAGCATGGTCTTATGAGAAAGAAGGATATTTATGAAGAAAAAAAATTAAAATCCTAGAGCAACAGCCAGTATTAGATAGCCTAAAATAATCAAACTGTGAATAAACCAAATACTTTGAAAGCTGAGCAGCAGAGTATAATTTAGCATTATCTGGACTCTAGTCTGCTGAGCAATTTGATGCAGTACAATCAGGGTTTTAAATTGAGTATGTGGGCACCAGTGAGAAGTCTGCATTATTGAATCACACTATGTGCTGAGTCTTAAGATATAATTATCATATTTTTCTAAAATTCAATTAAGACAATTATTCTTAAGTTACCATAACATAGATGGCTGTTGCAAACAGCTCATTATAACCAGCGTGAAGGGATGTTCAGTAAAGAAACCAACATAATTGTTAAAAGATTTAGTCTTCAATCTTTGGCAGGTAAAGTCCATGGGAGACCCTACAAAACACCACACATGAAAGCTGCCTTTTCAACAAGAGAGCAACATGAAGCCCGAGATGCAGAGCAAGTTTAACACCTCCACAGAGCCACCAGTGCACTGTCTCAGTTCTGGTAATAATTAAATCCTACAGCAGTGCAGAAGGCAACGAGCAAACTGTCAGAAGCTTTATTTTTATTGTATATTGGCAGTTCCTGCAATATTAGACTACAAAACTCGAGGGCGCTGATGAAGCCCAGAAGCAGCTGCTCAGAGCATGGGGCAGAATGAGACGTTGCACACATGAGACCCCCACTTCAATAACCACCCAGAGAACTCTGCCTCCTATACCTTGGCAGGTATAAATATCTCACCACCAGGTATTTTCACTCTCTTGCTACACAATCACGTTGGGAAAAGATCTACAGAACATTCTATCAAAATAATAATTCCAATTATAAAAGTACAATATGCTTTGCGTTTGGGCACATTACTCCAAGTGTCCACAGATGATGAACTGTGTTAAGGATCACTTTAGAGTAAACAACTCATCCCAGTCTTTAAGCTACTGACTTAACAGCTCAATTACTTCAGAACAACACTACACATATATTGGTGGCCTCACGAAAAGCATATTTCCTGAACCCCTCAAACACACCTATAAAAGGAATTCCTCACGGCTGAAGGAAGGGCTGTGTAAATTACTACTGTTAGTTTTATGTTCCCATTTTCATGTCTCTTAAATTTAGATGTAATATACACATCAGTGCCAGAAATATTTTACCAAGAGGACCTGAGAATCCCTAACTTAGCAAGTCCTCATGCAGTGCTCTGCTGGTCTTCTGAACTTAGTGAGGAGAGCTGCATCCTGCCTGTTTTACTCATAAAATCAAACCTATTAAAATCTAAGGTGGCCACACATGTAGAACAAATTAATTAAATATTTAGAAATTTAGCATAAGTGTATGATAGTATGACAGAGAATCTAACTTGGTTTTACAAATACACCCCTATCATCTTAAATGTACTATCATCAACAACTTTAAAATGGCACTGTAAAATCATAGCAAGATACTGGCTATTTGCACAAATCTACATAAAGATCAACAGTCACTCTTGTCATTGCTAAACATTTCTGCATGAGCAGTAACCCACTGCTGGTTTTGGCACTCATGCATACATAAAGGAAAACACAGCAACCTGATTTAGGGACAGTGAAAGCATCTGCCTACAAGCTGTAGGCAAATATTTTTCTAAACCTATTATACAAAAGAACACATACAAAAGCAAAACAAGCAGCTGCTATAACATACTTCCAGACCTCTGAACAGGCATCAGCTTACTAATTGCCTACAGAACACCACTTTGACAGAAATGATTCCTTAGCTGTTTTTCTAAATAACATGCTGAATGCAAACATTGGAGCTAAGCTGTAAGAATATCTAGGAAGCCTAAATTTTGTCTAGGAAGCAGAGTTTTATGTCTGCTTTTGTTTTGTTCCACAGACTATTCAACTAAATAAAATGGAATCTAAATGAAACACAATATGATCCTGGATTTGTTACCATCTTCTAAAAGGCATAATAGCTTGTTGAGACAACAAAGCAGGTGGCAATTAGAAAGAATAACAAAATCAATATATATGCGACTTGTAATTGGGAATTTATAACCATGACAGATCTTCCTCTGCCTCTCTATGGAGATGGTTCTCAGCACAGAAGCAACAATAGTGATTTTCAGGCAAATGGACACAACAGTCCTGCAAGGCTGATTCTTGCCTTTCAGTCAGATAAGCAGAACAGCAGCATGGAGTCCCTGTAGCAAAAGATAGACTTGTTTGATTTGTTGAAAGATGATAATAGAGTGTGAACAACTAGACAGAAAAATTATTCAGCAAAGGCCTTTTAATAGATCAGAATAAGTGAGGTTATGTGAAATAAGGACAGAAGAGTAATTAGGCAAAACAATTAGACTAGACCCTTGAACTAGCATTTTTCTATTTGTGACAATAATATGCTACTTCTCAATGTGTTCTTCAAAAAAAAAACAGTTATTACACAGTAAGTACTTGACCTAGTCAGCCTAATTATTTAACTCTTGCACTGCTCATTTCTTTCTAAATGAAGCCACAAGAGCAGCTAAGTGGGTATTTTCCTTACCAAGGTCTGGAAACTCATGAGTTTGTGACTCACTGTTCCACAGCTGAACACAGCTGTGCCACCCCCAGCTGACCAAGGTGACTGATCCTCTGAACGTGACTCACAGGGCCACCAAAACTTGTGGCAAGAGCCGCTGCCAACAAGAGGCCACCCCATGGGGAGATGAGCATCTCCACACAAACTCTTGGCAAACTCTGCCACAGCCACTCTGCTCAAGTCTTCCCACCTGCTTCAACAGTCCCATCAGGGCAGAAAGGGGCAGCAGTCTGACTTGAGGACACAAGTTCTCCAGACATCTGCTAAAGCCTGGGAAGTTACACCCTGCCATCAATAAGGCCAACTAACGTTTGTAGAAGTCTGATCTCTCAACTCACAGAGAAAATTACTCTCTAAGGATGGCAGGGGGCCAATAAACTGTCCACCCTCTACCCACTCATGACAGCAACACCAGAGTTAAGAGATACAACTTCTCTACACAGAATTTATTTTTTAAGTAAAAAAGAAGGGAAAACATTGGTTGAATAACAGGGGTAGTAATTATCATCCTATGTAAGGAATAAGTGATAAACATAACAATGGATTTTACTTCATTTTTCTAAATCAGTAGATCCAACCAGCAGGAAACAAGTTTCAACCTCAACAGATTTTAAACATGTAAAACCTGAGATATGTTCAAAGCACATCTTAAAGAGAGTTCCATTACCACGATTGCTACTAAAAAGTAAACTGAAAATAAAATATTTGAGGTCAATCCTGCATTGTCATCAGAGAGATGGAGTAGAAAATAATCTTGGATCCTCTAGTTCAAATGACATTCCTTTTTTAATATCAGTATGCCTTGCCACTCAAGGCTATTTCTGACTAATATTTTTGACAGCTGCAGAGAACTCGTAAAAATTAAATTGTCTCATCTCCATGTCTGTCACAACAAGTCAAGTTACTGTCTGCTAAATGTGGCAATTTCTTGAATGTAATAGAGGACACCGAAGAACATGCATAGGAAATCCAAGAATCTCCTAACAACAATATGGAAATCACTTCTTTTTGTCAATGACTACCATTTTGATAATTTAAAGGGTTTTTTTAAAAAATATGCTCATTCCAAAGCAGCTGGGGGGAGGGGGGGGGAGGAAACATCTGCTATTCATTTATTTGTTCCTTCTAATTGTTGAACACTTCTACTCCAAAGAAGGTTTTAATGATCCTAAAGCAAACAACAGTTTATTATCATTAATACCAAGGGAGTAGACATAACCAAAAGTATTTCTTTAATGTTCACAGAAAACAAAAAAAAACAATCAACCACGCAAACTATTTGGTCATCATGTGTCCTTCCAGTGAATTTGTAGCTACTCAAGATCTCCAGCTTCCTCTCCCCTTGGGACATTAACAATCAATAAGTGAACAGAGAGACATGATAATGGTTGGAAAAGAATATGTCTAAGTTAAAGTGGAAAAATTTTTAAAAGCATCTCCCTAGTTACAAATCACTCTCACAAGTATAAACAGTGAATAAAGTTGAAGCAACCATAAAAGTGCAGACGACAGTTTACAACAAAAACTTCCATGATAGAAAACCAGTCAAAAGACACTTCCCTCACAGCTGCAGATTTCAGTTCTGAAGGGGTATGTAGGGAAAATTATTCTGAAGTTAGGAAAGTTCCAGTACTGAAGTGGAAAAAATCACTGACTTGGATTAAGTTCTCATCAGTATCTCATCATGAAACAAAGAGTCTAAAGCTGCTCTAGGTACTTCAAATCATTCGAAGCCATGAAATCACCCAGCATATTAGGATGAGTATCACAATAATTATTCTTCATATATATGTTCCCCATTAAACCAGGAAATGCATGACAAAATTTTCATTTAGTCCCATGAGAACCTTTAAAAAATAACTGCTTCATCCTCACAAGCAGAAAAATAACGTGAACAAACAGGAGGTTCACATTTACAGAACAGTTACTTGCCATTTATGCCTTGATCTTACTGAGCTTTCCTTTACAGCACATCCACAGACGTCAGTGGAATAACCAGCTGGGCATCACTTCCTTCTCTGCCTCCAACTTCTATGAATTCTAACAGGCCTATAAAGACTGTGTCCATCCACAGAAAGCAAGCAGGCAAAACTCCAGAAATCTGAAGAAAAACTGTAGTTTGAATAAAATGAAAAAAGTTTAAGGAACCTCTGGTAAAGTTACTCTTATATTTCCATCTAACCTAGTTTATAGATGCCATCAGCTATGAAGGTAATCCCTTGGGGACACCATTTTATTGCAAATGCTTGTATCTCACAACACAAGTGTACCAGTACAGTGTAGTGGTTGTTTCACTTTGAGCACAGCCTTCTCAGCTCCAGCCTGGGAAGAAGAAATAAAACTATAATGCCTATAAGCCTCTGAAGAGTGAGTGGAGCTCACTGGAGAGAGTGACATGGAGCCTGATGCCCAACACGTGGGAGCTGCAGGAAAAGCATGCTGGCTACCAGGACTTGCTATTTCTGCCTTGCAAGCAACATTGACAATCAATTTGAAAAGTGGTGAAAAATAACTACTGTTCCTATTCCCATCCCCACCTGCTCCCTTAGGACACAAATCTAGAGTAATTTTGCTGAAGTATTGCCATGGTGGCACAAACCCCCAGAGGCTGGTGGCAAGGGCAAGAATCAGGTGGTTGCTTGTGAAAAGAACAAGCTCCCAGTCTGATTCACCCAGCAGACTCCCAGCACTCGCTTTTGTCCCCGTCACTCCCCACCAGTGCTCTGCCCTACCCACCCGGAGCAAAGAAGCAAAGCAATTTTCCGAACACCCTCACATACACTGCAACCAAAAGCAGGCAGGAGTTTTTAAAATAACGGGTAAAGGCAAAGCAATCACCATTTCCAAAAAGTAGTCACTGAAACATGTGATTGCTGGTCAAGCGCTGTCTGGTCCCTTGAAACACATTTTCTCTGGTCCTAAAAGTAACTTCCACTGGATCCTTCCTGCCCAACACTCTCACCTACACAGGACACGGCTTCCGGAGGAGACACGCTCTTATCCGTGTAGGAAACAGATTTCAGAGAATCTGCAGATGGATGAAGCCAACAGGAACAGTGAGGACAACAGGGCTGGGAAAACAGTTGAAAGGAAGAAAGAGCATCAGGAAAGCAGTGAAAGAGGAAACAGATGCACTGGCAGGAGAAGAAAATACGAGTGGAAGGGGGAAGGTGAATGTAGAAGGTGAAAGTAATACAGCCCAGTTTGAAAGAAGAGAGCACGAGCAGAGAACAAGCTGCAGAAGAGAGACGAGTCAAAATGAATGAGAATTATAGGCAAGAAGAAAAGAAAGGAGGAGAAAAACAACTAAAAATAATTTAAAAAAAAAAAAAGCCCAGACCTATCAGAGCAGTACCTCTTACTAATCACACAGCAGACTGGGTTTCTGATACATAAGATCAAGCCAAGGCAGAAACATGTCAGAAACACATTTTCAAGGGAAAAAAGGTTGTCACTAGCCAACCTGTCAGGAAAATGAAATATCCTGTAGAAATACTAACATTTCAAATTCTGCTGCTCTTTCAAATCAAGATGAAAGGCATTTTAAGTTCATTAAACTTTAACACAACTTTATTGAAACACTGGATTTTGAGGTCAAACTCTAATGCTATTCAGCACTAAACAGCAAAAGCTAAATACTACTGCATTTCTTTTCTAAATAGTTTTCAGAACATCTCCCAAGAATGGCATCCCTGCAAAACATTTTGAGAACTAATTTTCCTGTTGGATTGATAATGATAAATTTTAGATTAGACACATTAGATGAAATCACTATTCCTCATTTGAATTAAAAGATAAATCACTCAGTATTTCTAAGACTTAGAAAGCCACTCCCCATGCCTGCCCTCCCATTGCATGGAAATGGACATGAGTTTGAGCTAGAAAGACCAAGTCCTTAAATAATGTAACTACCCAGAAGACCCACACAGAGAAACTCCACTAAAACAGCCAATTCTGCACCAAAATAAGAACATATCAGCCTTTCTTCACTTCTAATCAGAGATCACATGAACTCACAACCACACTGCAACACTACTGATGTAAGGATCTACTCCGCAGGCCTGTTCCTAGTGAGGTGTGTTGAGAATGTTACAAAATACAGTCCCCCTCTTGTATCAGGATTTTTAAATTAGTTTTCTTGTGTTTCTCACATTGGTCATGGCAAGTAACTTATAATCTCTTAAAAAATAATATTTTTTTACTTCATAGTGGGTATGTTTAACACTAGAGAATAATTCACATTAATATTAGTAGAGCTCATGCTCTTGAAATAACATGACGCGCTATGGGGCTTGCAAGCTACAAAACCCTACATTCTCAGAAAAGAGAATGCACACAGTTTAAATTAATCAGATTCCCCAGGGGTCTATGAATCTGAGCAATTATAGCTGGGAAGACACAAATTTGAAATATGCTCCAGTCTGCTTCTCAGGAGCTTCCCATGAGGAGCAGCCAACTCTGCACCCAGCATGGCTCAGCCATGCCCACATCCACACCCTCTCCCATCACCAGGTCTGCTCTCACACGCAAGTCATACACGCCCTAGTCAGCAAAGCATTTCATCTCAGGTAATTAATTTACCAGGGTCTTCAGCAGAAAGGGAAAACTATAGGACTCTGATACATCTATAGAGACATTTCAATAGGATTACAGGCATCACTTCTTTTGAAGCTTTAGAAAACCTGCAACAACAAAGTGACAGTAGCTACCAGCACTTTCTGAGGCACAGTCCTCCAAACCAACAACACTGCTTAAAGGCATCACTGAGAACAAAAAAATGTGGAGTTAAACCAGCTTTCACAAAGACTGCCATCTGCTCAGCACACTGACAGTGAAACCAGTGGCCTCAGCACAACCCACAGAGAAGATGTATCACCACATTCAGTGCTCTCAGCCACAAATGCAAACTGAATGAAGGCAGATCCTGAACAACTTTCTCATGAGTACTTGTAGATTAACATCAAGGCAAAGCACTCCTTTGTGATGGATAAAAAGATCAGGACAGACAGAACTCAAAACAAAATGGCTCCAGTTAACCCTATTCAGGAATCCAATAAAACTCAGGACATAACACACCTGCTAAAGACCACATAAGGTTTTAACATACTCTGCACTTTGAAAAATGCCCTAAGAATTCCCTAGAACAAAGCAGCCCTAAGAGAACATACACACACCCCAAACAAGTCCTCTGGAATGGCCCAGAAACTATTATTTCATATCAAGCATTCAAAAAACATAGGCGAGATCCACAAAGAGTAAAAGAAAAGAAGGGTGGAAAAATCAAAGCTCAGCAGGAATTTTCAACAATATTTAAAAACAAGCACTTGCCAATTCAGAAAAGTACGTGATATGACCCAAAATCATGCATCACTGTGCACACACATGGAGGGTCAATCACTAAGTGAAACAATTATTTCCTCACACAACTTTGTGAAATTTAGCAAAACTGGCACTGCTGTGAAATGCAAAACTCGAGCCACAAAGTAGCATCAAGAGGCCTCAAAATACCTACCTCAATGTAAGTTCGGTTTTAAAACCTTGGCAGAAATCCCTTCCCAACGAATCAGAAATCAACTGACTGTAAGCCCAAAGGCAGCAGCCTGCAAGGGCACTTCAGGGAGTCTCACTCCTTTTTGAGAGTGAAGGATGCTGCAGGCAATTGCAATAGTTTGAACATTCTCTCTGGTGCTTCCTACATTCTACTTATTTTCCAGGAAAAAGAAATTCAAAGCTTGATCTAAATTCAATGAGATAAGTAGGATTAATGAGTGTTCACCTCAAGTTACAATTCACATGGCAGGACCATGTCAGCACCATACCTCCATCCAGAGACACCTAAAATCTGTGGGGACATCAGTGTGGGGGAGGTGGGGTGCTCCATCTGCCTTTAACCATACCTGCACTGGAATGAGACATTAACTCACAGACACTAAGGAATCCAGAAGGGAAAACACCATGGCCCTCATGGCCTTTTATCAGCTGATATAGGACTTCACTGCTACCTGAGGCAGCAGTTGATGGCAATCTCAAGTCAATTGCTGAAGCATTCAAGTATAATTTAAATTTTGACTACCAACATGCAAGCAAGACACACAGAATTACACAAGCTATGATAATGCTGTTGTTATTACACTATTAGTTTAGAGTGTAGGCAGGCAAAATAACAGATTAATTTTTTAATGCATCTAATTTCCTACACAACAGTGAAGTGAGGCTGTTTAGAAAATCAAAATCTCCAGGGCCAAGCTCTAATCATTCTGTTTTAGTTGACACTAAGGCTTCTTTCTGTGTAGAAACAGTGTGAGTCAAGCAACAAGCAAGGATAGAAAGTATCCTAACTACAGACCATACAGCACATACCCTTATATAACTCAGAAAGAAATAGGTAAAATTGACAGTGGCAAGGATTAAAGGGCATATCTACAGATTTTTGAAATATAAATCATCTTGTCCTACTTAGCATTACTAGCTAAAAATATGCTTTAAAAATGCTTTGCTTTGTTGGGTGGACTTTTTTTCAGAAAATACTTTATTATAGCAACAATGTCATATATATACTTTGTTTGCTTCTGCAAGGCAGTCACACTATATTCTCTGTCTAATTTTAAATAAGTTACAAGTCATTTTTAGAGGGATAGAATTAGTGAAAAATAGGTACTGACAGATTACTGAAAACCTACTAACCAATTACAAAACAAAATTCTGATTGAAAGTAAAGGCCAAAATATTTTGGATTGTAGTACAAGACACTGAACCAGACTTGTAGGGTCTGCAAGAACATTGCAAATAGTACATGAGCAGCTTTTAGACAAATTGCTACAATACCACTATATTAAGCAATTTGATACTAATATTTCATGTTCTGAATACACAAAGAAGCAAATATCCTAAGAGTCCTTCAGCGCTTCATGTCACCAAGACATTCACTATTGTCATTTAATACAGTATGAAAGAAAGGGTCATTGACTGGTATTTTTCCAAAAGATATGTTCTCAGTTGACATGTGGTGAACTGAAGCCAATAGCATTCACTGAGCTTTAAGGGAACATCCTTTTGCTACATATAAAAATTCAAAACCTTACTATAAAGATGTCAGTTCAGATTGCATTTTACACATCATAAGTCTTAGCAAACAGCTGGTGTTTCACAATGCCTCCAGTCTTAAACATGGCCTGTCAAAGCAAAATAAGAGGAAAGAAAAGGTATCTCCAGATAACACTGGGTACACTGGAAAGTGCAGGGGGAAAAAATTAATAGCCAATTTGACAAAGTACAGATCAATTTGTTCTTCCCTGTGAAATAGAATTCTAGAAATACTGAAATACAGTATAAGGTAGTACTAAACATTGCTATGAAGTATTATGGAATGACATATAAGTACTGCAACACTTTCAGAGCAGCAGAAAGGAAAACAAAGAAAAAATCAAAGGTTTTTGATGGGAGTTTTTGCTCAATTTGGTTGTTAAGGAACTACAGATACAAATTCAGTATTGGGGGAAAGAATTCAAAAACTGACACCTCTATATCAAGTAAAACTGAAAGACGATAAACTGTCAGTGATCTAATAAAACAATACATACTCCTCTGTACTCAGAGATACCCACACAATGCAGGGCACGAGCCAGGA
The DNA here is from genome assembly GCA_026770055.1 of Myrmophylax atrothorax. Taxonomy (NCBI): domain Eukaryota; kingdom Metazoa; phylum Chordata; class Aves; order Passeriformes; family Thamnophilidae; genus Myrmophylax; species Myrmophylax atrothorax. The sequence continues at coordinate 23,558,035 of JAOXXN010000120.1, forward strand.
CTTCTCCCTGCCTGCAACAGGCAGTGACACATGGAAGGCACATAGAGAAGAGCACACTCCAGCGGGTGGCCTTCAGCCACAGGCACCTGCCCTATTCCTGTCTGGATCACCTGCTGGTCAGTGAGCCAACATCACTTCAGCAGAAGATCCTCCTTCCCTGTCTGCCTGTATTTTACCAATTGTGTTCTGAAAGTCCTTCCTGCCCATCCTTCTCACCAGCCTGCAGGCTACTGCTCCCAGCTCAGCCTCCTCCCCAACACTCACACCACTGAAGCCCAGACTCAGCTACACCAGAGTTAGAAGGTGCCAGGTCCCTGTTGGCATGGCCAGGAGGGATGGACCACCATGCTCCCTGCAGGATCACTCCCCTCACCCCTGGCAGCTGCCTTGTCTCTCTTACACCTTGCATCCCCTTCATTCCTTACCGTCTGTGTTTTCTTTTTTACAACTCTGATTTAATCAATTCTTTTGACCTTCAAAGGAGAGTGGAAAGGGATACACATGAGAAATCCAAGATCCTCTATCTCACCAGTGCACAGACTATACCAATGCACTATGCTAACCCACCCTGATCTTTGCAGCCTGGCAAATAACCTCCTGCACTCACAGGCCCAAGGCAGAATGTTGTAACAGTGATCCAGCAACAATAATGCCATTGTCTGTTATCATTAAAGGATAACACAGCACTCTCAAGGATTGAGTTTCTGTACTTATCTTGGGATAAATCACAAAATCCTTAAGTGTCTTGCTTGCTGATACTCTCTTCAATCCAGCTTCCCAACTTTTTCTGACCATTCTCTCTAGTTAATATTTGTCTCTTTTGATTATTGCCTCCTACTTATATATTCTTCTCTCCTTCCTTGAACCCTTTTTATTTATTCTTTTCCTTTGATAAGCAGCCCAATTTGCCACTATCACAAGTCTCCCACCTTTGTCAGACAAGGCTCAAAAAATAATTTGGCTTCTCCCACATAACACAGCAGCATGCCATACACAGTCAATTTAAATAATCCATTACTAGCACACACTAGAGCCTCAGTGAGAAACCAGCATGAGTATTTTTCTAGTAATGCTTTAAACAGCTGATTAAAATCATTACATCAGTTTTCAAGCACTTTTTTCTCCATCTTCATAAGGTAAGAAGAATTATCTAGAAAAACTAGGTCACTACTTTTTCATCAGTTGCTTTTCTTAGAACAAAACAGAGGTCATATTAAGGTTTTGCTTTGAACAAATACTTGTTCAAAATATTTTACCAAGTCTAACGCATACAAGTTATACATGTATGTACACAGAACATATATATGGATAAATATACCTTGTATGGATACTATATCTTATGGCCAATATAGTTCTCATTTAAATTAATCACAGAAATAAAGGTAAATGTGGTAAAGGTATTTAGTGGACCAAAGTACCAGCAAGTAACCAAAGAGATTGAAAAAAAACTAAAAAGTAAAAAAAATATTTTTAAAATAACTGAATTCTTTTAAATGTATTTGAACATACACAGTTTCAAGTAATTCAAGAAGATGGGGGGGTGAAACATCTCTTCTTTTTCTACGCACTGACAAAAATCAAATCAGTTTCTAAACACTTGTTCAAGACCAAGAAGTCTTCTAGTTTCAGAAAAACTGTAATAATCTAAATGTATCTTTGTGGTACATCCTAGCACCTAACAACAAAAAAACCCACAGCATAAGTTATTTTGCACACCAGTTCTGTTCTCTCTGCCCAGGGAAAACAGATTAGTGATATCCCGTGACTCCTGGGGAGGGTCACAAGCACCACTCTGAATTCCTTCTGAATCCCTTTTATTTTCTTATTTAGCTCACCTGGTCCCTCCTAAGATCCTAACCACATCCTCAGGAACGGAGGTCAGCACACCAATTCACATCCCAATCTTTTTCCTTTAGATAACATGAAGGGTCAAGAGACTATTCCTGTTTCCTCCTTTGCAGAGCCACATGGCACACAAGGGCTGATACCCTGACATTTGACACGCTGAGAAGTGGGAGGGAATCACTGCAGAGAGGCACGCACAGGGGAGCAAACCCACCTGTGGGAAGCTTACAGAGGTGGGATGCACACTCACACAGTTAGGGGCAGATGAGGGTTATCATTTGTGGGGGATGGGGAAGCTCCAAGCCAAAGGCAGGATCAGAGGAAACGGAGAGGTATGTCTTGCTTGGCACACCCACATCCTGAGACTACCTGATACCACTGTAACAAAATAAACTCCTTTTTTTCACACCAAAATATTACATGGATGACAAAATCAACTTCCTTTGGACTACATGGTCACAGCAGAAAAAGTAACTCCCTAAAATTAGAAAACATTTGAACTTTTAATACTGAGGGATATTTTGTTTATTTTTATTAGAATAATAGGAAATAGTTATTTTTAATATTTAATCTATGTCAACATCCCCTTTAGTAAATTCCTGTGCCAGTATTACATTAAGCGCTGCTTTCCTGTTTAGCAATCTCTCACAAGTTAACTGAATGCCTTGCAAAAACCATTTCAAAACTAGTTTGCAAAGTATTAAAGATAAAAGATAAGCATTAAACAGATGACATCTTCTGCAAATCCATCATAATCCATTGGGTTAGGTTTCCTATTTCTGGTGATAAATTTCTTAAGTTCCTGTATGATTATGATTAAACATTAGGATTAGTACTCTTTGTTATGGATCACTTCTATTTTTATTATTTTTACCAGCCGACATTTGCCACGAGGCAGCACCTGAGGAAAGTGAATGGCTACAGTGAAGAGCTCTGGAATACACAGATACTGAGCTGCAGCGCTCCATCCTCTCTCACTGTCACCAGGGACTGATGCTCCAGTTTCAGGGGAAACCCTGCAACACACTGGCACACCAGGCACATCTCCGTAGTCATTTAGCACATTCCCTCTTCTAGCTCCTTTCCCAGTAGCTACAAGGTTTAGTGCTTGGTGCCTGCACAGGGACCAGTTGCACAACACCAACACTCAAGTCTGAATCAAGCAGGCTTCTCTATAGTTAAAGGCCATCTCTTAAATTTCTTTTTCTAATGACACACACAAGTTGAAATAACTCAAGTGCTAGCTCATGGGAGTTCAGACAGCAAAGTTGGCTTGGGCCTGGACACAAGAGCTCTTAACAGAGCCAACATTTTCCTGTTCTGTTTAAAGTGGAAAAAAACCCCAAACCTGGGCATGTACATCCCTGGACCTGAATTTTCAATCTCATACAAAGCCCACATGTAAATTTTCCCAGGCAACCTCACTCCAAGACACACCAGACCCTCCAACAGGAGCCAGGCAGCAGTAAGCTGGCCACCCAAAGGACAAAGGTTCACTGGCAAAGCAACAATGCTGCTCATCCTTTATGTATGCAAGGTTTACACTTTCACATCTGAGGCTCACTTTCTGCAAAGCACAACTGACTGAATCAGCTTCTGTTCTTCAAAGGACAATTTCCATTAACCAAATATACTTATTTTCATAAACTTACAGTAATGCAAATGGAAACAGCCAGCATTCAAACAGCTTCCAAACACAATGTTGTGCAGTCTAAAACCACCAGGACATTTCCCTTGCACAGACATGGTTATGTCTTAAAAGGGCAGAATCTACAGATCTCAAATGTACAAAACAGCCCGCCCAGAAGAACAGCTGTGACAAGGTGCGTGGCTGGTGGTGGCACAAAGGCATGGAGCTCCCCATGCCAGCCAGCCCACAAAGGAGAACATCTGCCATTTGGCCAAGCACAAGTTTGTGTTGCAATGCTGAGCATCATCAGTCTCAGTTTCTATTCCTGCCCCAAGAGCCATAAGCAGCCAGTGCTTGCAAAGAAACAGAGCTTCTGTTTGAATGAATGAGGCTCCACCAAAAAGCAGCATCTGAAGCTTCAGCATCAGTCACAACTGCACTACACTTTTCATGTAGCTTGTAAGGGGTTACCAAGGTCTACTGAACAAAACTCGTGAGCATCACTGACATGTGATCTGCCATATTCATTCTGAAAACAATAAATAGGTAACGAAATGGAAGAAACTTGACTCATGTCAGAGAACTGACATCTACTCCCAGGTTGCCTGAGGCAGCACCTCTCACTTTCCTGTTCTTTGGAGCTGCTGCATTTTTATCCAGCCTTAAGACATGAGAACTTGGTCCATAGAGAAAGGCCTGACAAACATCAACAGCAGGAAGAGACAAGACCAAAATCAGTCTGCCCTCAACAAGGCCCATTCACAAAGCCTTCATCCACCCTTCTCAGTCTGTTTTTATAGATCAAGAACCGTGCAGTAAGACTTCCCTGACCTATTCTAAGATTTAGTGGCAGAAAACAACATCAGATCAGAGAGTACAGGGCCACATGAGGTCCAAGCAGGTCAGTTTGGAGTAGTACAGATACAGCAACACAGTCAGACAGACTGCAAAGTCAGCAGACAAAATGATTTCTATTCTAAAGCCAACTCTGCTCCAGCACCCTATGTCTCCAGTGCCTATAAATCATTATCTCACAAGGAACAGGTGAGTTAGCTTGTATTTCTACAAGACCCCAAGATTTTATGATGCAGCAAATTTGTGATGTAGATTTACTATGATGCAGTATTAGTTTACGGACAAGTGGTACTCTGACAAAATTCACAATTTAGGGTTCAACTCCAAGCAGATCTCACCAACTGAATAATCTTCAAGCCATTGAGACTTCTGCATAAATTACTGCTAAAAGAAGCTCTTTACAGTCTCAGCCACAAATTGCAAGCAACTTGCGGAATTTAAACACACATTTTTTAATACCAACTACTGAAATTTTCACTAGTGTTTCCAGCAGAGCGTCCTCCAAGAGGCTTTTCATAAACCCCACAGAACTTCAATAAAATCACAACATCTTGAACCCACAGAACACAAAGGTATCATTCCCAGTAAATTTAATCCTGCATAGAGTTATTTATTACAGGTTTTGATCCAGAAACAGTTCCCCCTGTTTAAAGGGTGAAACCATTGTACAACAGAGAAATGCACCACTGCAAAAAGTAGCTTACAGCACCATGGAGTGCAGGTTCCTCAGGCACACAGCAGATACACAGACAAGGAGGCAACTGTCATAGCTGTGAAACAATTTCAGCAGCTACACTGTACATATATAAAGCTCAAGTTCAAAACGTGTGTTACAAATAACCCAAGATCTACAATTATAATCCGTAGTTCAAACACTCTTCAAGAAATAAATATTAGTCTTGATTCCCAAACCTGCTCTAAGAAAGAAGACAGCACAGCATTTTGGCACTTATGTTTAGCCAACAGAAGGAGACAACCATGGTTTTCATTTGTCAAAAATAAAATTAAGTAATAGTGGTCCAGAAAAGCAACATTATTCTCTAATTGAAGTTGATTCTATGAGTTAGCCACCTCAAAAATACTGTGTAATATCATGAAGACACTCTTACAGTTTATTTAAAAAATAAAATTAGGAAAAAAAAGAGAGAATCTCCTTCTGTGCTTTTAATGCACTCTAACCAGGACAAGTGACCACTTCCAACAGTTCATACATGAAGTATTTGTAGCTCTGCAAGCTAAACTGAAAAAGGGTCAGTTTGGAAGCAACCAAAAATACAAACCAAGGCTCTGGTTTAGCAAGTCCTGAAACTCTCAGAGGTTTTAACTGTGCAGAGAGAAAGCTTATCTGGATTTCTTCCATTCAGAGGAGCCCACCCTCTGCACTGCTTCATCACTCAGATAAAGTATTGCCTCTATATATGCCATTCAAGCAGGCACTTGAGCTCTCAAGTACACAGGGACAATCTTTATACCATTCACATCCAGTCCAAGGGTATGGGAGTTTTTATTCCATCTGAAATACGTTTTCCCCTTTTGCACTGTGGGCTTACAGAAAAGGTCTTCCTCGTAGTAAGGCGTAACTACGAGAAAGAATTAAAAACAAATAAAATAACTGGTTTTCTAAATAAACATGGACAGACAAAACAGTGTAATTCACTAATGCTTTTTGTCAGTGTCCTATAAGTGAATGGCAATTTGCATTTCTGTAAACCTAAAACAGAACTATAACACTGAAATGTTACAGTGTATCCGTTTCTCAATGTTTTAAAACACATGAAAGGCTCAGAAGTCAGTTTCCTTCCAGGCAGCGGCTGCTCGGCTGCCACCGTCTCTGCCGAGGCATAGGTGTGAGCGAAGCAGTGACAGGAAGTCATGTATATATAGAGCCTCTTCTTGAATTATTAATATAATCTTATCTCGATATCTGAAACCAACTTTGAGTCACAGCAACACAACATCAGTTCAAACTAAAAACCGCATCATCTAAACAGGTCTGAATTTGGAGTTACATTTATTGGATAGTAATTCCAAACTATCAACTTAAAAGGCCAAAAATAAAAGGCCAGCCATCAAGAACATAATTTCTCATTATTAATCGCGCTTCGCCGTTCAACTCCGTAGGTCACAAGAAGCCGGGAAGTGCAGCAGGCAGGCGCTACTCGGGCTTCTCCTGCCTCTTCCCTGCCCTGCCCCGGCCACGCCGGCCCAGCGCCCTCGCTCCCCATCACATACCCAGGTATAGCCAGAAAAACTAGAGGCAAGAGGTCAATTTAATTTATAACCCGCTCACACTAAATAGGCAAGGCGCGTGAAATGTGAAAGTGCTGACTCTGGGACTACTGCGGGACCTCCTCAGCACGGCCACTGCGATGTGAGCGGCCCGGAGGGTCCCGCCCGAACCACCTCCCGAGCAGGCTACGAGCCCTCGCGAAGGCTTCGGGAGCCGCCAGCCCGGAGGTGCAGCCGAGCCCAGTCCCACGGCCCGGCCCGGGCGGGCGCACCGCGCAGGGAGAGGGCGCCCGGCGGGGGCTGCGCCGGGTCC
>JAOXXN010000120.1:23565967-23589179 GCA_026770055.1 Myrmophylax atrothorax
GGGAATGCGCGTGTCGGCTGCCCGCCCGCTGATGGCATCAACAGAGCACCTGCGGCACACTCGGCTGTGACAGACAGGTGTAATGGCACGTTCTGCCTTGTTGTCCGTCTTTTGTCCTCTCACCAAGCCAACAGCTCACTGCTCAGAAGAGGTTAAAGCAGCGTACTCTCAGCTAGAAATGACAGCATTGTTTTCACCACTGTTCTCCCTAAAGTATTTTCCACTGACATCAATTTTACTTGCACCTTAAATACTGTTAAAAAATTTAATAGCTTCCAACAAGCATTCAGATGATTTCAAATAAAAATTTTAAAAAATTTTAAAAAACACTAGTGATGTTAAGGTATTTAAGGTGACAAACTCCAAAACCAAACAATACAAACACCACAGCTGACAATATCCTCCACAAGTCAAAGGTATAATTTTCTTTGGATTTTTGAAGCAGTGCTGGAAACAATTTCACCAAAAAAAACCCCATCTTACTTTAAAGGATACAAAAACTGGTTTTATCCTCTATTAAAATATTCTTTTTTTTCTTTTAAGTAGAGAACCCTTTTAAAGTACTATTAATGTGTAATTTATGTGAGAAAAAAACCACAGTCCAGAGTGAGAAAGCCTCCCAAGAGCAAAACACTAACATGATTATTCAAGATAGCCCACAACTATCCCTGATTTTCACATCTCCTCTGCTAAAAGCCTCACACTTATTCCTGTCTGACCTCAGAATAATCTCAGAAATGCTTTTAATAGTGTCTGAATTAATACAGCAGTTCCCGGGAATTTACTTCAGAGACTGCGGCCTAGTAAGTTATTTGCGCATTTCAGTAAGCCTAAAATGCCGAATAACTTTTTTATTTCTTTAAACAGGCAGTATGCCTGCTATTCCAGGCATTTTCCTGAGCAGACAGGAGTATCAACCACTGGCCTGCAGAACATACTACAGTATAGCTCACCATTTTGCCTTGCATTCGCCCAACAAGACAAAAGAAATCATGGCCCAAAATGTAGGATCCAGCTCCATGAACTGGAACACCTGTGCCACTGCCCAGCAGGTGATGGGATGAGGCAGGTGTGACTTATTACCTCATTAGAAAGGCACAAGTTGCTCAAGGTCATCTGAGAACAACATTTGTTTCCACTCAAAGAGGCACAAAATTGCAAGCACCTGGCTTGGTTTTCAGCCCTCTGCTTACCTGAGCTAGGCTGGCAAAATGAAGAAGCTCCCAGGTCCAAGCAGGACAGAGGGAGCTCCCAAAGCTGCTCTGGACAGGTCAGGCCTGTTGGACCACAAACACACTTGAACAGAACACAAACTCCAGTTAGCAGTAAGCGCTTTGGCACGAATCAGAAGATGAATCCTATTTCCAAAGGATTGCTGCTAGTGCAGCAGAGCTTTAGTTCCTTACAATAACTCATACATGGGAGAGTGTGACTTCAGGTTGAGTTGCCTCAGCAGTGCCACCTTCCCTGCAGGTCCCTCCTGCTCCATGGCTACCTGGGCAGCCAGAGCCACGCAGCTTCCATTTCTCAGGAGATGGGAATTCTGTGTTTAACCACCTCAGCCCAAACACTGAGTCACCAGTAACAGGTACCTCTGCCTACCCACAGCAACATTTGATTGTTTTATGCCTGAGCAGCTGGAGGAGGGGGCAGTTTGCAACACAAACATTCTATCAAAGTATCAGACTATAACCTACAGAAATACCTACAACCAGAGGGAATTAGAGAGAATTTAATTCCTAATTTAAATCAAAAGAGACTGAAACTAAGTCTGCACAGTGATCATTTGGATATCATCATCCATCAAAATGAACATTAGAGCAGCTTGATCAAGAATACAATAAAACACTGTCTCGTAGAAACATTTTTATTTGTGACAAGTTAAACATGAAGCGAGAACTGAGTAAGATAGTGCCCACAAGCTATCCACTCTCAGACTGACAACCACCATAACACTGAAGCAAATGCAGAAGGCAGAAGAACAAAATAGATAAAAGAAACAAGCCCATCTGCACTAAGTTATCCACATCCCCACTTCAGCTGCCTTCAGCCAGGATTGGTGGTACAGCATCCTGAAAGCAACATAAACAGTTGGGATGCCTCTGCAGAGATACAGAAAAACGAGCCCTATTCTCATTAATAAACAGTAAGAAAACCACTTCAGGCTAATTGCTCTAATGGATCTAATCTTTTTTACATGGTTAATAGGAGCAAACCAACACTCCTTAATCCAAACTTGATGTCCAAAGAATACATTTGCTTTAAAAGGTGGTAGTTGGAATTCTAAATATCTGAAAAACCTACACTGCAGTTTTACATTGTTTATAAGCCATAGACTGTTATAGTGCAATAAAAGAACCAAATTTCATTCAAAATACATTGGTTTCTCTACTGTACCTCATTCATTTGAGTGACATTCTTGAAGATGGAGGATAATCCACATATCCATACAAATTCCAGAAAAATATCTCTCCACAAATAGATACTTGAGAGAAGGGAAGAGGCAAGTGGATTCATAGCCATAATTAATGATCAGCACAGTCTTGCCAGAGCAGAAGGCTGACTGCTACAGAGGTCCACAAATATTCACACATTCACTTTCCTTCTCTCAGAATACTTTAACAACCTTCTTCAGCTTCCTACATTGTCCACAGTCATTTGTTGGAAGAGGTTCAAATTTTCCTTCAATCCTTAAATTTGTTTATGTTCAAGAGCTACTTTTACATTGGCTCATTTCCCAAGCTTTTGCTTTTTTTCTCTCTTCTTCTAGGAGACAGTTGTCTCCTTACTGGACATATCATCATAAATTTATTGTCTTTACTCATATACTTTGCTGCACTCCATGAAGGTGGCAACTTTCCAACTCTTGTTGCTTTATTTAAAACAAACAAACAAAAAAAATCCACCTCAATTTTTTTTATAAGTGCACATTTGCAAGCTTTCTGAAATAATTCCTTTCTGGTGTTACCATGCTTGCTGCATTTGAATTACTCATATTGCTCAGTTTTGGGATAACTAATAGATAAAATGCAAAAAGTAATACACCAACAAAGGTACATACTTTCCCTCTCAATTACTCTTGAAGATACAATAGTGGGCACTGGGCCCCAGGCACAGACCCTGCCTTGTGTAAGGCGAACAAGGTAACAAAACAATAGATCTCCTCCCAAAGAGCATCGCTCCTCACTTTCTTTTCCTGCTTACTCCCTTGTTCACTAATGGGTTCATCAGTTCTGGTGCTGAAAGTTTTCCTGCCTTCTGATGATTGCTCTTGAGCACTTTTTTGAACGCTACAGGCAGAAACAGGAGCAAGCCCAAGCAAAGAACTGCCCTCATCTGTGGGTACCAAAGGCCCACTAACGTCTCGGCTGACCCAGCCCTGAGCTCATGTTCAGTGTGCCCCAATTAGACCCACTCAGTGATACCAGTAAGAAAATTGAGTTACACATGATCTGCAAGTAAGAACATGCAGTCTTGTGCCTTGGCCATTTGTATCTTCCTTCTGTTTGGAAACACACAAAGCCACCGCGACTCCTGGCTGAAATCCTCCCTTAGGCCACTCTCCTTTTGGCTGGAGAGAAGTAATAGTGAAGTGGCCAGAGTCCAGCATTTCATAAGCAGCCTGCTTATCTTGCAGTAAAAAGTAAATGAAGGTAAGATGGCCAGGCAGAATTATTCAGTAATTCCTGTCTGCTGATGATGAACATGAGCATCAACATGGATCAAGATCTCTCAGATGCATCTGGCTGTATCCTATAGCTATAGGCTCTAGTTCCAGAATTACTTTGGGAACTTTGTGGCACAAAGTGAAAGGGCAGTGCTACTTTCAAGTGATTCTCATTAATTTTTTGTTTGAGTTATTGCCTTACACTATAAATAAGATAAACTTCAAAAAATAATTCTAGAATAACAATGTCATCTGAATTACATTTTACTTTAAATAACTGCTTCAAGCTAGCATGGAAGAAGTCATAGACAACTGACCTGAAATCTAAAGAAAGCACCAAAACAAAAGACAAAATAATAAAAAGGAAACAAGCTAGGAGGATGTAAGGAACTGAGTGGAGCTGAGTATTTGCTTTTCAATAAAGACCTGAAAAATGCAGACAGACAACATAATATACAATGCATAGGCAGCCATAAACTGAGAGGAATTCTAAATGTTAACACATGAAACAAACTTAAAGATACTCTGTTCAGTATAAAATGGCATGAATACATAAAATGCTTTAGAGAAATCAGTGATGCTGTGAGGGAAGATGCATCCAGACTAGTCAATGTCAAAATAAGCCATTAAACCAGTCAAACAGACTGCCTAGTTTTAACAATTAACTAGCAAAAGTCATCTTAAGAGTTGAAGGCACTGGCTCACCTCCCCTAACAGAAATCTTCCTTTCACTCAAGTCAACAGAAATTTGTCGCATTTACTAAGTCCAGAATCCCATGCTGAATTCCTAAAATAGGATATTTGCATTCCAGAAGGCCAAGTTTCAGCTTTCTAAAAACCATTCATGCAAAAGAAGAAAGCTGCTGATGTACCACCTGTTTGTGCTGAACAACACGGGAAGCCACGCTCAGGGGACAGCCATGGCCTTTGTGATAAGCAAAACATTTAAGGTCAGACAAAAGAAATTGTCATGTACTACTTTTTGTATTTTTACCAAAATATCAAACAGGACTCTTAAGAATCCAAACAACCTGAAACAGTAAAAGAAATTGTAACCTTCCTCGAACCCTAGTAGGTTCTGTTCAATTTTCTTTGATTTTTTTAACACCTCTAAGCAATACACCCTTTTCCCTCACTCATCTCCCTTTCTCATCTTCCACAGGTTGTTCTCAACAGTCTGATGATGCTTTTAATGCAAAATGAGATCAGATTACAGAGTTACAGGACAGAAAATACTCCCCTCTGCACTCAAGACAGAAAGAAAAGAGATGCTGACAAAAATAATTTTTGTGGTCTCAGCTGACAAAAAAGTGATATTTTTATGAGAAGTCAAGGTGTTCAAGTGCATATAACCAAGACATGAGAAGCTAGAAATTGGCATAAGTAAGCCCCAAAGAAAGGAAAAGATGTTTTCTATGCTTTCATAGTCTATTCAGGACCTAGTACCAAGAATCCAGGAATTTTTCCCACATTGTTGAAAGAAGGGGTCAATAGCTGAAAGTGTGACACTTGCAGGAAACACTGTGCACTGGATGAGGTCTGAATATATAGAAACCAGGAAAAAACCTTAACATTAAAATAAAAAGTCTCCACTCTACCTAAAGATTGGGAAAACTTAGAAATGCCATTCATGAAATACATCCTTGAACTGAAAAGTGTCATTCATTAAATACCTACTTGAACAGTGAAAGAATATCTGGAGTAATGTTTCTAACTCTATTACTAATATAATATTTATTTCAAAATTACTACTATTAGGCAATTGAATTTTTCATATCCTAAAGGCACAATTTACCAGCAGCCTCTAGACTCATGCTGTGCTAACTGTTACAAGAAATAGGGCAGTCTGAGACACTGTTCCAGTTTTCCATTTACAATGTTAGATCTGTATTTACATACTAATCTAAGTTCAGTAAATAGAAGTTTCCTTTTATGCTTACAAGTCAAAAATATTACTAATTTTTAACAAGCAGAACATTCAAATTTATTTTTAGAGAACTCAGCAGGCAAAATATTTCTAAACACTCAGCAGGCAGCAAAGGTTTATCTCTAAAAGTTACTTACACTTATCTCACCTCAAGAATAAAGAGCATAAATATTTCAGAACATTCTGCTACCTACTTTTTTTAACCTTTCCTAAATGAGTGTGCCTGGATATTGCTTGTCTAATGAGGCTGAGCCAACACTAGTCTGCAGATGTGCAAGGGTTTAAGAGATAAGGGCTCTTGATTCAGGCCATTGGGGTTGAATTTGCAGCAGCAGGGACAACAGCTAGATTAGGGCCTAAAAGTAAAAGGCACCATGAGCCCTCACCTTCAGTTCAGAAAAATAAACCATCACAAACAATGGACACTGAATTCTCAGATGTCCTCTGACTGTTATATACATCCATTTCTGCAGGCTCAGTTTTAGACATGATGTGAGACCCTGCTACCCCAGATGGAACATTCATTCTGAAAAAAAGCCCCCACATCTCAGCCTAAATCTTTAATTTTACTGCCTAGAATCCCCACTTCAGTTGAAGTCGGTGGTATCCATAGCTGTCGGTAACCTGGGTTATAAAGCTGTGTATCCAAATTAGAGACCTTGTTAATATAATGAGTAGTAGTGTCATAAATCAACAGCAGATCACTGACAGGCAAGACACTGACAGACAGAAATCATGCTGTGAAGACAGAAGTTGCTTTAGTACCAAGGTGCATTTACAGCTTACATGTATGTTAGCTGAGGCCAGGATGGGCCATGTAGCAAACTCAAGTTGTAAAACTATTTCACCCTCTCTCATTTTTTGTTATAACACTACACAAGGACTAAAATAGGAATAAAGGTCCATTAGTGGTTGCATAAAGTCTAACAGGTACCTCTGGCTTACCTATAAACTTATTTTGTTCTCTGTGGGCCACTATCTAACCTACAAAAAAGTGAGGGATTGCCAGAAAACAGCTCCCTGAAGAAGTAAAAATTGACTGCTGGCATACAACAGTAAAGAAGCAATACTCTGTAACAGGATGCAGGTTGTATCGAATGCACAGTGAAAACAAACACAACTTGCCTCAAAGCAGCTTGTGAAGGTAATATGAACCTCAGTTCAGTAAGCTTACTGTAAGGCAAAAATGTGACCACCCAAAGACAGAAGTGTAACAGATGCATCTACTAAAGAACTGACTTAACCGACAAAACTGAGAGAAAATGCATTGTCCAAACATCACTCAACTTACTTCCCCTTTTTATTCTTCCACGTTTCCTTGTAGTCAGGCCTTCTCATACAACTACAAGTTGTACACAAGGTTCAACCACAAAGCTGAAACAAAGCTATCTATATACCATGCGGTAGCACTTCCACCACCCTGTGTAGAGGACTTTACAGAACAGCCTGAAAACGCAAATACCCTAGGCACAGTTTTAACAGCAATGAACACTTACATGCCATCAAAAGGTTTCAGATCCAAATTAGAAAAATTGATGCAAAGTATCTTTTTTAAAGTAATAAAAACACGCCAGTAACAGAAAGAGATCAGGATGACTACCACAAATTCATCTCCAGTAAAGTCTGTCAGCATAAACTGCAGTAGAATCTGACATTACAATCACAAAATAAAAGATACTTTCCCTTACTCCAAGGGAGAGTTGTTTCTACCAATGCAATTCTGAAATAGCTGTGTTATATTGTCTCCATCACTGGATTTATAAATAGAATGTACAAATGAATGCAGGTGGCATTAAGAAGTTTCATGTTTTGGCTTTTAGTTCTCTTGTTCCCAGAGAGGTACCAAAGAGCAGATCAAGAGCAGGCAAAGGCCAGACAAAGGTCTAGCAGGAAAACAGTTCTGGCATGCAGACCCTGGAGCAAGAACCAGCTCTGAGCAGGCAGGAGTACCGAGCGCCAGGCTCACCAGCAAGAAGCCCCGGAGGTATGCAGAACACATCCCGGAGTGATGCGAGGCAAACAATCAGCCAGCCCCAAAACCCAGTCTTTAGTCTCCTGGGAAACTAATGGTGCCCAGGTGGCCCAGCCAGAGCTTAATTGCTCTGGGAGCCTTAACAGCCAGTTATGCTAAACCAAACTTACTCAAACAGGATTCACGTGGTCTTACGGAGGTCTCTATTGGGTGTCTGAGTGAACACAAGATAGGTTAAACTTGGGTGAAGGCTGTTATTGGAGTGTTTTGTGATAGGCAAGGCTTCCACAAATCTGTCTGCCCTGCTAGTTTGTCAATATTATCCTCACATGATTTTTTTCTTCAAACGCTTTTTGTGCTATAAATTCAATTATACAACGATTTGCGCTGGTCCAGAATTACTGAGAATGATTCTACCAGCTGTGACATTCAATCCCTGCCGCTGGAGACAGCAGAATTATGGACAGTAGTCTCTCAGGAGCTGTAGTCTGCAGGTGGTGCATATGCAAAGAGTCTGCCATGAATCTGAAAAGGCATCTGAAAAGAAGCACGTTTGAGCCATCCGGGTGGTGAAATGTGCGGTGTTTGATCTCAGCTGATAAGGTGCTATTCAGCTGCTCTTTGGCTGGCTGAGTAAGCACAGTTTGCATGGCAGTGTCTGATAACGACGTCCCAACCTGCAGCTTAGAATTCCAGCCTAGTGTACAGGGAAGAGAGAACTTACAAGTGCACTAACATGAGATTTGATACAGAAGTATACGCACAATGATATGCTTACAGTGTCAGGGCCCACTGCTAAGTGTTCAGGGCACTTGTAGATGCTGAGACAAATTCATCCCTGGTGAAAAGCGCTAATTTCAGTAGAGTTTTACTAGGCATGAATTTGAGTCACTATGTCCTTTTAAAATGAGCCTATTGGGATTACAGAACTGCAGTGAAACTCAGATATAACAGTTAGCAAGTTTAAGGCCACTTCTGAATCACAATTACAACTGAAGGAAAAAAATGTACTAATCAGCTACTAGTCAAACATATGAAAATTAAAAGCAATTATAAATATCAGCTTTTTTTAACACATGCTCATACTTGGACCTCAGATACCTTAAACAATCTGGAAGCTCAGCATAATGATTACTCCAATAGGGGAAAAAACCTCTATGTTGACAACAGTTGTTATGAGACAGGTTTTAAGGAGACAGTAAAAAGTATCAGTCTGAGGCAAAATATAGATCTCCCTTCTGTGCTGAATAATTAATGCAAAACTCCTTCCGCATTATAGCCATTGTAACTTTGTGTCTCCATTTAACAAGGTCTTGTGTATATGAGTTCAAGTCACCTCTTAAAATTAGATTTTTTTTCCAGGGCTGATTTCCACTGTGCTCTCTCCTGATCTTTTTCCACAGGACAAATTCTGTTGTGCCTAATCAAGCAGAGCTTCCACTGAAAGCAATCAAGGCAGTTTGATTTAGTAGTGCAGCTTTCTTTTATTAAAGAAATCCTGACTCCACAGAAGGTGCTTGGAGTCTTGACATTGACTTCAGCCATGCGGACATGCTATATCCTGAGTTCTCCCTTTAATTGGATTGTATCCTTCTCCTGCTTTACTCCAAGACAAATGGTAATTTTCTCAGAAAGAATTTTATTTTCAGGTGTCTGAATACATTCACAGGAAATGTTCAAATACACCTGAACTAAAAAAAAAATCAGGCAACGAGCTCTAATTTCAGGGATATTATCCTAACATTTAGTTTCTTACCATACCAACTACTGCCATTATGTTCTCACACGTGTTTCATAACAGGAGGAAGATCTGGGAGCCTAAGTAGCCAGAAAAAAAATAAAGAAGAAAGTGAGATTAAAAAGGGCTTTGAAAAAATGAGAAGAAAAGGAGGTAGTCAGAAATAGGCACAAGAGATTATGCCCTAACTTAACACAAGGTAAAAGACACCGACGTGGACAAAGTGGTGGGGCAGGTCATGAAGGGACATTTGAGACCAGCAGGTCAGTGCCTGGCTGCTGTGCCAGCAGTCAGCAGAGCAAAACAGGGGGTAATCGGAAGGAACACTGTATTAGCTCTGAGGGGAAAGCAGCCACTTCATAATTTCTCTTAATGAATTCACTTAGCTATGGTATTTGTCACAAAGTGTTGGGGTTTGTCCAAGTTCAGAACTAACAGAAACTCAGAGCAGGTGTCAAATTCTCTTCGTACTCAGATATTTATGACCCAACAGTTACCTCTGTCTCCACAGGCAGAGAAGGCAAACCCTCAGAGCCACAGGCTGCAGGGAGCTGCCAGCTCAGCAGAGCCTCTCTAATACCTTTAACCTGGGCCTCTGGCTCTCCACCACTGCTACAGACCTCAGGATCTCAGGGAATCTATCTGTTTTCTTGGAAAAGACACCATTGATGATGGGTGAGGATTGAGTGGTGAAGACTGCTCACATTTCTTTACCACAGCTGAGATCACAGCTAAGGGGTGTTTTAGTACAAAGGTATTGTTTTTAAAAAAACATGGCATTATTTCTCTCCATCACCAGTAAGGGATGGCTGTGGTAGCTGAAGGGAAGGCACCATTTACAGTGCAAAAATGGAAAAGACGGCAAGAGCTACTATCATTCACTTTTTGTAACTTGGCTGGACCACACAAACTTAGCAGTGTAGCCCACGGTACTGCATTAACCTCATGCTAATGCGACCTTAAAGACTTGTAACCAGAGGAAGAGAAGTTCATTTGCTTATATTTGTGCAGGGTGGGCAGATGGAAACCAGACCTCTCCCTTCACTCTCCACTGCCTGTCAGCTCTGGGGTGAGACCCTGAGTCCTGAGGCATCACTACCACAGAACAGCCAGTTCACCAGAGCTCACCAGCAGAACCACAATGGTCACTGGTTTAAGGCAATAAGCACTGGTGGGTGAGATGAAGCTTCCATGTTTCCTCTCTGATTCACCTTAGCTTCTGCAACTAATGACAAAACATGATTTCACATGGCATTTCATTTCTGTGGGCATTTCATTCAGTCAGTCCATGCATGCAAATGCCTTTTGCCACAACAGAAATGGAACATGGAAATAAAAGCATTAAACACACTAAATTTTTAGTATGGCTGTCAGAGTAGTGTAAACAGCTCTTCCTATTAGGTGCTGCAATCCAGATCCTGCCTGAAATTAAATCTCCTCTTGGAGATTGCATGCTAGCAGATCTCTTTGCATAATACTCACAGCTTGCCTTCAAACGTGTCCTGCATAAATAGCTCAGGGAAAGGAAACAAATTCAAAGTCACACTTGTAAATTATTTGATCATGTTATTCAGTATTTGCCAAATTCTCTTATCTTTCTACAGAAAAAAAAAAGGGTTTCCAAATGCCCTTCAATCACAGCAAATTCTTTCAAGAGAAATACCAAAGCTGACAAGCTGCAGTCCCTCGCAAGGCACAGCCAGGCAAACAAAAGACATCTGATACAGGTGACTCTGAAAAATGCTGCTGTATCAGTCTTGGGGAAATACTGGGCTATTTCTTATGGGTTGTCTGCCTTCAACTTTCTAACAAGGAATAGCATCTGATATAATGCTGCTGCAAGTTTACAAAAGTAAGACACATTATTTGAAGACAGCGCTTCTAAGTGTAAGGTTTTCATTGGCAGGATGTCTGCTGTGCCTTACCCTGAGGTTCTGACACCATGGGATGGGCATGGCCAGCCAGGCCCTACAACCCACAGATAAACAAACTTGCTGGGTACAAGGTCAAGACAAATGTTGCTCAGGACCAAATTGCAGAGTCAGGAATGACACTGGGAGCTAATCTGGTCCCTCTGCGCTGCATTTTAGGTGTGAGTCTGCACTAATCCTGGCTTTCATCATACGAGCTCAGAGCAAGCCTTCTTTGGCTTTAAAGGATTACCACAGAAAGAGCTTTGGCTATTAAAGCAAAAAAAAAAGGTGCTGTTGAAAATAAAGATCATTTGACTCCTTGCAGTGACCACAGTCCATTCCTAAGAACCTTGTTAGTATGAGATGTTCCCTAACACACATTTGCCAGTGTTCGCTGTCTTGGGGGCAATCAGTGTTCACTGATCAGTGATGTCTCTTTGGCGCATTGCCCTGGAGTCCTAAACACAGTGGATGACAACAACCAGGTACTCATTTAGAAATGAAAGAGCAAGAACCAACTCACAAATTCCCAAAAATCAAAAGGGACAGAAAACTCTGGAAATGGCAGGGGAGGAGGAAGCCTTTTGAAGTGCCACACAAGTGTATACCATTGAAGTAAAATGCCACTTGGATAGTCAAAAACTAAAATATTTATTCTAACACAAAGTAAATAAATGAAAATGGAAAATATTTAAATGCAAGGCCTGACAGTGAACTCAGGGATAAGGATTTGTCCATGTTCTGTTGGGGCACAGACAGTTCTTACTGGTGTGAGACAGCACCCTTCCTCAGCTGAGTTTGCAGGGGATCCAGGGAGGCTTTTGTCCTTTTGCACATAAGTCAACTGCATCTTTGCCCCATGATCTGCCTGAAGAGTGAATGAAAACTATTTCCAACCCTTTCTCATTGTATGTATTTGGTACATTTCTGGCATTGTTCAGCCCTGCCAAGTATAATGCTGGGTGTGAAACGGGGATCACTTTCCCTTTTGTTGGTCCTGTCTCTAGCTCTAAAAGCCCACTGGTTAGGAACATCAATAACAAACTCAGATAAAAACTTGCAACCAAATATTGCAGACAACAAACTTTGCATGAAATTTTCAGCTACAGTGCAAGAGATTGCTCAAGGAGACTACAGCTGCTAAAAGCTGTCCTTTCTCCATGTTGACCACAAGTAGTTTTAAAGAGCTGTCCAAAAAGACAAGTGGAGATGGTTTGTCCACTCTTACCTGCCAAAGTTAGTTATAGTTTCAAAGCAAGAGCTACAAATTCTCAAGATAATTTAATTCCTGCCCTTTTTGACCCTGAAAGCTCAGCCCTCTGGGTGCTGCTGTACACCTCACAGACTGCCAAAGCAGAACAGGTATACACAGCCTCTGCACAAGCACAGCTACACAAAATGCACATCAGCAGAGAATCAGCTGCTTTGATAAAGGAGTGCTTGAAACACTAGGAACTTAGGAAGACAACTATTTTTACTGTCATTGTGAGCATTTTTGGATATTTAAATTAAGCTGTTGATGAAGATAAAGGAAGTGCCTCTTGGGAGATACCAGCTTTTACTTTATGTAAGTTACCATCAGAAACTGTAGGAACAAGGGGCTGCAGGTGTGATTACAAAGGAAATTAGTGTTACATTTGTATGTTTTACACAGAGAAATCACCTAGGAGCCAGCAGTGAACAGGGAAGGCACAAGGCTCCTTTGTAAGATATTGTGATGATTTTTCTATCTAAAGTTCTTCCCAGACCATACTCTATTATGGTAGATGAACATATAAATGGGCAATTTATCATTTCATACTGCATGGCTTTCCTTTTACTGACTCACACCTGATCACATTTACAAACAGATGTTATACTTGGATTCTCTCGTGGTCCATGTAGAGGATGAAGAAGGGACAGCTTGGGAACATGTTTATTAAGCAACATGAAACATCTGCTTCTGTCTTTCAACACACACTACATGCTTTACCTATTCAAAGGAGATACAAATTTATATTTACTCCACAGTTACACCCACCAAGCTGTTACAACTGTGAAGGCAATTATTATTTTAGTGCAGGTATGGAGCAGTTTCCTTAACCCCCAAGGTACTGGGTGTCCATGACACTGCATATGTTTGATGTCTCCAGAGTGTGTTTGTGTGCCTCATCATCACAATAAGCAGATCCTCAGATAGCAGGGAGGTTTTGCTGTCTCAAAGAAATTTTACTTTTATTTAAAAACTGTTAGTTCTTCTATGTCTGGAAATTCTGATTATTTATGAAATGCTATAAAAGATGTGATGTTTTTCACAAGTTGGTACTCTCCCTGTACTAACATGCTGGCAAACACAGAACATATGTGAGCACTTAAGTGAGTGTTTAACTTCAAGGGCAGCAACAATCCTGCTCTGAACAGTGACTTTAGCAAAGCTCTCTCAGACATTATCATTTGACTTTTTGCTCTGAGGGCTCTTCTTACTCATGTGCTTAGTTACAGCACATAAACATTTACCCTTTTTAAGGCTGAACTCGCTTACAGAGATATACTTTTATCACTGCCAAGACTGTAATCTTAATGTTAATATCAACTCAATACAAGACAGCACATGGAAGGAAGGAGAATTAGCTACCTGAATTATTTTCATTGATTGTCGCATTATTTGCAATGATAAAATGTCATGACACTATAACATAGCAACAATTCTGTTGGCAATGCCTTCTTTGATTCTCAATGCTCAGTTCCACTAGAGGTACCAGTACAGAAATTCCTTGAGTCCTGGTATTAGATATAATAGAAAAGTCCACCATAGAAATGCCACTTGCACCTTTCATCCACAGGCAAACCTCGTGCCTGGACATTCATCTGGTGCAGCTCCTGCCCTGACCTGGGGCGTGAGGCTGGCACACAGCACTGGGCCATGCAGCACACTGTGGGACAGGGTGACAACACAGCTCTGCTGCTGAGCAGTTTTGCATGGCCACACTGTACCCATCTCCTGGCAGAGTTCAGGGCCAGCCAGGGCAGCCCTGCACCTGGGTATAAGCTTCTGTTACCTTACAGGCATTCAAATTGCCGTCCTGCTCCTACTGCAATTCTAATGAGTGGTTACACAGCAATATCTGCCTGTGGTCTTGCTGTGTTCCTCACTTTAGAAAACAAAAAACAAACCAAACCTCCCCCATATTTTTTCCTGCATTAAGTCTGACAAGTATAAAGCAGTTAAAGGTTCTTTGAGTCTGATAGCAGGTAAACAAAAGCAACCAAACAGGTAGCATGGTGATGGTACAGCTAATAAAAAAGACAAGCTAAAAGCACATATACTAATGATTTCTGCCAGTAAAGAATCACTTCCTTTTAATTCATGAAATAACATGAATTTAAATTATTTGGGGAAGCAACCATCTTCTAATAGATAGATTGCATATTTAGGACTTAAAACAGATTGAAAGTGAAAACTATGCTAAAATTGTTGGGGAATGTAAATCCTGGTTTAATTGACACTGTGTGAACTGCCAGGAATAATTAATAAGGCTAAATTTAACTGCTTTGGCAGTATTTCCCTTTCAGATGCAGATAATTTTGGCCAAAGCCCAGGCAATCTAAACCAGGTCCATCTTTCTCATGGTGCCAGGGAAGACCAGACCTGGAGCAGAGGTGAGCTGGGTTTCTTTATTCAGAAGAGCTGCAACCCTTTTGTGTTCAATGACACTGAAAAGTAAATCCTCTGCTATAATGTGCTGTTTCAGAATGAAAACTCTGTTCACCTCAGCCTCAAACTGGTGAAACCAGATGCAACCAAACAGGCAGGTTTACCATTCCCTTTTGTGCTTTGGTGTGTGAGCTCTTGTTGAACTCACATATTCACCTCAGGAAGGAAAGCAAACCCTAACACCACACAGGCGAGAAATGGTGGGTAAGTGCTGCAACCCTGCTCTGAGTGTGAGGGAACTTGGGGTTTGTGAGACGCCAAGAGGCGAGTGACCTTTGCAGCCCAACCTGAAGGTTGGTCTCGCTCAATTTCCTGCCTGTTAGAGCCATGCATGGGAAAGAGCAGAAGAAACAAGTATAGACTTGTTATCCCTGTAATTTCATTTTAACATCCTCCTCCCAGTGCTTTACCTGTGAGAAATTCAGGTATCCAGAATAATACCGTTGCATTAAGAAATGAGGAACAAATTGCTGAAAAGACACCAGGATCCAGGCGATCTAACCCAGTGCCTTCTGCTGGTAAAAACAGCTGCCCCTATGAAAATCTGCCCAAGATGCTGCCTTCAGTTCTCGAGATGCAAATCCTAAATTTGAAGGCAAATCAGGCTTCCTGCAGGACATGAGCATGGCAATTCAAATGAGCTTCTACACAGCAGCAGCTCAGAAAAAACTCAGCTCTAGCTGTAGCATCGAGGAGAAAACCAACCTGCCAGTCATGGCAGCAGATCTTAACCTGGGTGTTAGCTCATTGACTTGTTTTGTGTTCTATAGCAGGAAAAGATGACTCCAAAACTCATCCTTGTTAGCTGGCAACCACAAGCCGTGTCCCATGCACAACCTCAGCTTCTTCTTTCCCTACCATGTAATTAGAGAAAAATAAAAGAGCACAAGAATGACCCATAAAAGCCAATTGAGTGGCAGTTGACGAATAACTGTATTCAGATTAATTACTATGGTGTTTGTCTGTGTGAAAGAGCACCGGGAGGCTTTATTGATGTTGTTTTAACATGAGAAGTAGTGCAAAGCTCATAGTTGAATGAGGCATACAACTGTTCTTCAAGGTACAGTGAAGAAAAGAGAACTCTTAGCAAAGATTGTCTTGAATGAGGTAAGAAAATTTGTACTTTGATCCACAGTGGCAGGAGAAATGCTGCAGACATAAAGCTAGTTGTCCAAGCATCAAGGGAGCAACCATAGCACAGCAAGAGCTTTAAATTATTTTAGCACTCCATATAAGAAATGTTTTAAAATCCAGAACTGTCCCTAGTCAAAGAGAAAATTTGTTTCTGTGGTTAAGACAAAACTGGAAATTCAAAATACATGTTAATTCCTAGTGTGCATGACATGGGAATAATTGGATTCTCTGTGTCCCAGTTCCTCACCTATAAAATAAAGCTGAAAATATTACCTTTTCTTTTTAAAGGTCCTGCCTTTTAGCTTATCAGTTCACAGAGCAGGTATTACATCTTATTTTGTATTAGGTACAGCATTCAGAATAAAGATGTTATAATCTCATATGGGCAAGCCTATACTAAAAACTTAAATTTATATGGTAAGATTTTAATTTTTACCTAATTCCATGTCTTGTCATGTTTTACTTGGGATGAACTGACTTAAAGAAAAGACAGTAATAGCATCATACCTATGCTTCATGCACTCTAATAACCCTTGAGAGAAAAACATACCACAGAAAGTGAAAGAGAACAAGAGCTGAAATATTACTGTAAACCTTACACTGACACAGCAACAGCTTCAGCTCACCTATACATGCTGTGATTTGCAGAGCTGAGTCTTTTACTTTCAGGTGTTCCATCAGTGGCTGCCACTGCCGTTGTATCCCCTCATTCAGCATCCTGCTGCCATCTCCTCACTCACTTCTCACCCCTCACATCTGCACCACTGTTCTAATCCAACCTGAGAGAGCCAAAAGCCAGAGCAAGGGGAGCATGAAGCAGGGTCTGGGGAGGGCAGGGAAAGTGAGCAGCTCTGCACATCCCTCAGCAGAAGCACTGCTTGCTGTCTGCCTCCCCCCAGGAGTGCAGGCTCTCATGGGGGTTACTCTGTTCCATTCCTTGCAATTTTCCAGTGCAGAAGCACCTCCTGTGTGGAGGATGTGTGACCCTCTTGAGCTACAACTCTAAACCCTGCAGCCTACAAACCTGCTGTCCTCCATGCCTGGGAATCAGCCTGTGAAACTGGCGCTTTCACACACTTGCACGTTACTTTGCATGTTTCCAGCCAAGATCCTGTCAAACCAGCATGACCTCTCCAAGTGCTACTGCCTGGCCTGAGGCAGCTGCCCTCGGCTCTGTGGGCAGCTTCCTGCACTTGTCCGAGCCCTGAGTGTCCATCCCTCTGTCCCACAACAGCCCCCCTGTCTCACTGCTGGGTCAGCACTACTGCCTGCAAACTGCTCCTGCCCTGCACCAACCAGCAAGTCCAGGTCCCTCCTGGCCTGCTTCCCACCCAGCCCAGTTCCCCCTATCCACACTCAGCCACACCCCATGCCCTCTTCAGACACGCTTTTGTTCTTCAGGCAAATGTAGGCAAACTCCTTCTGTCCACAACTTTTCCTATCACTCTGAACAGGCTCTTGGTTGCTGTGTCCTTGGAGGAACACCTGGCTCCACTCTGGTTGCTGGTTAAACTTGGCTTTGTTGCGGTTGCCCATGGCAGCCTATGCCACGTCATTGCCAGGGGCTTTGCTTCCCTTCAAGAGTCATTCCTCATGGGCTGAGGGGGCTGCTTGCAGCACATGCAATGGTTCCCATGCCCACACAGGTGAATAGAAAGACTGCAGGTGTTTCCACATCATTTGCAATTGCAGACTCCTGAACTAGCCCTGCATCTTCAGCTGTTAAACTCCCCATCTGCCACTTCTAGGGACAGTCCTGCTTCTACCTTCAAATTAATTTGTCCGTTCAGAGCCCCAAGCTGGATCTCAAACCCAGATTTCATATATATGCAAAATAGGCTAATCAGTGAATTTATAAGAGGAACTGTGGAGGCCTGGATGGCTGACAGTACACACCAAATAATAATTCAGGCAAACACTGCCTGCCTGGGATGATAAAGGACGATTGCACAGCACAGGCAAACACATCCCAAATAGAGTGCAGTGCAATCTGTCTCCATATAGCCCCATGAGTCATGCTGAGTTGGAAAATACTTTATAAATGCTAGTAATGGCTGGCAATAATTTTAATTAGATACAGCCTAATTAAAAAAGAATAGAGGCTTTTATAGTTCATGCTTCCCCAGTGTGCAGTAGGGATCCCCACTGTTTGGCAAACAGGAAAAATGTTTGTATTATTTAATAAGCACAGTGATATCAGCAGAACTTTAATGCAGGATTTAATGTGTATGCTCTGGCTCACCAGCCCAAATGCTGACTGGCCAGTATGCAGCCTGGATGGAGGAAAATTGCAGGCTCTTTGCATCTCTAAATGAGATCTCAAAATGTGTCAAAACAATAAAGTACACATAAGGAATTGGCTCAACCTCCTTGGTGTTTATTAAGGTGTATATGGGTGTTGGACAGATTCATTGAGAGTAAAAATTGGCCTAAAGCTGCAAAGCAGCACCTCAGGTTGATCAGTTCCTCTGCAAGCGTTGAGTAATGAGGAGAGAGAAGCGATCCCAGTGCCCTCCTGCCAGCTTCGTGCCTGCCCAGAGCCCACCCTCCTGCTGTCTCACCAACCTCCCTGAAGAGGACCAGGCATTTCTGGCTGCTGAGAGCTGGTGAGCGCCGCCATACCAGCCCTCAGCCCTCCACTGCCAAGATAAGAACAGCCATGGAAAGCAGAAATCCAGTGCTCCTATAATCCAACCCACTGGAGGTGCAGGTTCCTCTCTCATTTTCACATGCCATTGTGTAATGGTTCCACTCTTCTGGGAGAGGAAGCAAAAATACCACAAGAAAAAGCACTTCCTGCAGTATTTCTGAGCTAGTCAAATCCAGGAAGCAATGGAAACTATGGTGATGCACAGGCTATCGAGTTTCTTGGTTTTTTTTTTACCTTTCTGTTATTTCCTGTGCTTTTCACAGGAATATTTGAAGTCATAAACAAGATAAGCCTGCATATGTGATCATGATAGCATTAAGTAGTAAAAGCTTCTTCTCTCCCTGCACATATTTAAAATAAAAGGAGACCTTCAGTGAGTGAGAGCTGTGCATTGTGCATTTCCAGAGCCAGACTGATCCTACAGACTAACTGAAGACCATTATTCCTGCCCAGGGGATCCAAGTGAGCCTGTTTCACAGAACAGCCCAACATGCTGAAGATCTGCAGTGCCTCCCTGAGAGCCCGCTGCTCTGATACAACCAAAGGACCTCCGTGGGTTCAAACCACCCTCCATGTTACCTGCCTGCATGTGAGGGGGCCGGAGACTGCCCAGGGCCAGGGTGAGAGGCTGAGGTCAGGGTGGGCAGGGCTGCCATGGGGCAGAACTTGGCTGGGACTGCCCTACACTGGCGTCTGTATTTCTGCTGAGAGCAGGTGCTGCTTTCAGCAGTCCTGTATTGATTTGCCTCACCCAAGGTCACCTTAGAAGATGATTTACATTAAGAAAATCAATTTTTTTAAAAGTCATTGCTGGGAGCAATGCTTGATTTCTAAATTCAGAGCACAGCCAGGCATGCGTCTGAGTTACCCAATTCTTATTAAAAGCAGCAGGAAATCTTTTGACCATTCCATTACACTGGGAACGTGCACAATAATTTTTCTATCACTATCTCACTATTGTAACTCTAAAAGGCTCAAAAGCAAAAGAGTGCTTCCTTATAATTTTGGCTTTTCCTAACTCTGCCTGAAGTTGTTAGCAGTGTCTGCTTTGCCCTGGAAAGGAAAAAGGGGTTTTGAAATGGAGTTCTTTCCAAGTATCTTGCCCCAGTTTCATCATTTCCTTCCTGAGTGAAATATGCATATTCACCTACTTTTCATTAACAGAGAATCAGTTGATACTTAGTCATCCATTGCTCAAGGCTCTGCATGGGTGTCATGCAATGTGCACAGTAACTCACCACTGTATTGTCGGGAATATTGCCCTGACATCAAAGCTCATTTATGTTTTTTCCAATGGATAGCTAGATCCACACACATAAATGATCCATGTCACTACCTACAGAGGTCCTAAAAACCATCTTTCAAGCTCTTTTCAGGTCTGAGGGCCACTCTTTGCAATGTCTGTGACAACCCACTTGAGTGCCAGAGTCCCCAAAGTGAATCCGCATCCCATCCATGGCAGTGAGCTGGCTGCTTCTCCCACCTGTAGGCAGGGTGCAACCAACCCAAAACACAAATGTCACAGGAAGAGGTAAAACTGGAGGAGATCTTAGTGGGACAGAGGCCCCAGCTTGCTCCAGCCTGCCTGTGGCTGCATTAGACAACTTGGGCAAGTGTCCCAGGAGGGTGTAGATAGTGGGATGATGGTTAAGGCACCTTCACATGGGATTTTCTTCTCCTCATACAGGGGAGCAATATGGAGAATGGCTGAAGGACCTGGGTGGAAGAATATGAGCCATGAGCAGAAGAGCAGAAGCAGGAGCTGATGTCTCTGCAAACCCCATGTTCAGCATTCTCCTAAAGCTCATTAAACAACTAATTTATACGCAGAGATTTTTCTCAAACTCTGTTTTTGAAATCTGTCCTCAGAGCCAGAGCCTGTCAGCCTGAGCTAGAGTTTGCCCTGCCTTGCTACATGCTCACCCTCCCTCAGAATGGCACCGGTGCGTTGCCACTGTCTGGGTCACTGGCTGGCCAGGCTGCTCTGCCTCATGGGTGGTGCAGGACACTGTGCTGGGGATCTACAGCGTCCACCTGTATTTTCAGTACAGGAAAACCTGAGCAACATAGCATTTGTGTAGCCTGGTTCTGACAGTCCAGGGCCTGCACAGCCTGTCTGTGCATCCACACTTGAGATGGATAAAGCTAAGCTTGCCATGTTCGTGACTATTACAAGCATTTCCTTCCAAGATTTCATCTGCCATCAGTCTGCCTCCTTAGAGGGCTGTGAATCACCAGCCTCTTCCCTCCTTCACTCTCTCACCTCACCAGGGAATCACATAACTCCTGCCCCTCTCTAGGGGTATCTCGCTGCTCCAGTTTGCCAAACTGCCCCTCCATTTGTGGGCAAAGGACACCACTTTCATCTCCTGTTACAAAGGGGATAGCAGTTGCAAGAGCAATAACTTGCCAGTCAACTTGCACAGCTCTTCCACCCCACCACAGTTACCTTCAAAGTCTGAACCATCATCCTCAAAAAGTACTGTACTCTCAAAATAGTTTAAAATTTATTTACACCTCAAAAAGCTACTTAAATAATACATTAGTCTGTGATAGCTGCTAATTTTTTGAAGTCTTCACTAATGTACATATTTATGCACATAAAAAATGCAATTATATGCTTTTTATAGTCATTTATCCTCTTTTCAGTCCACTATGACAATCTGCCAGGGTGCTGTCAGCGCTCTGAAGCGCTGATGGCGTGCGGTGCCTGAGAGCTGCATTCAAGCACTTACAGAATGCATGTGTCAAGTGCTGCACATTTCCTGGTGTCAGCACCATTTGCTCAACACATGACAGACAAAAGGATGGATTTGGGCTTTTCTGCTGATCTTTTTTTCCAGAGAATGAAGGTGTCTGTTCCTGAATCTATTAAGTGAAATACAGATAAGTGTTAAGATGACCAATATAAACCAAGGATCTTACTGCAAACCTACAGCACTGTGCCTTTGTAATTACATAAGTATAATAAACAGTTCTCTGAGTCTACAGTAATTGGAAAGCATCACTGAGATGCTCCTACCAACACAGCTGGGCCTGAAGCAAACATTTATTAAAGCTTCTTAATCTGGGCTACTTAGCTATCCTTACTAAGGCTGAGTATTATTGCACTTTGCATTAAAGCCAGTGAGATGAGCTACATACATACCAGCTGAGGGAGAGATGGCAGATTATCAATCTCCACACTTGTGAGATTAATCAGACAAATATATCCCCACTCTAATTTGGTATCACAGGAAGTTTGGCAACTAATTGCCAAGGTTATTCAGTGTATTAGGAGCTTCCTCATCAAAGAGGTCTCCTTTAGCTCAGAGGGGCCTTCAGCTCTGAATTTTGTAATAAGCAGTCCTGACTGGTCAAAGATGTTACAGTAGTTTTCTGGAGCCATTATCACCCAAGTATTTTCACCTTATATTTTCAGCCATCTGTGAGCAGACTAATACAGCAGCACCAACAGGCTCTTCTGTCTCCATGACTGGATTACATAAATTCAATTACACACTCCAGACAATTTTTTCTTAAGCATTTGCTTTACATCCCCATTCTGTGTATCTTATGTCCTTATCTGTAGGAGAAAGTTCTGAACTTTTCTTTTGCTTTTTTCCTTCACATGTTTAAATAATTCATTTTAAAAATGTATGCAGACACCAGGACCAATTTTCCTCTAATTGAAAATGGCAATGTTGAAGCTTATGAATTATCTCATTTTAAAATGGGTAAAATGAGAGAAGAATTATATAATTACATGAGGGGATGGTGGGGAGAAATAAGATACATTCATGTGTTCAAATAAAAATGCATTATAACATTTCCTATCCTATTTTACATTTGATAAAGTTAACCTTTCTTTTCTTGTCATACAACAATATTCTACCTATGTCTGCTGTATTTTAGGTTTGACTGGATGTTTTTATTCACCTGTCTGCTAAGACAACATAAGCTGATCCTGATACCAAATTCAAAACTGAATTTATGAGTGCTGCCATTCAAAAGCAAGGACCAAGCAGGGCTGGAAGGTCACAATGTTATGGAAACATCAGAACAACTCAGATAAAACTGGCAACTCCAAGAAAAATAAACAGCAGCTGTATACAAACACTGAATTCAGATCTTCAGCCCCTTCTGCCTCTTGTAATGGTGTTATAAATCCTTTCCACCAGAAGGATTTTCCGCTTCCATGATTTGAAATATTGGAGATGTGTGACACAACAAAAAGGAGGAATTTAATCAACGTTTAGTAGAATCAGGTGGGACAAAAAGTGACTTTGCCCAGTCCTGTAGATTTCACTGAGATATTGATGTTGCTAAGACTTTTGCTTTGTAAATAATCCAAAACCAAAATTCTGTCAGGATGTTCATGCTATCACTGGGAAAACATATTGCTGTGTGAATGGGGTAGTCTTGCCAAATCCTTCCCAAAGATCCAGCTCATGGATGCTGAACCACCTGCACGTTGTCACATGTGGCTGCCAGATGTGGCCCAATAACCCAACCATTACAGTTATGTCAAAATGATC
>JAOXXN010000120.1:23589212-23622475 GCA_026770055.1 Myrmophylax atrothorax
GGTGGGGGGTGGGGGCAATAAAGTTAATAAATATTTAAGGTCCCCAGAAGACAGACTACTGAAACAGGTCTGGGGCTTTCACAGCAGGTTTGAGACTACCCCTAAGAAAGAAATCAGCCAGTTCTTCCATGATAAAAATGTGCTTGCCTGAAGCAAACAGACAAGGAATCATGCTGATATAGAGGAAAAATAGGTCAGTTTTATCTCAGCTATTTTATGCAGCTACTTTCTATGATAAATAAAGATTTCTGGTGAGGCAATCTCAATTTCTGTATGGTACATTATATATTCAACTCATTCATTTACTGTCTAAGATGAAAGACCTGAATGACTAACACTGGGTTTGATAGAATATTAATTAATGAATAACACTCCAATGTTTAATTTAGCAGTGGTCTAACCACATGATAGTCATAAATGCTAAATGATTATGCCTAAGCATGAAAGTTCTTCCTAGAGAAGGCCAAGAAAGCATGTCATTGAAGATTCAAATGCGTGAACCCACAGAACAAATTAAGAATAAGAGAGAAAAGAATTCAAAATACATATTTTTTTTTAAGAACTGAGAAACCTCGAAACCATATTGCTGTCTACCACTTAGTACAGTGAATGCTTTATCCAGAGTGAACATGGTTTCCCTTCCTTCTTAGCAGCTGGCTGAGAGGAACTAAACTTAGCAGGCCTGAGGTGTAGGAAACCAGATAGCACGGTGTATGGCTGGATAGGAAATACAGGGCTCAATGTGTTTGAGGTTAAGATTAAGCCCTGACTTCCTTTGGGTCTATTTTAAACAGTGGCAAATGATGGCATGCTTTCTTACAATAAAATGACAGATGATCAAAGGTCGAATATGATCTGCATGTCAAGCATTTGTACAAGGACCTTTCTTTGGGGGACTGTGCAGGAAGTGTTTTAACATGGTGTCTCATACTTCCCCTCATCTGTGTTTGTTCAAAACATACCAGTAACTGGGGAAAGCTGGATGATTGGCTGTGGATAACTGGCCAAACAGTGTATGCCTGAGCAAGGAGAGCAGATGGTTTTGGATGGAGTGAAAGAAAGATTATCATGGTCCCAGCCATTGCTCCTGTGAGGAAAACAGTAAGGCAGCATTCACTGTCTCACACTTTCAGGTGCCACACCTGGGAAACAAAGACACAGCATGCTGAAAGCATCTTCACATTCTGCTTTCCAGAGCTCGTAATATCAAAGCAGAAAAAAGAAAAAAAACAATTTGGGAACTCTGTATTTTTTCCAACTGCCATTTTAAATAGAGGTTTGCAACACCTGTGGCAAATAGGATGCAAGACTCACTGTGTCATGCTGACTAGGGACTTGCTAAATTTGCTATTATTATGTAGCACCCATGACTGGTGCTGAGGCAGCCAAAGGAGGACTTCACCTTCATGAGAAATTGAAAAACACAAGAAACACACAGGTCACCATCCAAGAAAGTGAGGGGGTACCTGAACACCACAGACAAGGCTTGCTTTGCTTCCTCCCTCCTTCTCATACCTAGAAATCTGCAGAACAAATGCATGTGCTTGAAAATTCCTTTTTTAATCAGATTTTTCATCTTGCCTCAGGCAGTGCTGCAACAGTCCACAGCTCCAGCCCTGACCTGGAGCCCACTGGCAGCTCTGTAGCTGCCCCTGCCAAATACTTGTCCTACTTTGCTAAGGCAAAGGAACAACTTGCTAAGAAAAATCACTGGAATCACTTTGCTCCCTGAAAAGCCACAAAAACTAATTTATTAGTTACAGCAAGAGTGGAAAATAAAAGAACCGTTCAGCCCACAATTTCTGAGGATTCTGCTGATAGCACCTACTCTCATGAAAAAATGATGTCATTTGTAAGTGCAGCTCTGTGGACTTTTAAAAAGCAGCACAGAGCTGCTTCCATTGAGATTTGAGACTGGCTCAACAGAGCAGGGAGAAATTTTAAGTATAGAATATTAAATATGTATTTGAATCAGAAAAGCATTTTCTGATGTTAGGTGGGTGGGAAATCAGGAGAGCATTTTTAAAAAGCCACTGTGTTAAGCACAGTTTTAAAATCCCACTATGGTTTAAAAAGTGAGATGAATATCCTCTTACACTTCTCTGGGTTGTATAGAGGAACAGAGCCACCCTATAGAAACAATTTGGTACAAGCAATAAACTGCTCTGAGAAAACGAAGCTCATCAGCAAAGCAACCATTAGGGGAAAAAATGGGATAACCCCACCTAGATGCAGATGATAAATGAACATAGAACTTGACTGAGAGTCAAGATGTGCCAATCATAATTTTTGGACTAGTGACTTAACTACCATGAAGTTGGGATCAACACAGATACAAAGAATTCTCACTCAATGCAAAGTATTCTTATTATCAGAATAATAGGGAAAAATATCCAAACTGCCATTTTATGTTAAAGCAAATATATTGTTCAATAAGTTTTAAGTTTTGGATTTCAGAAAACTCACTTTCTCTGTTGTTTTTTCCAATTTCAAAACAAAAAAATGGGTTTGAGGGGTTGACTTTTCAGTGTTTTTGAAACAATGTTCTGCTTAGAACCATAGAACCTTTTAGGTTGCAAAAGACCTCTAAGATCATTGAATCCAAACAAAAACCCAGCACTGCCAAGGCCACCACTAAACCATGTCCCTAAGTGCCACCAGGGATGGTGACTTCACCACTTCTCTGGGCAGCCAGTTCCCAACTCTCAACAGCCCTTTCTGTGAAGCAACTTTTCCTAATACCCAATCTAAACCTCCCTTAGCACAGGTAGAGGCCATTTCCTCTCATCCTTTCACTTGTTACTTTGGAGAAGAGACTGACCCCCACCTTGACACAACCTCCTTCCAGGTACCTGTGGAGAGCAGTAAGGTCTCCCCTGAGCCTCCTTTTGTCCAGACAAAACATCCCCAGCTCCCTTGACTGCTCTTCGTCAGACTTGTGCTCCAGACCCTTCCCCAGCTTTGTTGCCATTCTCTGGACATGCTCCAGCACCTCAATGTCTTTCTTCAAGGAAGGGGCCCAAAACTGAACACAGGATTTGAGGTGTGGCCTTACCAGCACTGAGTATAAGGGGAAAGTGTTTAGTGCTTAGAAAACACTAAACCATTTTCCAGGTACCCTAATCCCACCTTGTGTCTCTGAAAGTTTTTGCTAAATTCAAGGTAACATCACTTAATGCTTCCAGTTTCTGTAACCTCTTCTCTGTCAGATCACCCAGCTCTAAAGGGCAATTACCAAGTATGAAACAGGGCTAATATCTCAACACTGAGCTCACTTGTGACCTGCTCCTCTCACAGGTTCAAAATGGCAAGCAGGAGCAATTTGGATACAGACAGGCTGTGATGACCAGGATAAGCTGACACAGGAGGCCATGAGAATCTGCTATCTGGCACTTCCCTGTCCCACAGCTTGTGGTCTTCCTACATCACAGCAGCTGTAACATTCCAGCATGTACACTGCAGACCAGTACAAACCACGAGGACACGGGGTATAGACAGAAATGTCACTGCCTTCAGGTTTAATTCTGCTGAGCTTTTAAACACACTAATGCTCTCAACTGTGAAAGAGCCCCCAAGATGTGTCTCAGAGGAGATAGAAAGAGATGAACCACTGTCACAGTGAAAGGTATGATGCTTGGCAGGGCCACATTTCCTCAATCGTTGTCCCATGATAGCTGACTGCCAGCAAAGGGGGTCCATCCCCAGCTTTGCACCCAGCAGGGTTCCCCTGTGTGGCAGGGAGCTGTGATCCAGAGCCTTCCCCGCCACCAAAATGGAGTGTAGGGAATGCAGAGAAGGATATCTCAGGGTGGGGAGGGCTACAGCTGAGCTATGTGAGCATTTTGCAGATGCTGGAGTGGATCCCAGAGCACATGCTCATGCAACACCTTTGAAGCCAAAGAAATTGCCAAGGCATTTCCCCTCACTGTGACCCCCTCTCTGCTAAAGGTATGGAAATTATTCTTCCAGCAGAGGAGGCTGACAAGGTGGAAGCTGAGCTTTGAACTACAAATCCAGTAAAAGTGACATTCTTCGTGTTCACTTACATAAACACTTCTCTAGTATTTAGACCACATTTTTGTTTGGGGGCTTTGTCAATGTAAAAACTTAGCCAGAGTCTTTTGGAGCCACTGAGGATGTGACCTCCTCTCAAAATGCAGAAATTTTGAGGAAAATACAGCGCCTTGGTTAAAGGAAAAATAATTTATGCTGCTTAAAATAATTTACAGTGTTTTAAAACATTCACTATATTTAAGTGTATCAGTCAGAATTCCCAAAGTTCCACAAATGTTTCCTGAAGACTGTGTGACTGACAACATTGTCTCCAGAGAAAGACTTACCATTTTTAGGTGATTTAGCATCAAGAGAAACAGTAGTATAAACAATTAATACAGTTCAGTAAAAGCAATGGACAGGTATTGCATATATTTTAATCAGGGCTGTGGAGAAGGTTCAGTATTTTTCTTCTGAACAGTCCCATTCTAAATATAGGCCTGGCATGGATTTACTGGGGGAAGTGCAAGGGAGTAGCCTCCCTCCTGGTATTGCCCACACTTTGTGTGATGGGACATGGGAAGGTCTGCACCACTGGGCAGATATGATATTAACGACCAGAGAAGTGACAAACTTTGTATCTGAAAAGGTACTAAAGTATTCAGAAAGGCTACACAGGATAATGATGAAGGTTTTAATTCAAAGTGAGTCAGTGTGACTGGAAGGATAAGCACATGCATTAAAGCACAGGAGTTCTCTTGCCAGCTCTGCCACTAAGTCCATGCAAATCACTTAATCTTCCTATTTGGTTCCCCCTTTGCTAAAAGGGGAATGCTAATATTTATTTACCTTCCAACTCACAGTCATGTTGTGAGGATTAATTAGTTAATAACTGTTAAGTGCTTTGAAGATACAAGTGACTGTGCAAAATACTAAGTATTATTAACTAACATTAGGCTAATGATGCAGATAGGAGTGGCAATTTTTCCATTAGCAGTATCAAACCAGAGCCCAGGATTCAGCACCAAGATGTGTGCTAGCTAGTGAAAAATTAACAAGATTATGAAAAAGAGTAAAAAAAATACAGTGAACTTATTACTACTGGTCCACTGAAATACAAGAAAAAAATAAACAGCTGTGCCTTTCCTGACCTAGCAAAACCATGTCTCTATTAATAACTCAAGACCACATTCTGAAAGCTATTGCTTTGCACCTTGATTAGTCATTTCCACCAATCTGCACAGTGTTATGGTTTTGAGTTGGTGGCAATTTTCACTCCTACATCTTGCTCTGCACCTGTGAGAATGGTGGCAAGCAGCTCAAGGCAAGCAAGAATCAACCACAACATGCAGGCATTATGTACTAAAATTTTGCAACACATTTGCTTGGCATTAATTCCTATCTAACTTTTGTGAGAAATCTGGACAGCTGTATGAGAAAGCTGCTTTTGCAGTCAGGCAGGTCTTCTGATCCAAAGGAAGGTACAGCCTGGAGTTCATGAGGGCTGGCTGCTTGGGAACAGCACACACCTCTGGCTTATACCACTCTCATCATTCTAGCAAAGGAAGATAGCAAAGACACAGCCTGGAAAATTGAGAAGTCACTAAAATAACTTGGGAAGATTCCTCCTCAGAGCAGCTGTCCACATACCTCTGCTGAGGAAACCAGGTGCAGGCCCTAAGAGCCATCAGTCTGTACACCTGTGGATCTACATCACATTCTGCTTTTAGGAAAAATACAGAAATTCCCCAGTTTCAATTACAATCAAGCATTTTGTGGATTCTTGCAAACAATTTACAATTCATGTATATAACAATATGTATTTCTGTCTTGCTATCTCTATAATTCTCAGTACTGTAGCTCTAGGTGCACAAGGCAACATTTTATCAACTCTTCATTTCTCCTCATGAGCTGGCCAACTTAGTTTTAGGTCTTTCCTTTTTTTTAATTACTTCAGTGGTAGGAGAGGAGGGTAAACACACCGTTTTAGGAGGGAAAGAAGATAGCAGTCTATAGACCTCTTTTAGACAACTTTTCATCCAAGTGTTCTGGTCCTGGCCAAATTTTTTTAATGTCTATTATCTCACAACATCGTTGTGCAAAATAAATACCATGAGACAGAGGAAGATTGAAGCTGAAAAAAGTGAGGAGAAAGGAGGACTCCAGTTGCCTCCAAAAATTTGAAGAAGTTTGTTTCTTTTGACTGTTACATAAACACGTTAAGCACTGATGCTTGCAAATGTCTGTTGGCAGACACAAGACTCCATGTGAGGCAAAGATGACCTAAGATACCCCACAGCCTCCTTTCAACTGAACATGCCCTCTCAGGCAGATGGATGATTAAGGAAGCAACACAGGCAGCCTCTGCTGCACTTGTTTGACCCAGTTGTGAGGAAGGAGGCAATTCCTCTATTTTCATTTCCAGATTACAAAGCTCAGAGGCACAACACCATTCTCAGAGGTACAGGTTTGACACCATCACAAAGAAGTCTCATCTCTTTCTGTATTACAATGTGCTAAGTCCTTTGGGAATCCCTACCCTGTGCAGTTTCCCAGGTACTCGCCTCCTAGGGAGGGTGGGAGAAACGCCTTCACGAAGCCATCTCCTCAAAAATACTTTTGTCAAAGAGAAACAGCTGCTGCAACTAAAATAGGTTGGGAGAAGAGTTTCTGCTGAACCCAGCGAAAGCTGCTGAAGCCTGACATCCAGTTACAAGGCCTTGTACAGCAGGGTGACAAAATGTAATTAACAATTAGGTACATTAAGTTATTGTAAAATTTAAATACAGTAAATATCTTCAACAACTGCATCCCAACACAGGAAACAACAGGTTGAATTTGACATTTCACTGTAAGGCTCAGAGTAGTTAAGGATCCTTGAGATTTTAGCAGTCTTCTGATGATCAAGCTCTGCTTTCAGATAATACTTACAACATGACTAAACAGTATTGATTTGAAGTTAAGTTTCATGTAACTCAACACTGACTTTGATCGATTTGTCTTAGCAATATGTGGGGGGGTTACATGTTACATCTTCTTCTGCACCTTATTTAATAAGCTCTAACATTAGCTCAAGATTTCTGTTTGCCTGCAAATACCAATGCACATTATAACCTACATTCCACTTACAACACTGGAAGGGTTAAAAACATTTAAGCAAGGACAAAGGCCAACTACTCACTCAAAATATCTTGCCCCCCAGACATATCATTGGTTAATCAATTTTCATATGGGTTTTACTTTTCCTGCTGACATTGCTGGCTATTGTTTGACACATATTTTTGGACTAGAAACACTATAAATCTGAAATGCTAATGTGCTTTCCACTGCATGTGATTCCTACCCATTGCATACATCATCCACAGTTACTTTTATCTCAAGCCAAAACTAGTAAGGGCAAAACAGTCTTTTATTGACTTCAGAGCTCTTCCATTAAATTCCTTGCTTTTTCCACCTCCAGAGCAATCACAGGCTGATGGCACCAGGCTGGATTTTATTTTGCAATATTATGAGCCCAACTTCCTTACACAAAGAGCGTCTCAGGGGCTGAGAACCTTCTCGAGGCAAGGAGGCACATTACTCGCCGGCTGCCTGACAACAGGGGTAATTGCCTTTTCTTTTTGAAACATGTAGTGAAGGGGCAGGCTCAGCCAGTACAGAAGCTTCTGCAGAGCCTCCGGGAAGAAGAGGAAAAACACTTCATGCTCCTTGCCAAGATGTTTTAGATGCTAAGTGGGGCAGCAGCAAACCTGAACCAAGCAACTAAAGCTCTCATAAGCCAGCCATGCAAACAAGGAAAACAACTCTTCAGGAACAGACTTTTTTTAAACAACCCATAGAAAAGCAAATGCACATTGTTACAAATAGCATTGCTTCTTATCATACATGAACCAGAGATGTTCCCATTTAAAGGGCCAAAAATCATCAGCTCTTGTGAGTGCAATATCCAGTGCTTCAAAACCTGCTAAACTACCAACAGATCTTCTACATTTTGCAACAAAGGCACACATTCAGCTTCATCACACACAGCATGAGCGAGCAGATCCAGCACACTTTAAACTATTTTCAGCAGATCCGGCACAACTATTTTGCAGTTCAAAAGAAGCTGCCACAGCATCCATAGAAGGTCTGTAATCACTCGCTCCAGTGTCCTGGGCACAGAGACACCCTGTACACAGCACAAAGTCAGCGCAAGCAGCTCATAACTCTTGCTGACATTATGGCAGCTCCCAAGGCCAAGAGCCAAAGATGGTGATTCCAACTTATGTTGCTCATGGGCCAAAGAAACACAATGTCACTCTGAGGGCAAAGGCATTTTTCTATTTCTTGCATAGCTGATTTTACATATAAAAGTTAACATTAAACATCTGACTAGAACTGGTCAGAAAACATCATATTTCACTGGAGAAAAAGAGAAATCTAGCATCCACCATGGCTAAAATCCAAAGTAACATCAAAGCACTGTTGTATCCAGGGCAAAGATCCATCAGAATTCAAAACACCAGACTGCCAAAGCTCCTGCCTACCAATTCCTGTACTGAAAGTTTGTTGTATGCTGCATAAGCCCCACACAAGTCCTCATCTCTAACTCTGAAGAACAGAGAGGGCAGCAAGGAACGAGAGTGCTCATACACTCAGTGAACTAAATGCTAAGAAATGTAACGCTGCTGTTTTTATCCCATAAAGAGCAGCCTACCTTGAACCTAATTTATGTGCTGCAGTAAGTATATGGAGGATTAAAAACTGCTACAGAGAGAGTATTGGGTGAAGATTTCTTGACGAAAGACCCAAGTTCATTTTCTCTCAGATTCCTGGAGACAGTGCACTTAGACTACATACAACTTGCTTAAGATTTTCTGAGTTTTGTTAACTCTCTACTGGTACAGAATACAGTCTTGGGTTTGTTAGAAATCACTTTCATCATGTGGCTGCTAAGCACTTGGGAAAAGATGTGAGTGGATCTGTAACGCTACCAGTGATAGCTGCCTACAGCAGGGTCACTAGATAAACACAAAGTCTGTTATAACAGCTGTATTCAATTTTGTGCATACAGAGGTCATGAATAAGTAAGACTGAATCATTATAATAATCCTTGAAAACAAATTAACTGGTTGATTTCCATATTACTGAGTCCACATATTTCTCATTTGTTCTGGCTGGCAGGACACCAACCTATTAGTTAAGAGGGGCTTGTTTGCTTTGTTAGAGCTCTTGTCTAGATGTCCAAGCACAGATATCATTACATAAATTACAATTTCAAAATCAAAATGTGTCTTACTAACAGAGTGCAAATTCATAGAATACAGGGAATTTTTTTTCCCTAGGCTTGAAATAAAATGTTATGTAAAACACACATTGAAACATTACAAATCCACATCAGCATGCTGAGTTTATTACAGAACAGCTCACTGGAAATTATTGGGTACTAATCTTTTAATACTGCAGCTGATCCTCAGTCAACCTGTTACAAGAGCAAATTGCCATTCCCAGCTGTGCCATACTATAAGAGGATCAACATCAGTGGCCCTTAGGAACAACCTACTTCAAGACTATCTCTTCAACCTTTTACGGCTAATCAGAGTCACATTAACAGAAGAAAAGCTGCCAGAAGGGAATGTATGTAAGTATCAATCCAACTTGATGCAGTAAGGTACCTTTTTTTTTCTTTTTTTCTTTTAATGTTGTAAGATACTGAAAACTATTAAAGGAGTGCAGAATTGAGAAATTAAGACTCAGGGATCTAACACACAAATCTGGGCCTAAGTACTTATGGGAGTCATTTTTCTCTCATTGCAATAAAGCCACGTTGGAGCCTGGGGTGGGGTGGGGGTATGTACCCAAGTGCTCAGCCTGTTCCAGAGAAAACCTGGTGGACACCCACCTCAGAAGTTGCACTGCCACCCAGAGCATGATGTACATTTGGGAACCCAAATATCTCTAGATCTTACCCGCTGCTACATAAGCTAAATTTCCACTGAAAAAGTTGTCCTCAACACTTTTTCCTTTTCACTAACTTTTCATTCCACATATGTATTTTTTCTTTCAGTTTCTTCAACTTTCATTTTCATTTGCACTTACTCTACCTTGTACTTCTTTCACAATTTCAAGATGACTAAGCCATAACTGAGCAAGAACCCTCTCTGCATTCACAGAAAATCTTGTCAAAAAAAGCCTGTCACCATTTGTAAGCTTTTTAAGTCAGAAATATTTACTTACTGTTTACACAACACTTAAAGCTATGGGACCTCAAATATAGCCTAGGTGTTTAGCCATTACTGCAACACGAATGTTACAAAAATATTTTAAATTTATCATATTTTTGCCTTTGGTTTCATATGCAAGAAAAGTGTATTTGTATTGTCAGATGATTAAATGCCACTTCTTTTAATCATCCCCACCTTATTCCAAGATGACAGGATAGATTAATTCAAGAATCACACTGTTTATGTAATATACTACAAGATGGCAAATAACCTCCATCTACCAAAATTTATGTGGATAAACAAAGTTCTAGAGAAAGCTATTTTACTGTTGTATTTCCAATAATTACAGAAATATGGATGAGCCAATTTTTAATACCAATAAAACGTAGCATAAGGCCATGACTGGGCTTTGTGAAAGCCATCCTGATGCTCTAAAATCTAACCCCCAGTTCTGGTGAAATTCTCAGAGGAAGGAAAA
This sequence comes from Myrmophylax atrothorax, assembly GCA_026770055.1. Classification (NCBI taxonomy): domain Eukaryota; kingdom Metazoa; phylum Chordata; class Aves; order Passeriformes; family Thamnophilidae; genus Myrmophylax; species Myrmophylax atrothorax. The sequence goes on from JAOXXN010000120.1 coordinate 23,599,887, forward strand.
GCTATTTCTCCACAATGACCACCCTCTAGGGCAGCACCCATTCCATGGTGTGGGGCAGGAAGGGCTGTGGTTCCTGCCTTCTCCCTCACCATCACAAAGAGTTCAGCTGCATCCACCCAGCATGACCCAGGCTAGTGAGCAGCTGACTGATTCAAACTACTGCTCTGGAGCGTTCACTGCTACTTCTCCAGTCTGGCTTACATAGTGTTAGTACTTACCCTGTCGGTTCCTGCTGGAATTACTCTCAGTGCAGCCTGAAAGGAGAGTGGAGTGAGACAAGATGGCTTGACAGATGACTGTCAAAAATCAGGAAGTGGTGTTCATGAAAAAAATCAGAGTATATGAGAATTGCTAATAAAACAGATAGCTGAACATTATTTAGATGTATTTTCGATGACTTATGCCAGAGCTAGATTTAAAAGCTGGCACTAAAGAACATCTCTTCTTACCAATCTTCCAAGCTCTTTCTTCGTATATGTGCCTGCTACAGCACAGACCAAAGGGCTTCACACCTCAGGATGGACAAGCATTATATGGATTTATTTTTCCTCCCTCTCATTAGCCCCCTCAACAATAACTCTCTCAAAAATTGGTAGATTCATCTTTGGCCTTTTTCCTGTATGGGGATTATTTAGCCAATTCTCATAAAATGAGTCCAGTTTGAAAGCAGCCAAAATTACAGAATCATTTGAGCCATGAAGGCAGACCATGTAAAAACCTTATGCACTTGTGCTGATAGTGTTAGAATCACCGGAAAGGCCCCTCTAAAACCACAGAAAGTACTTCCCTTTCATGCCAATGCTTCTCTGTTGCAGGAGGAAGGATGGTCTTGTGGCTCACAGAGACCTGACTGTCAGCATGTGTGGCTTCTATTCCTGGTGGTCAGCAACTTCTCTTGTGACTTGGGAGTTATCAAACTTCCCACCCACCAAAATGCCTGTCTGCTATACAACATCACAACATCATTCAATTTTGCTCTTTAATGAAAATACTGTAGGAAAACTTGATGGCTTGGCAGAAATGGGAAGCAGTGTAAGAGTTCAAAACTTTTTACTTTTCATGGCATTATTATTTAGTGGCATTTTAGTTCTTAGTGAGCAAAACTTTCACCAGATGTGTAGCATCTTTATCTCTGAATATAGTCTACAATGTCAAGACAGAGAGAAAACTACTTAAATATACTGATATTTCATCCCCTGAGGGACTGATGTGGCAAATACAAACAAAGAAAGCACATCTTGAACTCACTCCCACTTCATCTTCATAGTTATGGTAATTTTGAAGAAGTAAGATAACAATGTTGTTTATATATGTGTGTTTCTTGTAAATCCCTCTCCAGGCAACTGCTATCACACATCAATAGTCCACATCAAACAATCACTGAAAGTTCTTAATTGCTGCTTCATCTAAGTAGATGTATCTCAAGATCCCATCAGCACTGTGCAATAGGTGTCCAGCCAAGTGACACAGGCCATATGGCTCAAATGAAGGAGGAGCTATGCTGGTCCACATGTTTTTACTCAAAATTCCCAGTGATAATATTTACCTTGACAGAAAGCCAACAGATGTGCAGGACCTTTGTGGGGGTACTTGCCTAGAAAGCTGGCTGGAAAGACAATGCTCAAGGAAGTGGCACTCTGGCCACATCTTAAAATGTTTTCTGCAGGCTAGGAACTACGTTTGAATTCCACAGATAGACAGAGGCATCAGGGAGGCCTCCACTGACAGTCTGCAAACACCATGTATCTGATAAGCAGAAGACAGCTGCTGTGTGAATCAGGAGCAAATTCATTTCTTCAATCTTGACATTAAAGAAAAAAAATGTTACTTTAAGTAAGTAAGCAGGCACCCTTGAATTGTAACTTGCAGTTAAATTCATAACTCACATTCACATCCTGACTCAAGAGAACAAACTTCAGGTGGCTCAACTGAACACTGAGATTGAAATAAACTCCGTCTGAAACACAGAGGTGAAAAAAAATGTCAGAGATATAATTCCCTTTCCTTACATCATGCCTATTTCTCTTCAGCTATGGGGCTGCCTAGCTTAAGGGCTGCCACGACAATGCAAGAAGAGATGTCATCTCAGGGAAATTTATTTTTTACTATATTGATCATTGTTATCTATGACTTGTCACCCAGTTTCAAAAATAGTTCACATTAAATTAAGCTATTGAGCACTGCATTACATGTTCTCACATTTTAATTTCTCAGATAGAAGCAAAGTGTGATTGCACCTAAAACATCCTGCTGCCTTGCATCATCCAGATCTTTCTACCGAAATGATTCCAGATCTGTTGCAGAAATATTAATTCTGGGTTTGTTCATGGAGCTACCATGCAGAACTTTTGCTCCTGCAAGGCCACTATGCACAGGATTATCTGGAAATGCCATGTGCACAGCATGTGTGTGTGTGTGTGTGTGTGTGTGTGTGTGCAGAAGGTGGGTAATAGGTTATGTGATCCACAGCACCATCACTAAATATTTATGCAATTCGGGTAAATTTCCAAGTATGAACAAGCTACTCAGGTCTGCTTCTCTGACACTGTAACACAGTAACAACGTTGTTTTGCTGTTTAGTATTTCCTAAGCAATAGCCAGTGTACACACAATTCTGTATTTTCTTTTTGTACTGTGATAGGAAAGGCAAGTTGAATGCTTCTGTTGTTGCCAACGGAGACTACAAGAGGAACTTGGCTTTCAGAAATTGTTTCAGTAGAGCAGCATGAGCTACTGTCACTAATGAAAAAGAGTTGTTTTCATGACATGATTTGAGATTTTACAGGCACCTTCCTTTTGTGGTGGTAAAGTTGAAAATCAGAACCAGAAGCAATTAATCTTCTTCCCCACATGCATTAAATTCCTAGTCAATGACACTTGTTTTTCACAGATCCTCATTCCAGAGAATCACATATTCTATGTAGAGCATGACACACAAAGCTGCTGCATGTGTCTTTATCCCACCCAATCCACAGGCCCATTAGTACTGTCCTAAGGGACACACCTAGTACTATTTTTATCATTTATCTAACTATTTTTATCATTTGAGAAACTTCTCAAGAAATACCAGTCTCCTGCTGTTTACTGATTAAATTAATTACCAAAAACAGTATTTAAATCATGATAGAATGGGAGTTGTTCAAGCTCCTTCTCTTCACCTCACCACTACAGCTAAAAACCCCAACAAATTAAATCCCACAAACACAATTATTGTGAATAGAAATGGACAGTAAATTCTCCTACTTTACAATCAGTTCAGGAAAACTAAAACCAGGAAGTTCCCCCTATTACAAAGGTACAGTGTAGTGTACACAGGAGTGTAGCAAGGAGAAAATTTGCCAGCCAGACATTTATAAGGAGAGTGACCAAATAACTAGATGTGAGGAGCACATTTGAATATTGAGAACACTCTGATTTTTTGCTTGAAGTTCTCAATAACTAAGAATTGCATTAATTAACACCTGAGGGAATATTCATGTATTTTTTCATGCACAAAAACAATCTGCATACAGATGCCATCCAGACTCTCACAAAGTGACTCAATCTGAGTAGAGCCAGACTATAAAGAAAGGACTTTTCAGCCCTTGGACTCATCCCCTGAGAGAGCACACTGTAGGCCCTGGGGAAAAGGAGTTTCAGCTGGCTTAGGTTACATTGCTTCACAAGGTCAGTGCCTCCTGAAGGACAAACAAGGTGCTGAACACATTCTGCTTTAGTGCTTCGCATCTTTTCTTCAAGGCCCCTAGCAAGTTTTAAAACACAGTAAATGAAATTTGACTGTTTCTCTAGAAAGGGAAAACATCTGACACCTTGTTAGGAAATAAGCTATGAGAAATTAACAGGAGATAAGCAGTTCAAGTAAAAACATTGAAATGCCTGTATGTACACAGATACAAAACACTGCTTTGTCCTCTCAGCTTTGATACCTGCTGGCAGATGTTAATTTTCCGTCTCTTAAAATAAGCACTTTTGAACGGAGATTGCCTATAGAACCATACAGAAATTAAACATTTCAGTCAAAATGCCCCAGATTTTTACATCTCTTCTTTATGCCTCCAATGCTGGTTTCAAGTTTTGCCTCTAAGACTTTACGACCTTACATTTTATATTCAGCTACTGATACACAACTGCAAGCTGAGGTTCAACAACACAAGCTATGAGTTTAATCTTGAACACTGAGTATTTCCTCACTTTGCCAGTTTAAGACAATGTAATGAAATATTTATCATTGATTTAAACTCTTGAAGCTGAACTACGCTTATGTCTTAATTCTATTATCAGATGGTGACGCATCAAAATATGCAATCTCTAAAAATGGAAAAAACCTCAAAACACTGTCTGGCAGATCAATAGCTTTAAAAATATAACTGACAGGAAGTTAAATCCCTTTACAAACGGTTTCTCTTATTTTGTACTGAATTGATCACTGTCTATGTACATTAAGCACCAGCCCCTTCTGTTAAGTTCCAAATACACACAGAACACTTCAACCCCTTGTAAGTGACTTCACAAGTGCCCCAAAAAACTGGGAGAGCAGGCATTGCCTAGTTGAGCAACCTGCAATGAGGGGCAAAGTGCTTCAAAAATACAGGTTAATAACCTTTATTCCCATGCTGGCTACTCATGCTCTATGTCTTCCTGAAGCCTTGAGAAAGGTTCTTGAACTTCAACCTATGGAAAACAGTGCTAACTGTGAGGAAGTAGCTCATGCTCTAGACCTGTTCCCATCCTGATGTCCCACTGAGGCTCTGGGACAGCACTCCTATGGATTGTTTGGTGTATGGAGGAATGCTTATTCCATGACATCCTCTCCCTAAGGAGGCACTTGAATTATTTCATACAAGCAGTTGAAAGCCATCAAGTCACCTAGAAATTCAAAACTGAAGCTTGCTTAGGGAGGACATGAGAGGTAAATTCCCCCTTCTGCAAAGCAGCTTCCAAACAGAACCACTGAAAGGCTTTTGTTGAATTTGGGTCATTTTTGAAGTAAGGCCCATTCTCAACAGATGCATTATAAATCCCTTGTTTACATTTCAAGTATTAATAAGATATACTTGAAAGTTAAATAAAGAGCTTGTAATTAGAAGTTTCGAGGAGTTCTACAGAGGAACTTCTGGGGATAGAGATGCCTTGAGCACTGCCTTTTTACCATGCAACTTTCATAGCAAACTTCAGCTCTAGTATCTTTACATGGAATAAGGCACATGAAAGTCAACTTCTAGGATCTGGGAAACTTGCAGAACTTTTGGGATCTTAGCTGCCATTTGACTTACTTCTTACAACACAATGGGAAACTAAAGGAGATGAACATACAGAATTACTAAAAAAAATTTACTGCAACTAGCAAGAATGAAATATCCAATTATTCACTGAAACTTTCTCATGACAAGTTATTGTGGGCAGCCAGAACCTCAGATTTTAGCCTGGAATGCTTATTTGCCTACATACTTCATTTAGGCTCTAGTCTGTTCAGTCCGGGCATTCCAGGTGCTCTAACACCAGCAGAAAATCGCAATAAAATCAAGATTCTGCACATGAAATCTTGCCGGCTGTCCTGCCGACTGCTAAAGGGCAATCGAAACCCTTTTGTCTTTGTGGCTACTGCAGTCCCGAGTGACCGACTGGAGTAAAGCACTGTCCCTGATACATGTTGCCATAGATTTTACTTATTCTATTTTTAATTAGTGTCTCGAGCAATAGGAATCCCTGAGGGAGATTTCTGCATTGTTAGGAAAAAATTTCTGACCTTCAGTCTCGGATTTCATTGCTCACTTCGATCCCATCCCCTCGCTTCCCTCCCCTCTTGCCCAATTCCCACCTTGGCGATGCAGCCCCTTGCAAACCCAGAGCCCTACGACGGCACAGGGCCGCAAAGCCAGACATGTGGCCACTGAGACCCTTCCTGCGGATCACCCACAACCCGCTTCCCAACCCTCCTGCTCCCGGCCCTTCCCGAGACGCCGGATGGGCGGCGCGGGGGGCGCCCCCTGCTGGGCCCGCTCCGCCCAGCGCCGGGCAGGGCACACGGCAAAAACAGGTTAAAAACAAGGGAAAAGAGCGGAGAAGCGGCTCCTGCCGGCGTTGCACCCCATTGCTTCAGCACTGCCAGGCTCCTGCCTGGAAAGCCCTGCATAAAACCCGAATATTATTATTTGCGACTCAAAGAGCACAATATGATCCATCAATCCAGGTGTATTTTCCAAGGGCTGGGAGTATTTCCAGTGACAGCAAAAGTTCAAGTAACCAAAATAATTTAAATTACTTGGCTCTGCAGTTTTGCATTTCCCTTTTTCTTTAAAACCAGAATTCACTACTGCAGTTCAGTGGGTTCTCAGTGTTCTCTGAGAATGTACCCAACTTGCAGTGTTAGAGATAGCAATATTAGGCTGAGAAACACTGCTGCCAATTAAAAATAAATTAGAAGAAAAGGCTGAAAGCAATAATCAAGTAGGAAGCCAAATTTCCTTTTAGAGAAGAAAGACTGTCTTTAAGATTAATATGCATTTATCCCAGCAGGCAGCTCTGGCAATCAACTTTTTTTTAGAATATGATTACTTTCCTGCTTCCATCAGGTTTCTTTTCACATTCTGGTATTACCTTAATCACCAAAGCAACAGAAAAATCTCTGCCAATAAAGTGTGGTACTTTAACAAGCTCTGTTGTAAGCCAAGGTCTTAATTTTTAATCAGAATATTATTTGTATCATAGCAAAACCCCAGGCTACACACTGAACCATCACAGCATGATGGCAGTCCCAGGGAACTTAACACCTACAAGACAAGAAAATACTAGGACCAGAGATGCTGACAAAGGATGTACATAAGATCAGTAGCAGAACTGAAACGAAAAATCTCCATCTGCAAGACTCTCTTATCTACAGGATCACACTTTCCCATCAAAATGTCATACTGTGGAAATGATGAATGCCATTAGATTACAGCCCAGCAAATGCCTTGCAGCAAGGTACGGACATTGAGTACAAGTCAGGAGGAACAAGTGTGAATACTGAATAAGTCTTTTCCTGTATCTCTTTTTTTCTAGGATAGAGAAAGCACAGAAGACTGGAAGCAAACTAAAACCAGATACTCCTTAAGGGAGTAGTGAGCAATATTTGATGTCTAAGCCGAAATAACTTCAAGGGGATGGCAGTGTCATGACTGATTCAGAAGTGCTCCTACTCGAGCTCCAATTCTCTGTGGAGAAATGCAACACCACACTTGCTTCTTTTTTGCTGCTGCACAGAAACCAATCTTCTGCCAAACTCTGACTGACTGGTAAAAGCAAAATTAAACATTTATGTGGCAGATGGATCAGATGTGTCCACTGTCACTCATTCATTAGTACAGACACTTAAGGATAGGTTACATATTGCTGCCATCCCAGAAGGTTTTGTATGATCAAGTCATGGAGTTTCGGAGAGTCCAGGAGTTTTCCACCCACAGTGCAACCTTTTCCTAACCCATAAAGAGTAATTTCAGCTACTTCTGCTATGAATAATATAACTGTGGTGATGTATGAATCAGAACTTTATATCCTTCCTCATCATCACCAATATTTGCAATTATATCTCATCCTTTCTTCCCCACTGAAATCTTTGCAAAATCTGTCTGGCTAGTGAGAAAAGAAGCTACATGTAGCTCTTCCCTACACACTGCAGGCAACCTTTGAGCTGACAGTAAAAACTTTTACACTTGTGATCCATCCAAAATGTGAACTGCTAGCCTTAGTATTTATGCAGCAAAGGTGACACTTTCTATATGCAGGTCTTTTAAGAAGGGTGGCTTCAGAGCTACTGCCAGGATTGAGACAGTAATCTGTACCACCAAGATTATTCAGAAATCCTATTTGCAAACAAAGCCCTATTAAAACACCCCTGCAGTAACCCAGCCTCTGAACTTCTTTAGTCAATCATTGCCCGTCCCAAACTGTTTGAAAGGTTTAGTTAGGCTTTACACTGGAAAGAACGTGACAGATTCAGACACACACTGAACCAACCTAATGAGGCTAATTGACCTGTAATTATCAGAGGAAATCATAAAAGAAGAGCTTAGAGTGCTGACTTAAAAACTCATGAAGCTATATGCTATGTTAATCTGGTAGGGGCCCAGACAAAGCCATGCAAACATACACAAATGCCCAGTAAAAGTAGTATCAATGTAAGGCATTAGTATCAAAAAAGCAGAGGCTATTGGATCTACACAGTAAGCTAGTTAAAACTGAGGAATTTGTTTAATTAGGGAAAGCAAAATGGCCCCATTGTTAGCCTGCATCACACACGGTACTGAGGCACAGGGAAGGCTACAGGGGCATGTCATCACCAAGACCCTTTGCTAGGGCTGACAGCAATTCAATAGTTCCCTTGCAAAAAATTCTGTGATAAAAACATGGCTCGGCTGTGTTTATCCTGCACAGTTACAGACGGTTTTTCCTTTGCTGTCAGATAACTCCAAGGACTGAACTCAGACGTTCCACCCAGAACAGCCATTCCCGCTCACATATCGGTGTCACAACGTGACGGTAGATGGCACTGCTCGAATTCAGTCCGAGCCCGCGCGTTTCCTGCAAAACAGCCCAGAGAGAGCAGAGGGGATGTTAAGGCTCATGCACGACACAAATTAGTAACAATAAAAAATCATGGCATTTGCTTTAGAGAGAGCACAAGCGCTTCCATATCAGCAAGGGCTAAACTACAGGGCAAATATATCAGCAAAAGGCTTAGATTAAATTGGCAGGGCTACCTGTCCAAAAGTTCATCCACTGTACTTCCATCTTCAACTTAATGGCTTTTACTGACACCTACTTCAAAGGGATGGGTACTATGTAGTCTGCTTTAGGTGAGACTAGAGGGGACAAAATCATTCTGGATTTTAGTGTGAGTACTACTGACACATTATTTAAAACAACTTACTGGTTACTTCTCCTCCATCGCATACTTGCAGCTTGCAGGGGAAAGACCTGCTGGGACAGCAGTTTCACTGCTCCAAGAGTGTTCAAGTCAAAGGCCATTCTGGAAGCTGCTCCAGCTACTGCACAAAGCGATGCACAAACTTGGTCCAGAGAAGAAAAGGCTTTATACAGGTATACGTACATAAATATGTGTAAATACATGTGCATGTGTATATATACACTATGGGTTTTTTCATACACTTATACAGTACATACCAGAATCCTTTGTTAGCCCTTTAGCATAAGAGGCAAAGTCTAAGGGCTTAGGTGCACAGTACTCAAGCATTTAGTTTAGTTGTCAGAACACAGACAATTTTGACCCCAAAATGCGCAAATATTGGCCCAAAAAGTAGTATTTCTAAGCATTTTCAGACACCAAGAGGGCTTAGAAGCTAAACATAGTTCACACAGCAAGACTGTCAATATTTCAAAATTACTTTGTGTTGAATATCCAGTTCTTATGAATTATGTTCTCCACAAAATACAGTTCAGATCAGTATCCTGTTTTAATATGTCTTAAAAGCCTTTCCCAAGACCACTCCAACATCAGAAGGGGATGCATTTAAAAACCACGCTTCCTTACACAGCAAACAGCTTGCAGGTTATAGATCCTTGATATTTTTGTAGTTCACATGTAGCAACATCACACACTGCAGCACACTTCTTGCCATACCTTATCTAATGGGCAAATATTAGAAAGACATGAAAAGAAAGTCACCAGCACATCCTATCACATACCAGCAAGTGCACTAGCTCAGAGGTATGAAACAAGACAGTAAAGAACAGCAGTTGTCTCAGCCTGGGCTTCTGGAGCTAATCTGGGCATCAGGCAGGCCCACAGCCAGTCTCACCTGGGTAGTGCAGCAGTTCTTAGCAGAAGGGAAAGCTGCCAAGGGGGTTTCAGCACACAGAGTTCACCACGGCCTTTATGCTACCAGGCATGTGCAAGGCAGATTTGGGCCTGGGTGGTGCCACTGTGGGTAATGCCACTGCTGCAGCAGGCATATCCTGCCAGGAATCCCACCACAGTCAAGAGGGTAAGACACATATTTGCAGCCCCATTTTAAATTCCGTGCCTTTTCTGCCACATTTTCTAGTGTTATTGCTACTCAATAGCAGTCACACCCCACTTATATCTTGAAAGAAAAACAAAGGAGCTTTTTCTTTCCCTTCTGGGTTCTTCTTGCAGAGAATTACCAGTTAAAAGCATTCTTACCTCGAGTGGAATTGAACGTCAGTGTTCATTTAGTCATAAATCACACACTGCCCATCTACTTCTTCCATTACTTAAAAGAAAACTTGTAAATCTTGTGTTACAAGAACTGTATTCGCAGCAGTCAGGGACAAGAAAAGTTTCCCTAATTTGTTTACCATTAACATTTGAAGAATTGGTGTGAAAAACTCAGAGTACATTCATGCAGAGTAAACTAAGTCAATTACATCGAAAAGATTTTATACTGATCCTTTTACTAACAAGTAAGATTAAGTACAAAGCAAAGTCAACATTAAGAATACAACAAGTACATTTGTCCCAAATTATTATGAGTTTTGTCATGCAACATACATTAAGCAATGAGACAGCTAGAGTTTTAAACAGGATGACAATTGACTAGGTTTTCAAATAACAAACAGCAGAAGTGTAACGTAGTCTCAAACTTATTTTTAGATAAATGACCTTCATTTTTGGCATTATTACGCACATAATGCAATAAAAAAGCGTCATCTGTCTATCAAACCATGAAAAAAATACATCAGCACACTTTAGCCAGATAAGGAAACAAAGATTTATTGATAATTTTATAAAGCTACAGAGGTAAAACACATATTTAAGAGACAAAGAATACACAAGTGAACACAGTCATCATCAAGGCACATAATGAAAAATCAAATTTGAAACATCACATCTTTTCAACATTTGAAAAGATCAGCATAGTTTTCCATACTTATAACGGCACTTTCGCACTATAAACAAAATGGAGCAAGTCTAGAAGATAGAAACTGCTAAAGTCATCTTTACAGCACACACACACATAATGCATTTGCTCATTGGTCACAGTCAAACAAAATTATCAGCAACTGATCTCACAAATCCCACAAAGATACAGAAATATTGGCAAAACCAGGAAACACTCAGATTAGAAAGGCATTATACATATGAGTGATTTGGATAGAATAACTTTTTGGTTTTTTTTTTTTAAAGTGCAAAGTCCAAGGTTTCCCTAAAGGGAAGGCCAAAATGCACAGCTGAAGCTGCCATTTTCTGAAATCTGATAAAAACAATATTTTATAGTACAGATTTTATGGAGCTGTTATATATAAGTTTATGAGAATAAACACCAGCAATGGAAGCACTGATCACAGATTTACATGTGATTGCTGTTTGAAAAATATGGCCCAAATCATATGTGGAACAAGGGAGGTTCAGGCAGTTACTTATGCTTGCTTATTTGTTTGTTTAAAAACCCAAACAACCAAAAAAACCATCCTCCAAGAAAAGGAATTAAAAAGGAGACCCTTAATGACCTCAAAGGAACAAAGTTTGTCCTTCAGTAATCCAATTTGACAAAGTTGTCTAAGAGCCGTTGCTTTTAGAAGGTCAAGGTAAGTATAATCTTGAAGTTACCAAGATTAAGACACCACACATTACAGAAAGTAGAAAAAGCCTAACAAATTGGTTCAGTAATAACTGTTAATCCATTTCAGTGTTCAGGCCTGAAGGCAACAGACATGTGTGCCCCTCAAAAAAAAAAAAAAAAAGAAAAAAGGGGTGGAGGGAAGGGGAAGTTACTTTGCAAGTACTTGGAAATCCCTAACTTTCTGCATTGAGGAAATGCTGTTCTTTGTTTTGTGAGGAGCTGTTTCTCAAGCACTAAAAAGGTCTGTGTGCGTGCTTTGCTTACTACATTAACATCAATCCAATGGGCACCTGAGATCAGCGCTGCCACTCAGTCACTCAGACAAAACACTTGAGCATTTCACTGTCCGAATTTCACACACACAGCCACTGTGCACGAAGAGTGAGGGAAAGAGGATTTATGGCGCATGACAGGCCTGTAAAACCATTACATAATAATGCAATCCTCTACTGGCTAAAAGCACATAGTGGACTGCAGCCCTCTGAATAAGGGAACGAACAGAGAGTCCATTTCTCTTCCCAAGGTAGCTGTGAAGAGCTCTGCTGCTGGCTCTACTACAATCGCTGCTAGATTAATGCCAGATCTGCCACCCTGTTTTTGAAGGGCAACTTGCACTTGTATGGAATGGACATAATAACCAAGCTTTGTCTGTTCCTGTGCATTATGATGCTATAAAACATGCAGCTGTAACCCCAAGCTTGCCATGGTTAACGATGCCAACACTTACAAGTGCAATGAAAAGCAGGTCCAGTGAAGCAAGTTATCAAAATCGCTGACTGTATTACAAAAATACCGTGTAAATCCATTTGAGGTATCCTGATCCCATGGAACAGCAGTTTGTCAGGCTCTTTAAATAACAAAGAAACAAGTCTGCCTGAAGATAAAGGTGATAGACTACATTTTAATGTGTTAACTCCATTCTTGTCTGTATCCAAGATCCCACTCCTTATGAACGTAACATTCAGTCTTCAAAAATAACAGAAGTGCTTACTTCTAGGCATGCAAAATGTCATCTGTGAATTGCTTGAGTATAGGCAGCGTGACAAAACAAAAAGTCACTTTCATATATTCAGTATCAAGGCAGTTTCAACTTCTACCTTTGGTTTGATCCAAGACAAATACACATTGAGAAAGGACAAATAAAAAAAAAGAGTAAAATATGTATGATTTCCTAAAAATGAAAACATATTGCTGATTTAAAGACAGTTTCTTGATTTTGTTTTTTTCAACTCAGTGACATTTTAAAGTGCGATGTCAATATCTGTTTAGAAATGGTGAACTAAAATTTAGGAAAGTTTCTTCCCACTTAAGGGCAGAAGTAGAAGTTGCAGCATCTCTCCACAAAGATCTGTCTCGAATTGTGAGAGCAGATTACTTGAGAAAACATTATGGTTCTGGTATTTCCAACAACATTAGAAGCATCTCACCTTTTTCCTTTATTTCACGCTATTCCCAAATTCTGCTTCATTTTTTCATATACAACATAGCTGATGCTGACAGCTGGAAGCACTTTCATAAAATTAGGGGCTATGCCCCTATAAAGTCCTCGGACTCCTTCTGTAGCAATAATTCTTTGAAAGAGACCAACCATGTTTAGCTGTGGAGCTCCTTCCACGGAGGCTAGAACAAGAATATAAGGTATTACACAACAGTTCTTGTAATATTAAAATTCTTAAGCAAGTACCAAAGTGGTTGGTGAGCCTACTGTTCACCTCTAGGGCCATTGAAAAAAAAGGATCTTCTTATTCCCACACATTTGAGAGATATTCATGTGTCTAAATGCACTGAAAAGCATTATCCAACTACATTCCTTTGGAAATCTAGGCTCTTATCCTTAAGTCTGTGCACAAACCTATCAAACAAAAGTCTCAACTATGAAGCTGTCTTTATGAAATGTCCTCCAGAGCAAATATTGTTGTCTGCCTTCACAGGATGATGCCAAGTCTCACCATTTCATCTCTAAAATTTAGGGAAAATTCTAAATTTTACAAAAATGCTCCCAGACTATGACAGGGTCTCTGTATCTGGTAGTCTTGTATGGAACGTGACTCTCAGAATATACAGAGCACCAGTGTCTGAAATGTTACTTTCGAATTGAAGAACAGTGGTGGGGGTAAGAGGGACCAACATGAAAGGAAATTTTCCAGACAAGTCCTTGCTTTTTCCAAGTTGGTGGGTTTGGGTTTTTTTTATTCCTATGTCTCTGCTACAGCTATTCCAAGTGACAACAATTCTGATGTGACCACACAGAAACATTTTCAGTACAAGACAACTCACCTTGAGCCTGCATGCGTGTTCTAATAAGAGCCAGAGGGTAACTGGCTAACTGCCCACATGTGCTGGAAGCAGTTCCACATCCCAGCAACACAAAAACACCTGGGTTAGCTGAGCTTGATGCATAGTGTTCTAGCCACGTACTCTTTAAGAGCTGCCAAGGTATAAAATTAAATAGTAAGACAAGAGATCTGCATTTAAAAAAAGTAAACAAATACTTCTTTATTCATAACAAATCATCTTAAGGGCTCAATCCCCAAAAGCACCGATCTCACTAGGCCAGTCCTACATGCTGGCTTTTAAGAGCACAGGCAAACACCTTCGCACACAGGCAAGGACTTAGACCAGATTACACTAGTTAGTACCTAGAAGAGCAATCCTTAAAAGATCCAGCAGCAGGAACAGTGCTGATGTTCTAGACCTGTCATACTTTGAGGAGAGGAGGGAAACCCAACTCAGCACCCCATGGGGTGCAAAAAAAGCTCACACAGGCTGTGCACATCACCCTATGCAGAAACAGGGATGCCAACTGTGGAAAAGGAATTCCATACAACTTTGAAAACATTTACTTAAGCAATTCTGCTGATTACCAATGCAGTGTCAAAAAACAATTTGTACAGACTAGAAAAAAATTAGTCTGTGTATCTGAGTTATTTAACACACTTTGAAGCAACATATAGCATCTAAGGCAGATAAAACATTTTCAGCATTGCTGGTGCATGCAATAGGTGCCAGTTCCTCTTGAAAGACGGTGTTTCAAACTCCTCAGAACAACTATCTCAGCCACAAAGAATTTTGGTGACATGCACAGACACACAAGGAGTTCAGGTTAATAAAATCCAATTAGAAATCAAAGGAAATGGGAAAAAATGTATTAAGTATCATACATGCAGGATAATATGAATATCTTATCAGGTTTTTTAAGGTCCATATTTACTATAGAATGAGTATGTTCCAGTCTAACAGGGTTAGTTTAGAATGCAAGCACATTGTCCAGCCAAGGTGTATACAATTCTCCCTAAGAACATCTCCTGTTTGGTACTGTTCCATGTAAGGGCCCATCTGCACAGGCACTCCTGCAGGAGGGACAAACAAACACTGAAGTCTAGTAAGATTAGTGGAAAGTCTCATTTGTCTATTTTCAATTAAAGGCAACTGTAATAGTACAAGTATTACAAATCTAACTAATGATACAGAGACTCTAAAGAATATTTATGCTTTTTGTAAAGTAATTGGTGAAGCTACATGCATTCATTGATCTAAATTCACAGATTATGCTGAGTTGGAAGAGACTCACAAGGATCACTGAGCCCAACTCCTGGCCCTCCAAAGGACTAAGCCCAAGAGTCACACCATGTGCCTGAGAGTATCATCCAAACACTTCCTGAGCTCTGTCAGGCTTGGTACTGTGACCACTGCCTTGGGGAATCTGTTCCAGTGCCCAACCACCCTCTGGGTAAAGAACCTTTAACTCACCTCATAAACAGCAAGGTCAATGCCAGCATAAGGAATTATACCCAGAATATTAGGAATATAGCCTTTGTAGAAGGCCTTTAGACCTTCTCTTTTTAAAATCTTCTTAGCACAGTCAAACATCCCAGAATATTGCCCTGTTTTACCCACAGCCAATCTGGTCTTTAAAACCTAAAAGGGAAAAAAACAGCAACCTTAATTCCCTATTTTATAATCTATTTTATATACACAGTGTATCTCTGCTTATTCCATTCTCTGGAACTGTTTTGCATTTTGGTGGTTCAGGCCTCCTTTGTGCTGATTCCTGGTAAGGATTTGTTAACAGCAGGCTTCTTCAGGTTCTATCCTTAGTGCAGAGCACCACACATTACCATATACTGACAAAATCCTAGTCCTTTTAATTGCATTTTAGCTTTATTTTCTTGATTAAAACAGAAAGATTTTTGATCAACTTGAAGGCAACAATGTGGGCAATATTCTAAAGAACAAGTGAGAGCATTAACATACCAGCCGATCAAACTTCTGGTCTGGAAACAAAAAAGCATATGAAGAAAATAATCTTTAAAAAGCACAACACTTAGAGAGCTGGTTAAGGAATAAAAGGATTGTGTCTCACTGCTGAAACCCAGCACTGGATTAATAATGCAAATAAGTCTGTACAGCATCTTAGGACAAAGAAATTAATAAGTTTCCAAAGAAACCACAGAGGAAATTTCTTGAGCAAGAATTCAGCCTACTTTAAAGCCTTCTAAGATTTCAGCTTCCTCAGGAGTTTCCTAGCACTTGGCTTTTCTCTCTTACTTAGAAATATCCTAAAAAAACACTTCTAGGGCAGTATCATATCTTTTTAGGAAGACCAGAGCATGTTACTGTAGAATAGTTCATCTGTCTCCATCCATCAGTGTAATCCCTAAATTAGCCCATCTCTGTACTTGGCTTAGCTGGGATTCAGCCTCTGTAACAGCAAGAATGGTCTTTAAAGAGATCATTATCACTTTAGCAGTGAAAACAGCTAATTTCTATTCCTACTGACATCCTTCCCCACGAAAAAGGTGTTTAGGATACATTGGCCATTATTACCAAACCTTGATATTTGGTTTAGTCCCAGACCCAGCACATATTCCAATTATGTGCTTGCACAAGTGATAAACTTTATAGGGGAACAGCAGGAAAGGAAGGACATCCTACTTCTGTGAAATGCTGTGACATAGTTACACCAGAGCATATACATATTAACACTACTTGAATTGCTACGTGTAGTACCATCTACAAACATGTCCTACAGAGGAAGGAGCAGCCAATCCACCCAGACCCAGCTGTAGCTGTTATACCCTTTCTCCACATTGTTCTCCTTACCAGATGCAGATTCTCATCATAATGGAGCACAACTTCAGTTCTGCTACAGACAACACCACTCCTTGCTTACATATAGCAGGAAAAGGATTTACGCCCAATGTAGAGAATGCTCGAATGTGTACTGAATTTTAAATGTGTTCTTGTGTGATTTTTTTCCTGAACTAGGTTTAATTTAAATACTGCTTTAAACAACATTATACAGCTAAATAGAGGGAAAAATTACAAGAATCAGAGCACAGTATCTTCTGCAATGCCTAGCACTGAAATTCTGAAATGAAGTTGAAAGGAAAAATAAATTAGGATATAAGACTAGAGAGGAATTCTTACAATATTTTCAAGAGCAAAATGGGGTTTACTTTGGCAACAAACCAAATATTTAGCAGGCTCCAGTGGAAGCAGATTCTCTGTTACTTACCTCCATGGGATAAATAGAAGTTTGTGCTGTTGCTCCAGCCAAAGAACCAGATACAAATCTTTCAACAGTGCCTAGCTTTCCATCATCCCTAGTGAGTATCTTCTTATACTGTATAATTAAAACACATAAAATAAACATCACATGCTTTTTAGGAGTAGCAAGAGTTACCATTAAAGGCAAGAGTACAGTACAAAATGTACTGTATACCATTCAATCTGTACTTAGTTGCTCATGTATTTACAGTTACATTTACTAACCCAAGAAATTTAGCACTACACTCACTGCAGCTCGGTGGACAAAGATTCATCAGAATACAATAAACATTCCAGTCTACATGAACCCTTGACATAAAACACCTCAGTCACCCCCAATACCATCAGGTGTTCTACAATCAACTCAAGGGTACCTACACTATGGATCACAGAAAAGAAAGAGGAACCAAACTCCATTGCACATCCAGTTTTCCAATGAAAGAATGCAAGATCAACAAGCAATTTCTGTCCATACCATGTCACGCCAAGCACAAACACCATCATACAAGAATGCACCCTCAGCTCCCAAAAGGCAGAGCAGGAGTAAGGACTAACCTGCCCAAGATTCCTCTATGGCACCAAAATTTGCACTTCATTCTCACAATGTCCTGAAGTTTATTTGATTTTTTGCTGCTTTTATTTCCTAGTTGTACAGAAATGTGCAATATGTTCATTCTGTCTTGCTTTAAGCACTAGCAAGACCCACAGAGGAAAAATAAAGCTCATTTATATACACCAGAATGGGAGTTCATTTTCCAAAGGAGGATTAGGCCTTAACATGATGCTTAAAGCTGATTCAGAGGTAAATATAACTCTGAAATCCAGGGTGAGGGCATCATAGCACTGTGATATTTGACTTTAAATGAATCCTGTGTAGGTTCAGCAAGCACAGTGTGCTAAGTTTTTGGTTGCTGTCACTTTGAAGGAACAATCTAGATATTAATGCAGGACTTCAAGCCATGCAGACTGGAGAACAGTTTAAAATGTATGACAGATTTAGTTTATTTACACTGTTTATAATACAATAGCAAAATCTGTTTAATACTAAGTATTCTATTAATGGAATAGACTATTTTAAATCTCAAAGTCACCCTAAATTACTGTGACAACATCCCCAACCATGACAAGAACTCCTATATAACAGTGCAAATAATGAACAGTGAGAGTGATGTAGTACTTTATTTACCATTATTTTCATTCCAGATTTATCATCCTACCTGTTCATAAGCCCAGAACTTAATAGCTGTTTCAGGAGCTATTTTCACAACATTGACACCATTTCCCCTCCAAAGGGATCGGACACCACCTTCTTTCAACATTTGCTTAAAACCACTGGCTATATTCATTTTGTTTGATTTTGAACCATGAACCTAACAAAAAAACAAAACAAGTCACAGTAAAGAACACTGCTCTGATTAGATTATAAACCTCATCAGTATTAAATTGATTAAAAATATCAATAGCAAAGTTGCATCCACTATTGAAAAAAAATCTTTTTCTTTTGGCACAAGTACTATAATATTTTGCTTACATTTTTGTACATAGGACTATGGAAAAGATAACTTTTATGAACACAAAATATGGAAACTGTCAAAAAATAACTAGACCTCCAGAATTTAGATATTGAACTGATGCACTGGAAACCAAAACGTTCTCGAACATTGCACCTTACCTGCATCATCACTTTAAGGCGATCTAACGGTGCTGTACCTGTTCGAGACACAGCACCAGCCACTCCTCCTGCCAACAGCTGCTTCCACCACTGTCCAGTCTTTTTCTCTTCCTCTGTGAACTCATCTGGAACAGTCAAACTATCTCCTATATCCAGCACCTTTCAGAATCCAAAGCAAAGATGTGCAAATAACTATTTCATTCCATCACCTCAATTTTATCAACAGTTCTAATTCCAAATCAACATATCACCCAAGAATATGTAAATAGAATGCTAGTTAAAATAAAACAATAGCTCTACATTCTATAATTAACTTGCTATGCATTGCTATTCAGCAAGAAGCAGCTTTCAGTGACTTCTACATAGATATTGAACAATAACACCACAGACCCACCATTTCAAAGACTGCACCATCATCATTAAAAATTACGACAAATTTCCGCCTTGAGTATGGCCCAAGCAAAGACATTCTGTCATGATCAGCAGTCCTTTACAGTCAGCACTAAAGCTCAAATGCTTATATGTTGCAGCTAACCTTTCACCAGACAGCCTTCTGGGATTAGTCTGGTAATCTCCTAAGGATGCTAACAAGAGATTTCTCTCTCACAGTAATTTATTCACACATATGTGGGACCTCCCCATCCTCCCATTCTCCCCAGCATTTTAAAGTAGCATTTTTATAGCTGGTATAGCAGAGTATTCTGTTTCAGGTAACTGCTGTGTATTATGCTAAAAAATGAGAAATTTGACTAATGCTTTATATATTTTCTTATCATCAGTTATATTGAAAGACACATTTAATTACTTGTCTCAGCTATAAAAGTTTGAAATTTCATTAAGAGGTGCATCTTTGTATTACCATTCAATCTGATCCAACAGGCTTTGGCAAAAAAGCTGTCCAAGACATAAGACTATGAAATTTCACATATCAATTAAACATAGTGTTTGCTCTTAAGTATAGCTTACAACCATGATATATAAGAAAAAATACACTGTAGATAATGCAAACACAATATTACAAATAAATTAAATTCATAAAAAGAGCAATAATATTTTAATAACTGGTAAGTACTGACCAGAAAGCATGTTAACTGAAAAACCTTTTAAATTACTGTTGATTTTAATTGTAGACACTATATCCCTAATTTAGGCTGCATTTTCTGTCTGTCTTGGTCATTTGGAACAAAAATTGCATGACACAGGCTATAAACATAGCCACTTGACAAACAGGATAAGCACCAACTATTCTGGATATTGAACACAGAACAGATTAATTGGAAAATCCTTTCATCTTTCTGACATCTGTGGTTTCCAAGTAAGGTGTCATCAGTTGCTCAACTACATGGAAACATCAAAAGATCAGTCAGAACTCTCACAATATAAATTCAATGTTCCTTGAGATATTATGCATATCTGCCAGGGTTTAAACCTTGTGTCTACTGAGACCTAAAGGCAACAAAAAAAAAAAGAGAGAGATAAATTTGAGGGCCTTTGTAACAGAAAGGCCACAGCTGCCAACTCATAGTACTTCTATGCCAGTGCAGTTATCTGCTTGGAATAGTTTGACAGCAATTAAAATTTTATAACAAAAACAGAATTTGAGGGGTTGTCAATGGCAGCCAGGCTGGGAGGCCTCACATCTGTTCTTATCTGGAACAGCAGCTGTGTTCCCGTGTAGCTGGATTTGGCTTGCAGTGATAACTGGGTCATCAGCTGACTGCAACACTAACACAACAGACTCCCAGAGTTGTTTCTTAGGGGCAACTAATGACATTCCATTAAAAAAAATTAAATATCTATTTATCTAGATATATCTTATTTAATAATAGTAATTAGAAGCATTTTATTAAAGCCAAGGGTTTTTTACACAAAGTAAACCGGGACCAGGACTGTTTGATGTCACAGCAGTGCTTCAAGTGCTTTCTTCAGCAAACAGGGAGCTAACTCTCCTTTGGCAAACCTTCCTGAATTGAGATTGTACAACGTGAAACCTTCAAAGCTCTCAGATCTCATAAACTGGTTTTTATTATGGAAATGCTGACTAATCCCTGGAGATATAAATGGTCTCACTATATTTAAAGAAATCTGTCTTTATGTAACTTTATTAGATTCCAATAACCTACAGGAAGGATATTAGCAAACAGGATTACTATTGGTTTACTTATTTTATTATTGTCCTTAAAAGTCAGTCACTGAGGTGACAAGAGTTCCATTCAATAGTAACTTTAAAAATTTACCTGCAGAGTGGGTAGCCTACTGTTTTATATTCTGTCATTCTTAAATTAAATTCTGTAGCTCCAGAGTGCAAGAACATGTGCACAGAAAATCATCACTAAAGACACCAGTGATTTTATGGTGTTACTATATAAATGTAAATACTAATTTCAACATAAGAAAGTCTATATAATGTCTATGTAATTTATTTCAACAAATCAAAAGCACGGAACATGAGAATATACTGCAATGTGTGGGAAGAAAAAATACTTAATTTTGTGGTTATTATTTTTCTGTGGAAAGGGATTCCATCCTAAGAACTACTGATAATTATTTGCAAAGTTTAGATAAAGTGCTTTGTTCAGAAGAAACTCGCATGACACTATCCTGCTTGCACACAGGACAGCACAAAGTGAAAAGGAAAACCAAACAATCCTAAACACAAATATGCTTGAAATACAACAAGTGTGAAGCTGTTATACTCAATATTGCAAATGAACATAGCAGAGATTAACTTAAGAGCTGGATTAAGTAGAAAGAAAAGCTGAACTTACAGTGGAATGTTTCCAATATCGAATTATTTCCTCGATGTCTGTAGCTGGGTTAAACATAAAATGATCTCTCCACTCATTCCAGTCTACTGTCATTGTCCCATCAGCATCAATACTAAAAAGAAATTAAACAGATCTATATAAAGTAGCATGGATGGGGGGGGGTTCGCTTTTTTTTTGCCTTCCCTCTGCCCTTTTTTATTGTTTTTGTCCATCACATCAGTGAGAACTGACTTTAAGTTCCACATGGATATTTCAAGGCTGAATCTGCCATGGCCTTTCAATATTATGCTTTTCCTATCCAAGTGCATCTGGTATATTCCATTTAAAAACATAATACAACACATCATTCTGTCAACAACACTTACAGGGAAATGAAGTAACATTCTTGTCCCAGAACCAGATATTCCAATAGTGACTACTTACTATTACCCAAGAGTGAATGGAATATGAGAATTCCCACAAAGGCACCACTGAAGGTACAAACACTTTTCAAAGTTATAATCCCATTTATTCTGTTCTCTGAATTACAAAAGCATAATAATTTACAATACAAAGAAGTTTAAAATACTTCAAGAAATAATCATTCCTGACCTTTGCAAGATCTTTTCTGCCTGTTTTTCTGAAATGTTTATACCCAGTATCTTGAGGGACTGGACAACTTCCGAGGCTTCAATTTTTCCTTGAAACATTAAAAGAAAGATGATACGTATTTAAAACATGGATCTTACGAAACTTAGCACCTTGGAGCTCACTAGGTTCCATTTTAACACCTGCATAATAGCAAAGATAATTTAAAATCAATTTAAAATAGTGATGTATTTTGATTCTCTACTACAAGGACTGAACAAAGGTAAGTACATTAAAGTCATGCAACCAAATTGGATACAAACGTTCAGTTAGTTAGAAGCTGTTTCATCTTTAATAGGTAGAAATAGAAATTACCTTATAGTTTCTCCATCTAAGGAGCATAGAGCCCCAGTTCAATGAACTTAGAAGATTGTAGTAAGAAAAAAAAGA
>JAOXXN010000120.1:23622485-23633627 GCA_026770055.1 Myrmophylax atrothorax
AATATTATCAAAAACTAACAACTGAAAAACTACTCTGTAGTAAACTATAATTATGATCCTGTTAAGGAAAAGATGTAAGGGTTCCACATTCACAACTTTTTGTTTCCAATTCAGACCAACAATATAAATTAAAGTACTTTTAATGTACAGTTTCTTCAAACTATATTTGAAAAATAAAATAATTCAAGGCATACCATCATTGTTTTTGTCCAGGCTCTTAAACGCCAATTTCATCTTTTTCTCATGTTCTTTAAGATACTGCATAAATTCTTCAAAATCTAGTTGTCCATCCTGGTTAATATCTCCAGCTTTAAAAATTTTCTGTTGAGAGAATATTCAACATTTGACTTCTCCAAATTACAGCAAGGCACAAAGCATGACTATTTTCAGAATTTAACACACTCATTTTCATAAAGAGAGAAAACACTCAGAAGTAAATATATATTGAGAAAGCATTACTTATTATTTACATAACTTTCCTATGCAGAAATTTTAAGGTTTCTTACTGGCACTGGCAAGATATACCTACAGGTATCAAATAATTTGTGGAGGAAGAAGTGGGAGACAGGACAAAATTATGAAAGAGACAAGTTTAAGGCTGTGAGTTTCCTGTATATGGAATTTGTCAATATGCCAGTAAAATTAAACAAATATAATCTTGACTATCCTCTTAATCCAGCGGTCTATTAATCACGAATTATAAACATAGAAAATAAAAATCATACTTAAGAATTTAACTCCAAAAAAGTTACAAGGATCTTGCCCAACTCGCACTTCCAGCCCCCAATGTCCGAGAGAGCAGGGCTTTCTGCTTCAAGTGAAGCACTGACTACAATCTTAAACAAACTTGTAACACAGAGAAACACAGTTATCTTCCTGGTTTTGCATGTGCTTCCTTCTAACTGACCTGCAGATAGAAACGTTTACATGTAAAATTGACTGAATTGAATGTATGGCACACAATAGCCAGGGCTGCAGGACACAAGTCTGAAACAGAGCTCAGGGAGCCACATCCACCATACGGCCAGAAAACTTCACCGTGTTCATGTGTGAAAAATTACTTATTAAAAAAAGACATTCCATCAGCCCTCCAAGCATCACCCTGTAACTGCTGAGGTTTGCCTTCAAAGGCCAAGCCCCAGGAAGGGTGAAACTCAGGCTAACAAGCTCTGCAGGGTTTATTAGCTTGGGCTTTCTGCCACAGTAAGGGCAGCTCCGCACGCCAGGGCTGCCCGGCGGCCCCAGCACAGCCACTTCCCATCCACTGCTCGCACTTCCACAGGACTGCCGGCCCCTATGGCAGGGCATACAGGAAGGAGGCAGGGAAATCCACCCCAAAACCTGCTCCACAACACAAGATTTATGGGAAGATTATGTGTTATCTCTTCCTTTGGGCATCGGTCCCTGCAGTTTCCCCGAGTTTGCGAAGTCCTAGGGAGCAGCACTCAGTCCAACTCAGACAGGAGGCCAACCTGACAGCACAGAAGTGTGAGAGCAGTTCAGGTTACATTTAGAGCACATGCCAAAAATTCTTCCAAATACCTTCTATTTAGCAGACTGCCTTGTGCAACTCTAGTTGCTGAATAAATTAACTCCCAACAAGATTTGCATGGCTGTTCTAATCTGCAAAATCTGGTTTTAATCATTTTGTTTACTCCACTTTAATTAGAAGAAGTCCTTAAAAGACCAAAGTCCAACAAGTTCTAGCTTACAGAAACTAACCACAAAGGAAGTTTAAAACTGGTGTACTTGTTACAAGTGTCCGAAAAAAATTGAAGTCATGAATACGTTTATGTTGCCTCCTTTGTCTTTCCTGTCCCTCTATAAAAAGTAACATACTTTAACATTTTATCTCAAAAAATCAAAATCAGTAATATTGTCAAAGATTTCTCAATGAAATGGAGGAAAAAGATGTTGTATGCCACAGCAAAATGAGCAAATTATTTACTTCCCATAACACAGAAAATTATGCACGATAAAATCAACTCAAGAGACCACATATTTAGATAAAGGGTTTTGGTATCAGCTTTGAAAAACAGTGTTCTTAGTATAGTTATAAGTCAAGCTTAATTGTAATTTCTATTAATAACCAGTCAACAAAGATACATTCCTCAATTCAGTTTCATGCCCCTGTCAATATAATTAGAGCTATTCAGAATTTCCCATTACAAAAAAAACTAGTTTACATTTAAGGAATTTTATGGCTATGCTCCTGATTATGACCTTCTAAGAAATGAAGAAAGGCTAATAGATTAATCATTCAAAAAAACCCAAATAAATAAAAACTAACCAAAACCCACCATCAAAAAGGGCTCTAACCCAAAAAGAGTGCCCCCCCTCAAAGACACTGCCATCTGAAACCATCTTTTACTGCACACATGGCACCTCAGGCCACAGGTCTGAGTGTCCTGCTCGGCTCCCACACACTGCTGAGGAGAGGTGGCTTACGTGGCACTCGTACTCACCTTGAGTGAGTTCTAGTCAACACGAATTCTTATTGTTCCCGACTCTACCTGAACTACACAAACCAAAATGCAGAACAAGGAAAGTGTCATTCTGCCTCGCAGATATGACAAAACTTGAACTATATTATAACTACAAAACCTCCACTGCTGAGGATGACCAGAGCCAGAGAAGACAGAAATTCCCAGGAAGTTTAGAGAGCTGACAACTTCCTTGTGTGCAGGGGGACACCTTTCAATTCATCGGCCAAAGAAGCAGATTTCATATTGCAATAACTAAAAAAGGGTAAGCACAAATAGAGTCCCCATTCTCTGTTTGTTTTGACAGTTATTTTTTCAGACTTCAAGGCAGTTTCAGCCACTCTCAGTGTAGCAGAACAGAAGTGACAGGGAACAAGAAGGCACGGTTTCCTCAGCAGGCACATGCATTTTTCTCCCAGTACAAATATAAAATTTCATACAAATAAAAGCCTCTTGCTGTCTATGAAATGAACTAATTATGTGGGTGTTAAAGTTTCAGATGAAAATCAGTAATATACAAGTTTGTGGAACAAACAGGAACACTGAAAGGAGCTTGTCTACCATTTGGTGGGCAGAAACTTCCTCCTGGGAGGTTATATACTCCATGGGCACAGCCAGCAGAAGGACACATTCTTGATTCTGCGGGGAGCCTGGCACACTAAGTCCTAGGTACAAACTGCCCATTCACAGCATCAAATAATTCAGGTTGGAAGGAACCTCTGGAGGCCATTGAGCACAACTCCAGCTCAAAGCATGTCCAATTAGATCTGATTAGATCAGGTTGCATGGGATGACATCCAATTGAGTCTTGGACATCTCCAAGAATAGAGATTCCACAGCCTCCACAAGCAAACTGTTCTATCATTCAATCACCCTCTCTTCAGTTCAACAACTAATCCACCTCCACTGTTCTGCATTTCGTATACACCAGATTTTGTGTAATTACAGCCACTTGTCACTCTGCCACTGCCTGGTTCACCAACTTCTCTGATGGAGGAGAACTGGATGCATTTTAAAATAGGCATGCTTACAACAATAGAGCAGGAACCAAACTAGATGCCAATACTCACTTGGAAGTCCTGGGAAACAATGCAGAGCATGCCTGCCACATAAAACCTGCCACTTCTTGTAAGACTTACTGTGGGATCACCTCACCTTTACAAAGGCACAGACCCAAGAGGAAAATGTTTATTTTTCAAAGCATGCTATTTCTTTTCTCACTGTCTAAAAACTGTAATCCCAAGCAATAAGGATAATTCACTAGATAAATGAAATGGTGACCACATAAAGAACTGCTAATTTCTAGATACAGGAAGACAGCCTAGATGATGACATGAGCCAGCAATGTGTGCTTGCAGCCCAGAAAGCCAATCATGGCTGCATCAAAAGAAGAGTGACTGACAACTCAAGGGAGGTGATTCCATCCATCTGCTCTGCCCTCATGAGACTCCTGGGGTGCTGTGTCCAACTCTGGGGTCCTCAGCACAGGGAAGACGTAGACCTGTTTCAGTGGGTCCAGAGGAGGCCACAAAGATGATCAGAAAGCTGGAGCATGTCTCCTGTGAGGTGCCTGTGAGCAAAGGCTGGAGTTTTTTACACTGAGGAAGAGAAGGTCCCAGGGAGACCTTCCTGCAGCCTTTTGCTACTTTAAAGGGGCTTGTAAGAAAAATGGGGACAAACTTTTTCGCAGAGCCTGTAACAATAGGACAGGGAGTAGTGGTTTTAAACTAAATGAGTGTTGATTTTGATTATACATAAGAAAGAAGTTTTTTACAAGGGTGCTAAAACACTGGAAGAAGTTGCCCGGAGAGGTGGTAGATGCTCCACCCCTGGAAACATTCAAGGTCAGAGCAACCTAATCTAGTTGAAGATGTCCCTGCTTATTGCAGCAGAATTGAACTACATAGCCCTTTAAAAGTCACTTCCAATCCAAACAATACTATGATTCTCTTTCTTTTTAGTGCTACAGGCCTTCAAGTACACCAACTAAAATGTTCCTGTACTGACCTATTTAGTCATGACACTGTTGCCTATTTCTCTGGGGTTTTTTGTTTGGTTGGGTTTTTTCTGCTACTTTTATTCTTTTTCTGATGCATATGTTGTGAACACAGCTGCTTTCAAAGTCCTGGCAACACCAACGTGATAGGCCACAAGCAGACTGAAACATCAAAGATATTTTTAAAAAATCTTCTCTGTTATATAAATCATTTGCAGTGTTGAATTCCTGTTCCTCCAGAAGACCTCTGTATTTGGTGTGGAAATGTAAATCAGCAGGTCTGTTGGAAAAAAAGTTACAGACAGGCTTTATATACACATCAAAAAATCCTGACCCTCTGTTAAGTGTCCTGATGAATTATTAGATTTCTCTGTGCCAGTTATGAACTGTAACACATTCACAGCTACAATGTAAAGACAAAGAATGCAAGAGACTAGAAATCTTAATGCTTTTATGTAGACTTTTAACTTCACAGTTTCATTTTTGCATTATGATCACTATTTGTGTGTTGTGCACAACGCTTCACATTCTGTTTACAACACTGAACTGTGTGTGAAAGGTGGGGCTGAGTACAAATGATTACCAATCATCTACTCATCAGCTTGTTATTTCAGCTAATTAATATAATGTAAAGAACAGTTAAAAGGAAGTGATTAATCAAGAAGTTACTGGCTTCCTATCGTGCTATCTACAAGACAAGAAAAAACAGCACTTAAAGATATATAATTGGTGCAAGTAGCAATTAATGTGTTCTGCAAGCTGCAACTAGAGTTCCAAAGGGCACAGTTACACCCCAGCATACAGAGAACTCCACCACAACAGTAAGAACATCATCATGCCTTTAGTCATTCACAAATTTCACATTTGCTTTCAAATCCAGAGGTCCTTTATATAAAACCAATCATCCCTTTCTCCTCTTTTCCCCTTTTTCGATTCATTCCCTCTTCACCTCTAAAATAATTTTTTAGCACCAGCCATTCACATAGCTCTGCATTCTGCTATTTCAAGTTATTAGACTGTAATATTATTGGAAACCAAATTCAGTCAGAGCTAAAGTACAGACAACTCTCCTCTCTTTACTGGACACATACCCAACAATAGTCCTTTTCCTATTTATATCTGCCAAGACTACACAAATTTATGCAGACTATTATAACCCAAAAATCAGTATTCAGTCTTGTCAAACTACATCAGCTGGGAGACAAATCCAGCATAAAGAGAAAGGGGCTGAGGATGTGTTCATAGAACATTATACTCCAGTGAGTACACACAACACGCTAACAAAGTCAACTGACACTTCATCTCCTGAAATTCAACACTGCATTTTGACCAAAACAGTAAGTTGCACTGACTCCAATGGCCTCCCAACTTGTCCAAATTCTGCATTCATATTTACTCACTTGCCTCCCAGAGGATACCACCAACTTGTAAACAGTACCCAAGCAGGCCCTTTAAACCTGACACAGAGAGACATCAAGAGCCCTCCAGTCCAGTACAGCAGACTTGAACCCTTGACAGCAGCAAATGTTGCTACCAGCTGAAGAGCTTCCCCTTCCTGTAAGCACCACTCTTCCTGCCACAAGACAGCACTGGCAGAGGTCTTCTCACTGGTCCATTTCAGGTTAACAGAATCTCTAGAAAACAGGACTAAAAAGGACAAGATTCGAGTTGTGAGTACGCTCTCCCCCCATGCCTTGCAGAAGCTGCTCCCTCAGGACATGGATAAACTCTCTCAACTCACAGCTATGAATTAAATTTCAAGAATCTAAAACAGCATACATGGAAGATGCAAACTATCCCTTGAACTTTCATTCAGCATTCCTTGCAAGTTACACTGGTATTTTGGATTTTGAACATACTTGGTAGATGGACTTTACCCATTAAAAAAGGCTGCTCTGCTACAAAGGCATCCCCAAAAGATTTATCAGTTTACCTTGTTTGTTTACCTGGGACACACTGCTGTCTCAAGACAAGGATTTAGCAAAGCACTTCAACACATAGTTAAGAGATGTCTCAGAGGTGAGGCTTCCCATATTTGGGAATTCTTGGCATTCTTGCATTTTGCAGCAACAGGAGGAAGAATTAATCACTCACTGTACCCTGTCACTGTTCAGGAGAAAAACTATCAGGTTAGTATAAAAAAGAATTCATTTTGTCTCCTTGGATGTTTTAAGTGTTATGAAAACAAACTTAAGATTCATATTGAGACTTGGAGACTATAGCACATATCAGTTAAAAGGTTCTGAAGCTGTACACATGGAAATGAAGCAATGAATGTGTAATATACATATAATAATTAAATAATGTTTGCTTACAGCTGAATATTACTGAAGATATTTGAGGTATTCACAATTAAGTCCCCATAACCAGACACAATTGGCACAACTATTATGACCTGAAAAGGGAAGTTTAAAGGAACTAAATGGTTCCAGTTTTCTACAATCACAGGACGTGATTGTAGAATCACTTCTAGGTAAAAATCAAAGATGCCAGACTACTCTAATTCTATAGCACCAGGTTTTTAGCAGACTATTAAGGTGAGAGCTTCAATTCACACAAAGAATGACACATACACAAGGAACTGCTAAAGCTTCTAAGACTGTATCTGCATATCACAGATAGGGTAATTTCTAAGAGTAGGTAAAGTGTGATAGATGCCCGGGTATCTTCTTCAAAGTTGCCAAAGTAACTAGTGCTTTTGCTACGTTTCTAGCCAAGCTACAACATAATGAAGAGGCTTCTCCTAGCCTTCTAATTTTGCCATGTACAGGAAGTTACCAAAATTAAGAAAAGTGCAAACATCTTAATAAAGCAGTGGAGAAATATTCCAGGACACATTTAGCTCAGCCAGTAAACAAGTGTGTGCTTTCTGGACTAAGAATTGCTATGATGAGTTCAAGCTCTGAAGTACTACCTAGCTGTAGTTTTTAGAGGCCAGAAGAAAGCACAAAAGGAAACAACACACACCTGGCCCTGTTCTCACCCATCCTCTCATGCTGAGACAGCAGTGGAACACAGCACAGGGGCCTGCCTCACTTAATGGAATTTCAGATTTCCTATGGTTTAAAAGCAGAGACATATTTCAAGTGTTCTGAGTATTTTTAGACTTCATTGGACTAAAATTTTCATAAACAGAGTTGATTACTCTAAGTACACCATATTCTGATGGTTGAGAACTTAGTCTTGCTAGGCCCTGTCTCCACCACACAGAGGTGCCTCATCACTGTTTCTTTATCTAAAGGAGACTTAATGTAGCCAAAGATTTATGTCAAAACACTACAGAGACAGTTCAAATAAGATCATTATACTGTTTCCAGAATGTATTTATTCATTTCAGTAATATCTTCCTACTCCTAGCTCAAGGACTCAATGTATAAATAGTACCTGAATTTGAATGCTCGACTGTTCCAAACTGAAGCTTGAAAAGTAAGGGTTCACCTCCTACGAATTACTGTAAGGACTGACTGCAACAGAAGGAAAGGATGAACAAAAATAGTACTTCATATAACTACTCACACCATTTATGGTGCTCCTGCCTATGAGACTCATGGCATTCTGAAGACATAGGATGAGATCATTCAAGATCTGATCCCAGCATCTATTTTGTGTATCTAATCAAAGTCACCCTACAATAGCTGTTAATACTACTTGTAGAGCAACATTTGATACTGTCCCCACACCGAATTCCTTCTTCATAGATGTTGACACATTGTGTCAGGAATCTTGCACAATTTTGCAAAGTTAACCATTCCTGGCAGGTAATATACTGCAAGATAAAGTAGGAGTCATCCTGGCAGCCTCCAAGGAGCACACATTCCACATTTGCCAATGGTTTACTTGTGTCTGTCAGATACTGACAGAAGGCAGGTCAAGGAGCTCCTGTCATGTTGTGCCATGATGCCTTGCAATAGGGGAAAAAATGATTTTTCCTTAGAGAGACGTGCAACCTACCTCCAAAGCTTACCACATGGGCTCACATCAGTTCTTGTATCTACAATTCACCTAAACGAGTGTCTCACCATACATTAAACATTAGTAAAACTGCCAAGACAACTGAAGAAGGCTGAAATAAAAAGCACTTACTGGTAGTCTATTACTCAAATGGATGGTAACTGTGCATCCTTTAAAAACATGCATATTCTTTCTAGAGAGAAATTACATTTAAAGAAAAAAGAACAAAGTAGTACTAGTAGCACAAACAATAATTTACACAGCCAAGATGACAACTTGAGATCAACCAATTGACTTTGCTGTGAAACTCAGTAGCGTCCACATGGTCCCTTCACCAGGAGTTTACCAGGAAGCATGTGTGCCTCCCAGAAGAATGATGGCCAACACTTCCAGGTACACGGATTTCATGTTGGAAGCCAGCCCTGCAAGAGACTTTTTGAAATCTAACAGACCAGCATCTAGAACATAACAATAGCGCAAGGCTTAAGACTCTGGCCCAGCCATGATGTACCAAAGCCTACTCTGCTCTAGGATATCCCAAGGTCTGCCCACACCATGGTGCCACTGTGCTGGCAGGGCTGAGCTGTTCAGTAGCTAACACTTTGCCACACTGTGTAATATTTCCATGTCTCAATTCCTTACTCATTAGTTATTCGTAATTAGAAGGCTACTTCTGCCCCTCCAAACACAAACATGGTTATTCAATATCTGACTTCATCAATACAATACCTTTTTACCAAGTAGTAAAAAGACTGAATCCACCATCAGTTTAGAGCTTGAAGTGAGAGAAGGTAGCTTTGAGTTGCAAGAAGGTACAGGAAGCAGATTAGCCTTGTAAAGATAGGAGAAAATCAGTCTTACTGAGGCTCTCTTATTACAAGTCTAGTTATTACCAGTTACATAGAACCAGTCCTGTTTCTAGCTCAAACTGTGCCCACCATTGAGTTTAAAACAGTGAGCATATAGAAGTTTCAGTGCATTTCAACAATTCTTCCACCCCTCCCAAATGCACATGACTCATGGCTTACTTTGTTTACTCTGTATTTCTTAAACTAAGGCAGCATTTCCTGCTCTCTGTTCCATCCAGTTATGTCTAAAGTATCTCCATCTATTCCATGGCTTTCACGTTCAGTTTATCCTGAAGCAACTGAGAATTATTTGATAGCTATCCAGATGTGCACTATTAATGAAGATCACTGATCTTGAGAGAGAACTTGAAACTTCAATTCCAAGTTGCTCAAAACTTCAGCAGCATACCACTTGTGACTAAGGGCTTTCACTGAATTATGTGGGAAGAACACCTCTGATGAACACCAGAAAATTAGTTGATCACCTGTTTCCCCGTTGTTCAATGTAAGTAAAAACCCCAAATTGTTATAGTCAAATGGGTACAAAAGGTTTACACCAATGTGTGCATAACATGACTGAAATTCGTTAACTATCATGCCTTTAATAATGACAACTTTCATGGATAACCAAACAGGCCAAACTGTCCCTCCTATATATATCAAAACCTAAGAACACAAAATATACCTATTGTAAAGGTGATTTTGACCAGCAGCAATCTTGAAGTGTGCTTTCATTTATACTCTTGCATAAACACCATTGAACTAAGAGGCCTGTTGAATACTTTTCCTTAAGTGTAGGAGACAGAACTAAATACATCAGAAAGAGGTAAAATAGAGACCAAATAATGAGACCACGAAGGAAAAATGGGCAGTGTTGCACAATTAGCATAAGGTCACTGAATTATTGACCCAACACATCTCTTAACCCTGAAGTCAAAATTTAAGCTCCTTTTCCTGCATCTCTTTCAGAAAGTATGCAACAGCTACCACAAGCACAGCAGAATTGTTACAGCAACAGCTGCCCCACAGATCTCACCTGTACCTGTTTAGCCTAACTGAACCTATGCATGCCTTGTCAGGGCAGACTTGCCTTATCACAAACACTTTTACCTACAGAATTGTATACTAAATTACTTTATTTTCAGTAATCCCCAGGGATCAGCATATAATAAGGAAAGAGAAGGTTCTCTTCCAGATAATAGGTGAGATCTGCTAGTCTAAGCCAGCATTCCATTGGAATGCTTGATGACTCAAGTTTTACTGACTTCTGAGGTCACAACATTGGTACAAGCGACAAAGTGAGATAACAGTTGAAGGAATAGCTGCAGAAGCCCCACCACGAAGAGAGTGCAGTTCTTTCATGGTTTGATGCCCACTGTTAAACGTGTGCATTTTTTTAATACAAGGGTCTCGGTATCTGACACACTCCAACAAGAATCATTTCCATGCCTCTGTGTTTAAGGAGAGCTGACTAAAATAGCAAGTTCCGAAACTGCAGCCAACGGCCATACAGGTTTCCTGCCCAAAGCAAACCTTAATTTACTCTGATCTAGATTATCAGTGGGTGGAGTGATGGACAAAAGCCGTAAATTACCATCCTTTACCATGCTGGAAGAGGAATGCGCTATCAAGTACCACCCAATGAGGAGTCAGAAGATGTCAGAAGTCCACACATGATGAGTAAATGTACTTGGCAACGGAACCGAGAGCTGTGCGCGCCCGGGACCCTTCGCCGACAACTCCGGGCGTGCCCGTACAACACGGCCCCTGGCGCTGGAACGGCGTCTCGGGGAAGGAAAAGCGCAGGCCCGAGGCCGCGTCTCTCCAGGAGCAGCCCCGAGCCCCCGGACCCGGCGGTGGCGGA
>JAOXXN010000120.1:23641119-23652926 GCA_026770055.1 Myrmophylax atrothorax
TAATGGGGAAGTCTAAGATCAGCTTTCCAGTCTTTAAATGATTTGTACTTAAATATGGCACTGAGCTCTCAGCAAACAGATGGTTTGACCTTCCTTCTGTCTTAGTTGTCAGAGCGGGTTGGGCTGTGAGTCGCTGAGTGTTTGTCTGGGAGCGGAGCGGGGTGGCCGGCGCGCAGCGGAGCTACCGTGGGGGCGGCCCCCAGCGGGCCCCTGGCCCATGGCCTTCATCATGATGAAAAAGAAGAAGTTCAAGTTCCGCGTGGAGCTGGAGCTGGACGAGCTTTCCTCCGTGCCCTTCGTCAACGGTATCCTCTTCTGCAAGGTGCGGCTGCTGGACGGCGGCAGCTTCAGCGGGGAGTCCTCCCGGTAGGTGCTGCGGGGACTCGCAAGCCGGGGGGGCTGCCGGGGATCCCCGCCCCACGTGGGCAGCCCCTGTCCTGTCCCACGGGCTGCGCTCGAGTCCCCCCGAGAGCCAGGGCGGTCCGGCCGCCTCCTGGGCTCCCTCGGAGCGGGGCGAGCCCGCAGTGCGGGCGGGGGCCCAGGGAAAGGAGGGGGCGGCTGCCCCGGCGCTGCTGGCGGCCGCTCGCCTTTGCTCTCGGCCAGGGGGAAGCTCCCGTGACACCGGCACCCTGGCTGTGCTCTCGGGCCGTCTGCTCTGCCAGCAGCCGCGGCGGGAGAACTGAGGTGGGAGCACCTGTAGGCTCCTTGTCTGCGTGGCTGCTCGCTGCCTTAAGTTATAACGTTGTAAAATAAATAGTGAGGCTTTTTAAGGTTGTAAATAATTATTGAAACTCTTAAACACGGAGTAACGGACATGAATCTCTGAGTGATGAAGGTTGTCCCAAAGGAAGGGGTCGCTTGTGCCATAATGCCTGGAGTTGTAATGCCTGTTGAATAGATGGGTAACGGGAGGGCAGGAAATTTCTTACTCCCAAACTTTTAGTCTGAATTGCCAAATATGAATGCGAGTTGTGCAACCTTAGTGTTTTGTCCTGTGGGTATTTCTGTGGAGAGCTAAGTTCCATGGAAAAGTCCTCAATGATTCCTGTAAGTGTTCAGGTCATATGTGTTACTGACATTGCTCACACTCAATTCTGCAGTGTAAGAGCAGCAAGCCAGATGCCTTCTTTTTTTCTCTTCCTTCTGATGTGTCTCAGCAGTAGAGCTGCCATCTGCCATGGTGGTGGTTCCCCAAACCATTGGTAGTGATGGGTAAATAAGAGTGCCAGCGTGTGAATTTTTTCCAGGTACCAGGCAGAGGCACATGCAGAAGCACTTGTCAATATGAAGGGGTGTGCTGTGACTTCAGGCCTGGGGAGGAGGAAACTCCCCTCCCATTACACTTGTTCATGTTGTATGGGTTATTATATTACTTTAATATTATTATAAAAATTAGTTGGAAAATGTCTCATAGAATTCTGGGAGCAGACAGTAACAAATCTATGAATATTCAGTTATTTTCTTATTAAAATACTGCTGTTACAGAGCTTTCCATATTATCTGGGGGGTTTTATTCTGTAAATAAGATTAATCAAGGAGAATAAAACATCAAAACAGAGCTTTGGCCTAGAACTTCCGTATTTAACCATTCCATTATACTAGCACGTATAACTGAAGATTAATTCTTCTGTGTGGTTGCAGGGTGCTCAATTCAATAGTGTTCTGTTCTCGTTCCATGTCTCCTTTCCTCAATATTTTTCTTGTGAGTGACTTCTTCATGAGTAATAGATGATGATGGCAATGATTATTTCAGGCACTAATGTGCCATTATTGCTCTGCTCCAGCCCATACTGTCTTGAAGTCATTTTCTCAGGCTGACATACATTTTCTGGACAGGATCTCTATTTTCAAGGAGTTGGTTTTAGTCCTTTTTGTCTTGCCTGTTTATGATGCTAAAATTAAAAGCCTGAAAGCCTACATGCACATCTTTCTGAATGGTCTATTAGAGTAATATATGTGTGGTAGGAGGTAGTATGTGTAGTAGGAAGTGTCAGAGGAATTGTGATGATGTAAAAAATAGTGTTGATGTATTGTGTTGGAGTCAAAGTTTAGAAATTCTTTCATTTTCTTTTTCTGATGTTATGGCTGAGGTTATAGAACATATGCTAGTGTATCGAAGTCCCTGTGAGTGTAACTCATTCCTGCTGGGCTGAGAACTGTCAAGGTATGCTGGTAGGAAGGTAAAGAATTCTTGTGCAGCGATCCTTCAGTGCCAATATAGGGAGTGCCTTTGCTCTTGGCTTAAGAATTAACAGATGAATTTTCACAGCAGTGATTCAGCAAAGGGCTGAATAAATAAGGAAGAAATTAACACCAGAGTGGCAGCATTTCAAAACTTCTCAGTTGCAAACTTTTTCTAATGGCCATTATCTTCTAGTTGCATGCATTTTTAAGTTTCACTGTGAGCTGGCAGTTATATTCCTAAAGCAATAATCTTAATAGCCTTATAAAAAAGTTTGAAGAATTCCATTGTTTCAGACAGTAATCTACAAACTCCTTTCAAAAAATTGATAATACAGGGGGAAACTGTTTTCTTAATAGCTTTTTGTTACTGAGGTCTAGTACTATATTAAGTTCTCAAGTTTGTATCCACACAAACCAATACTTTCCTGCCTCTTGCCTTAAAAAAAAAAAATCTAAAAAACACCTTAATATTATTAGCACTTTCTTTCCAAAACTTACTCACTGAGAGTCATAACACAGGTTGGCAGTTGCCTTGGAATTAGGACCCATATGTATGTAGCAAGTTATAATAAAAACAGATTCAAGTGATTGTCTTGTCAGTCCTGTGTAGATCCTGCTGTACGATTAAAGCAGTGATCCTGCAAGCAATGTGATACCTACCTCATCCCTCTGACTGTCAAACTGAGATGAAAAGAAGACAGATAAAAGTTCAAGCAACTGCAAGATAGTTTTTTTTTCACTTCTCTGATCTTTGCTGGGAAAGAGCTGTCTAAGAAACATGTTATGGAGACATGGTCTGTGTTATTGGAGACTTGTTTTGGTCCAGGTACTTTTCTGGCTGATGGAGATGAGTGCCTGAAGTGTACAGAAATTCTGTGACCAGGTGAAACCACCTTGTATAGTGCAGGACACAGTGATCTGGTTTGTGTATAAATAGCAACCACACCACTTTGTTTGGGTGTTTGCATGTAGTTTTTTAGAACCCTAATTTGAAAACCTCTATTTGAAACATGCCTATGCATATTTGTGAGTATTTACTGTAGGAAAAGAAAGCTCTGTATTATCATGCTAAATGCTTAATTACCTGACAAAATATTCAACTTTTAAAGTAAAAATCCCAAGTCTTTGTTCACAAAACCTGGCCATACATACATACATGTGTCCATAAAATGTTGTGCACATAATGTCTAATGCACCATGAAAGCATGGAAGATGATTTCAGGGAAGAAGTTACACCTATGAATATTTTGAACCAAAAAGAGTACTACTTTGAGGTACTTCAAATAGACTTGACTAAATACTTCAGCATATTTATTCATGGCCATTCTAATGTAGCCATAAATATAGAAGAAGTATAGGCTTTCTGCAACTGCCCTCATTTTAACAGGCTGAAGAAATAATTGATGGTCCCCTAGAGTAGGTAACTGCTCATAGGATGAGCTGCTGCTCAATCAGCAGCAAATGAACAGATGGGTTATGAGGAAATCAAAGAAATTTTAGAAAGTAAAGGATCTTGAGGGTGTACTTTCAATACTGTACTGTATAGATTTAGGCTGCAGTAGCTGTAAGCCTGTTAGTTCCATTTTTAGCTTGGTTTCCAGCTGCACCCCACTCAAGTTTGGTGTGTTTTTCTCCCTGTAGTCTTCAGTTTGGTTGTATTGCCCTGCCTTTCAAATCTGACTTCTGACAATTTAGACTTCATTTTTTACACAACAACATTCTAAGCTAAGAAGTTGATAATGATTGGTATCTGTGACTGACAGAGATTTGGGATAGCCAAGAACTATAAGTTTTTCATCAAAACATTTTCCAATAGATTCCAGGGATGTGGGGTTTTCTTTTATGTACAGTACACTCTTGAGTCCTGAGAGGCAGCGTTGGAGATCTGGCATTACTTGCATGAATATATCCTTATTCCCAGTAGATACAGGCTAGGGCATGTAATTGTCTTCTGTAGAAATTTCTTACCTTCCGGATAATAAGTGCTTCTTACCTGTAGTGATGCTTGAACACCTACCTCTTGACTGTCTAAAACTACATCTATTTTCTGTGACTCTAGCAAGTACATTTTCTGCCTCTCGCTGGACTCTTCAAATTGCCTTTTAACCATTCCTTTCCCAATTGCTGGTATTGCATTTGGAAGGGAAATCATCTCCTGATAGTAACAGAACTCTGGTTTTAAATAATAATACTTATTAGAAAAACATACCTGTTATGTGGAATCACTGACCCTATCTCTCCAGTCTTCCTGCAGGATGTATTCATCCTGCAGACAGTCTTCAGAGCTGGATCATGCTACTTCCAATATCTTTTTCAGCTAGAACTGGATTTGTAGTTGAATAACCTGAAACAAAATTTTCAAGTGCTACAAGGAATCCTGCCTTGCAATTTTGTAGGTGCTCTTCTCAGATTCTCAAATGTCCACTTCAAGTTTTCTCAGTTCTGAAGAGACATTTGATTAAGCAGGTTTTAGACCCTGTCCTCTGTGCTGAGGAAAAGGTAAGAATGCGAAGTTCTTTATACAAACTAACTTTTGTTTTCTTTTCCAAAATGTAGTTTCTTTGTACCTTTTCAGCCTTTCATTAATAGTTACAGTAAAATGTGTTTAGTCAACTGATTTGGAGAATATGCTTGAGAAAGATGAAAGAAT
The DNA here is from genome assembly GCA_026770055.1 of Myrmophylax atrothorax. Classification (NCBI taxonomy): domain Eukaryota; kingdom Metazoa; phylum Chordata; class Aves; order Passeriformes; family Thamnophilidae; genus Myrmophylax; species Myrmophylax atrothorax. Next base: position 23,645,954 of record JAOXXN010000120.1, read on the forward strand.
TAATGAAAGGAGTGAAAAATATAGAATTAGATCTGAAGAGGGTCCTCTTTGGGCTACAGTACAAGAAAATAAAATTTTTATGTATTGCATGGGGTGTAACTGATTGTTGCAGATATGAAAAGGGCTCAATCTTCTGAGACTTCTCTTACTGTAACTATAAGTACTGGAAAGAAATACAACAGCTAACTTGACATGAAAAGGTTCCTAACAAGAGATGCATGGCAGACATCTGTTAAAGAGGGAGGGATGGTGGGAAAAGCTGCCATGCTTAAGGTGCCTGGCTTGTGCAGAACAAACACCTTGGCTCAAAAGAGCTGGTGAGGGTTTGCTGGTTTGTTTTTTAAAACTGACCCCAGCACAGTACATGGAGTACAGATTTTCCTGACATAAACTTGCCATTTACAAGTGGTATAGCACCTGATTGCCTTCATATTTTAAGGATTAGTTCTTTTCATGGAATAATTTCAGGTGAAGGGAAATGCTACATATCACACAGTCCAACTGCCTGATCAAAGCAAGACTAACTTCAGTTAGATCAGGAAGCTCAGAGCTTTGTCCTGTCAGCTTTAGAAAATCTGTAAGAATGGAGAGCATTTTTTGTAGGCAACGTGTCCTTCTGCTTCACCACTTTTATTGTGAATGTTTTCCCCTTTATTTTAAAGGAGTTTCTCTTGTTACTGCCTCTTTTCTTTCCTCTGCTCCCCACTAAAAGATGTCTGGCTCCATCTTCTCTATAACTCAGCAGGGAAGGCCAAAGATGGCCATTAGATCTTCCTTCATCTCATCTTGTAAGAATCTGTGAAAATCCCACGTACACAAATTCTCCTGCATAGGGTCCTTCATCCCTCTTATCCCTGACTCCGGGCTATCATCTGATACCCCTTACACTTGTTTCAGTTTATTGGTGTCTGTCTTCTACTGAGAAGGCCCCTAAACCAGACACACTCCTGCAGATACAATCCCACAAATGTTCAACAGAGGGGAACAATAACTTCCTTTGACTTGCTGACTATGGCTTGCTAATGCAGTTTGCCCTTCACAGTTCTAATTCCCTTCTGCCTTTGCCTGGAACCAGCAGTTTTTCATCCGTGTGATAATGAGTTTATATATATTTTATAAGGAATTCTTGACATGAAATGTTGCTAAAGATATAACCTGTTTATTATAAGTAAAAACATGTGGCATAGAAAATGGTTGCTCTGTTTGAATTTTGTGTGTAGTACTAGCAAATTAACTGGGGAGCTGTGCACTGTAAATAAGTGGAGCTCTGCAGGAAGAGCCAGCTGTTTGCTTACTGCTGAAATTTGTGAAATTGAAGCCCTGTTTGTCAATGACTGGTTTTGTTCAGGTTTTTAGCAATGCTTAGGAAAAAATGTTTTTGTTGGAGAAAATGCATCACCTTATTTGCCTCAGACAGGGGAGAAACACAGTATTAAAGTAAAAGTAAACTATTTCTTCCTGAATAGAAGAAACACATGAAAGCTTTGCATAAGCTATTGCTACAGTGTATACTTTGGAGCCCTTGCTCTGAGCTCTAAATTTAAGTGATGCACCTTCCTATAGGACGACTAAGTTTAGCATTTTGTTATTGTATAACTTAACAATTTAAACTGTATCTTAGTATTGCTCTGGGAGCCCGTTGCATGGGTACCTGTATCATTCCCTCAACTTTGGCGCTGTGAATTTTATATGGCAGTAGTATTTGGGTAAGGGGGTGCAAGAGGGTATTCTTCTCTTGCGTGCCAAACCATTAGGTCTTCTCTAGTATAATACCTTTTTAGTATTAAAGATAGTCAAGGAGAGGTTGAATCTTAGTGTGCAGTACCTGAACCACTGAGGCCATTGAAAGCGTGGCCAGCAAACTGTTAATTGTAGCTTACTGCCTTAATTCCTGTAAGGTGGGATTATGATACTGGCCTTTGTTAGGTGTTCCTTCTCTCTGTAGAAGAAACGTGTTAGAGAGAAAATACCTGTATGAATGGGGTATTGTTCACATTAAAAGACTATTTGCTACACCAAAAATAACTGTTACTCCACTTCACTGAACACTGTGTTTGTATTAGAAGGACAGAGCTAACTCAGCCAAGGGTCAATCAAAGGAAGCTCTAGGTGATGAAAGTTCATATGCATACCCACAAATGAGCACAGTAAACAGCAGCAGGGAGGGTGGAGGGCCCAAAATAATACCCTGCCCCAGCTACTCCCAGTCCTGTCACAGGAGCCATCTGCCCATGAAAGGCCCATCTACATAAACCCAGGGACACAGAGAACGGTAGGGTGGGGAACTGAAATTATGGGCTTAGACAAAAGGACACCCTGTCCAGGCTGCTCCTAGAGGTGTCCCAGGAGAGCCTCAGCCCAATTGTCCAAGCAGGAAATCCATCATGTCAAACTAGCACTGAAGCAACTTTTGGGACGAGGGGAGTTGTTGCATATGAGACACATCATGGGATACAAGGGAAGAGGCTTATTATGGGACATTTTGGGGTGGAACTAAATGTGGAGGAAGGGATGAGTTTAGGTGATTTGAGGAGGAACACATGTGGGAAAAACAGGGACTTAAGGGGATAAAAGGGCCAGTTGGATGCAAATAGTTTGCTGGTTGGTGTTATTTGTCTAATCTGTTCTTAATCAGTTCTGTGTGTTGTATCTTCATACTGAACTACATTCTCACTCCTTCCTGGGGGAAGGGCTCTTCTGTTCAATGTGTATGGGAGTGTGGGGGTCTGAGTACCAGCAACTGGAGTCAAGGTTTGCATCACAGGTCTGGGTGTCTGCGGTGCCAGCAACAGACAGGAGAGACCCAAGTGAGCAGACTCAAGTACCAGTCATGGCAGTAGGACTGTGGGTCACAGGGGCTGTGTCCCTTGTGCAAGCAGCTGGCCTGGGATCATGGCACAGAGCATTTGGGTGCCAGCAACTGGGGAGTACAGAGGCATTAAAGCAAATGCCAGCCCCTGGGGTGGGACCAGGAGTCAGAGATGTGCCTGCCTGTGGAGCTGTGCAGGTGTTGTGAGTATTCAAATGCCATCAGGGATCATGCTGGACTAGCGTGGTCAGAGCTCTGTGGTGCTAAGGCAGAGGGGGGAGTGGGCTGAGGCTGTGGGTGCTCTGTGGTGCTCAGGCAGAGAGGGAAGTGGGCTGAGGCTGTGGGTGCTCTGTGTGCCTGTGGGGCCAGCTGTGGGTGCTGGCTGGGGGTGGCTGTAGGGAATGCCTCTTCAGCCTTGCTGCTGGTTGGATCAGCGGAGTGCAGCTGCAGCTGCCTCATTTCTCTCATGCCAACTTATCAACATGATATATTTTCTCCTTGTTTACAGCTGAAATCCTGCATTTGAAATTTAGTCAATGTGGAATTGTCCCTCTAAACAAAAAATAATTTGTTAAACTGATGGTAATTTTAAACTATACTTTGGAATCACTTTATCTTACAGTATCTGTTTATTGAATTTATTCTTGGTTACATATTACTGACAACATTCGTTAAGTCACACCAAAGCACTACAACCCAGTATGTATCTGAATGCATCTTAGTAACTAAGATACATTTTGATTAAGAAAACAACGGGTTTTGCTTTGCATGTGGTGAAGTGACTGGAGGCTCATAGGAAGTTGACTCAGAGCGGAAAGCTTTCCCCAGCAAAGCTCTCCCCAGAGCACCATTGCCAAGAAGTTATCTGGGTTCGTTTCCATAGTAGCCAATCAATACAGCTGTTTATTTTCTAAAGCCTCGTACTTCAACCAAGAATCTTATAAACTCAGATGTTACTGTTTAAGTTTAATGTTCTGATTATTTGACTTTTTCTTTTTTACAGCATGATGGCAATAACCAGCTGTTACTTCTCTTTACTAAAAAATTACCTTAAGTATGTAACATTTTTCTTTTATATAGTGGAATTAGAATTGTTCAGTGTGAGTGGAGGCAGTTGGTTGGGTTTGGTTTTGTTTTTTGGATTGTGTACAAGTGTTTAAAGCATCTTATGATCTATGTGCCAGTGAAAGAAACTAATGATACTTTTTTTGAAATCCTTATGAGAAGGAAGGGGTATTCCTGGTTTTATTTATTTTTAGAATTAGTGTGTCAGTGTCTACAACTGAGGCCTTTCTACTGTCACTTTTACTCTCTTGTTTGTAAGAGAACTTATAATCCTGATCTACCCTATTTAATGTTTATTAAATTATTTGCCTGAATAAATCCTGACCTGTGTTACAAGTAGATCAAGTCTTCCAAAAGTGTAATTTTCACGCTTTCCTCCTTACTTGAATAATTATATCCATCTAGTAGTGTTGGTGTGTTGAAATAAATTCAAAATCCATAGAGGTTTTAAAGAAACCTTACATTTCTCAAGCAGATGTTATTTACATTTTTCTTGCATTCACAAGCAAAAATGCATTTACTGTTTACTATATTATCATTTTCTCCAATCTTAGTGATGTCTGGAACACTGTGTAACTGGAGAATGTGCGGCTGCTTTGACATTGCTGCAGAGACAGAAGGCTGTTAAGAAGCAGAAACATCACCTGAGCCACAATACTGAGCTGTACAAAGATTTTGGCATGTTATTTTGACCTTGTGAGTTTAGAGAAACATTTTTTTGGTGGGGGAAAAAAGTATCATAACCTACTAACTGGAACTGTTACAAAAGTAAAAAAACCCTACAAGAACTTAGCAAAATGATGAATAGCAGAGGTGATGCTGTTGTTGGTAGTCCCATGGTCTCCTGAGTGATAAAGGAAGGGTGGTAAGGGTGATGATGACTACTGCCTTACTTGCATGATGAACAGATGCTGTGAGAAATGATTTTTCTGACCTTTATGGATGACAACTGAACACTTTCAGTCTAGTAGCACTGTTTTATGTGTTACAAATGTTAGCAGTTATCAAATATCCCTTTAAGGTTGCATTTTACTTGATGACTTCTTGCTTGAGCCTGTTTCAGTAGAGGATACAACTGTGTGTAATTTCCCTTTTTTGAATTCTGGTTCTTTTTTTTGTATTTAAATAACTCACATGATGGCCGTTAGGGATTTTTTTTCCCCCTCCCACCCAAAGTACAGGAAAATTTGCAATGTATAACATACCAGTTAAACAGTCGGTCGTGGTGCAGAGAGCATGTTCCTTTTAGGTCACATGCTTGACTGTGACTCAGTGTTGTATCATCAGAATCTGTTAGTCTGTTGTGGTCGTTAAACTGTCTCATTTTTGGCAGGCTGGTTTACTCCTACCTTAGGAAGTCCCAGTGCCAGTGAGCACTGTAGCTGGCTGTCTCACCAGCACAGCACAAGGGGCTTTTGTGAGGGCCCTGCAATTCTTCAACTTTCCATAGCTGTGATGAACTCTGACTCCAGCTCATGCAGAACCATAGAATTCTGTCTGTTAAAGACATCAAATGGGATCTTCAATAATAAGCTACTGTAAGAAGTTAATATAAAACACAGAAATGAATGTGTTAGAGAAATGGAAGGGAAAAGAAGGACAAGTATCACTTTAATATGTGAAGACTGTACTGGAATTATTAGAGTGGTAGAAGAAATTCTCTGTTTCTCCACAGGTCCAAGTTTAGACACCTGGGACTAGAAAAGAGATTTAGGTCACTGAGGCAGGTCCCTCAGAATCACAGTCCTTATGTTCCCTGTTACTGACAAACTGTCCAACCTTGTCATAAAATAGATTTTTTTGCTTCTTCTCTTATTTGAAGGCTGTTCTAAAAACTTTCTGACTTGAGACCTTTTAACTGTTTTAAGTGGGTGTTTGGTTACACTTTATTTTGGTCCTAACCATTTTTCATTTGACTTAGTTATTTGGTCTCTGAAGTGTTTGAATCACCAGTGTATCTTCATCATATGTAATTTCTTCTAACAAGATACAGTAGTTTTCCTGTAAATGTTTATTTTGGAGTCTGTTCTTGCTCAGTTACCCCAAATGTATTCTGTCTGAGCCTTATAAAATGACATTAATATAGCTGAAAGCATCCTACATTTTGGCCTTTTTCTCAGCTGCATCATACTGTCAGGCTGCTACCCTCCTGTGAAGAACAAATCTGTTCAGATCTGTCATTTTCCTCTCACATGGCAAGCTCGCAGTATGTAGCTGGAATTCCTGTTCACCCCAAGCGCATTACTTTCTATCTAGTTATTGCAGATCATGTCCTTTCTACTTTTCCAAGCCTCAAATTTATCTAGTTCGGCTTGTATGATGCTCCCTTTCTCTGTATTAAAAACTACTTGTCAAAGATGGTATCTTGAGCACATAGCAAAGCTCAGTGGCTTGGAAAACAGTGCCTGGGAGCTAATGCTCAGTAAAACTTCACTCTCCTGAGGCAAGCTGCAGAAATTAGTGTCATTCATTGGCAAAAACACATGACTGTTGAATTTCTCTGGAGGTCTAATATTGTGTTGAAGGTTTGCAACACTTATTAGCCATGTTACACGAAGAGAAGAAGGGAGGAGTATTATTATTCAGGCTTTGGAACAGAATTTACATGAAGTGACCATCCTACAAACAGTGGAACCAGTGTTTGTTCTTGAGCTGTCTTACTGCAGTTTATGGTTCTGAATGTATATGCAACTAATACTAAGCACATGCTCTCTATTTGCAGGGAGGTTGTGCAAGCAAATTGTGTTCGCTGGAAGAAAAAGTTCTTATTTACGTGTAAAATCAGTGCCAGTGCCACAACAGGGATCCTGGATACCTGCACTTGCAGGGTGTCTGTGCGGAAGGTAAGGAGCTCTTTTCCCCTCCTCTCTTCTTTCCTTGCTCTTTCTTCACTAGTTTTAATTTTGGAATGTCTGATAAACTTCATATAAAGCAAGCTTTAGCTGCAACCATATCAAGTATTCCTTTTGTCAAAATTGTGTAGTAATCTTGTTAATTATCTTAGTTTGACTAATTCATGGGGGTTTTACGTTCTTATTGAAAAGAACACTTTTTCCAGCAGAGCACCAAAGGAATCCTTCATCAGTGTTTATAAAGTTA
>JAOXXN010000120.1:23653026-23674755 GCA_026770055.1 Myrmophylax atrothorax
CGTGACGCGCCCGGAAGGCGGCGCCGTCACTTCCTCCTCCGCCATCTTGTCGGGGCTGAGGCAGCGCCCGCCGGCCCCGCTCCGTGTGCGCGGCCCGCCCGAGCCCGCCCCGCCATGGCCAACAACAGCCCCGCGGTCGCCAATTGCCAGGGGCAGCAGGCGGCCCAGCACCCGCCCGGAGCCGGCCCGCCCCCGCAGCAGCCGCTGCAGGGCGGGGGCCCCAAGCCGGCGGCCTCGGGCAAGCAGGGCAACGTGCTGCCGCTGTGGGGCAACGAGAAAACCATGAACCTGAACCCCATGATCCTCACCAATATCCTCTCGTCGCCCTACTTCAAGGTGCAGCTCTACGAGCTCAAGACCTACCACGAAGTGGTGGACGAGATCTATTTCAAGGTGAGCCCGCCGGCCGCGCTGGCGCCGGGCCCGGTTTGGTCGCGGCCCGCGCCTTCTCACCCCTCGCCCTGCGCTGAGGGATGGGAGCAAATGCCGCTCGTGTGGCTTGGCCGCGGGTGCTGCCTTCTCTGCCTTGCAAAAGAGGCGTGTTCCGCGCCGGATCCGGAGCCGCGGAGCTGTGAGTTAGGCTGGCAGCGGGCGGCGTGAGCCGGGGCGGTGGGGGCGAAATGGCCGTCGAAGGGCTGCGCCTTCAGCCGGAGGGAGCGCGGAGGCCGCAGAGCTCCGGCGGCCAGACCGGCCCTGCCCGCTGCCCGGGGCTGCCGGCACGCCGTGTCTGCGGTGACTGTAGGTGCTCTCGACAGGAGTCTGCATGGGGCCTTCCTCTCAGTTAGACGTGAGGATTCCCTCCTCCGTTACCCGTCAACAAAGTTCATTTTACCGCTTCCCTTGGCGTTGGTAGGATGTGCTGGGGAGAGGAGTGATCTGTATCAGGGCACCCATGTCTCGGTTCTTGTTTTGTTAGCAGGATTGAATCAGTTTTGCAGCGAGGCTTCCATCAAGCCCGTCTCCCAGGTAGAGGTATGCATAATTAATGCTCATCAACACAACCACTTTCTTTGTTCTGATAACGAGACCAAAATACGGATAATGCAAGCTTAGATAATTCAGCTGTCTTTAGTCACCTGCACTTTGGTGGTTATTGGGATATATTTTCAGGTGAATTCATTGTGCTTGCTAATGTTAGTGTGACAGGGTTTCAGCATATTTGAGATTAAAAATAAAAAAGAAAGGTAACCTTTTTGTTTCATTTGACCAAGGCAAGTCAAGTTACTTAGAGCACTGTAATTGTGAAAACTAACTCCACCACAGTACTTTGTGACTTTTTTGGCAGTTTGCACCTACCTATGGCTACTGTTGGCCCCCTTAATGACAGCACTGCTTTGCCTGTGCTCTGTCATTTGGAGCTCATTATTTATGACACCTAACAGAGTAACAGAGATTGTCAGCAAAGCATCTCTCCAGTTAATTTACCACTTGCTGCACGTGAGAGGGACTATCTGAACAGAAAGTTGGAGAGTTTAATTATGCAAGTGATTCCCAGAGCTGAATAATTTATAAAAGAAAAAATTATAAAAGAAACATTTTCAGGAAATTATTTTAAGTGGACTTTTTGAGGTATAGTAAAAATATTTTATGGGATTTTTTGTATTGGTAGAGTCAGCTGCTGTAGGTCACATAGTTCGTTCACATGTCTTACTGTTTCAGTCTACAAAAGGCTTCATCTTAAATTGGGGGGAAAATTTGACTTTACATTAAAAATCTGGTTATTAATCCCATGCAAATAAAGTTTGTTTACTGAACTTGTGTCAGTTACTCTGACTCAAAACTGCAGGCTAAATAAAGAGAAGACTCAGCCTCTTACTCACTCATGAGTAATGGATGTGGGGGAGAAGATAACCTGATGGTTAAGGTGCTTCATTGATACTAAAAAGATTTGAATTCTCTTCAAGTTCAGCGTTACTGAATTATTGTTGTATGGGGTTTTTTTTTCCTTGAGTGAACATGATACCCATTGTAGCAGGTGTATTTTCAAGTGTCTTTTTCTGTCTTTGAGAAACAAATAGCTCATTTAAAAAATGGGAGAATGTTGGGTGCCAGATTACCAGGAAGGATGATTTTAAGTCACACAGGCAGCTACTGATAGTGACCATCTTTGAATAGATGGATTCTGTCCAGATATTTGAATTAATACATTTGTAGTTCTGGTCTCCTGTTTCAGTTCTGTATCGGCAGAGTGCAGGACTTCCTCTTTCTTTATCCCTGACCTCAGCACGTGTCCTCAGCTTCGTTTGGTCTCTGTACTTCCCACACATTAAGCAGATGCAGCAGTTGTTGAAGGATGAAAACTTTGAATGCTCCTTTCTGAAATAACTATTATTTTCAGGGCTTTGGTTTTGGGTTTTTTTTATTTTTAATTAATATCTGTCAAACCCAGCATGTTTATATTGATTGTGGCCTATAAAAGTAACTAATTAAAGAAATTGAAGACTAGCATTGTGATAGTGTCATACTCGATACTTGGACTGAAAAATACTTTTCACTTCCTGTGAGAGGCAAAATTCTGTATAATCAGAAGGCTGTGCAGTTGTGTGTGTGGTATCGGTGAACTTCTTGTGCAATACTAATAATACAGGAAGTCAGAGTGCATTTTGATTTCTGTGGTGTTGGCATCTCTCACATATCCTGTTTGGCTAAGATAGCAACTGTAAAAAACCCAAACAAACAGTTCAACAGCTTCAAGTGTTAGTGTATCTCTGATTTCATGTGATTCTGTGCATAATTAGTTTTGTTTCATGTATTGTTAAAGAATTTTAATTGGTGAAGTACAGCCATGAACTCATTCCAAAACTGCTGTCACACCATTGGGTTGTGTTTTATTTGTTGTGGGGTTTTGGGGGTTTGGGTTTTTGTTTTGTTTGGGGGTTTTTTTGTTTGTTTCTTCTGGGTGTTTTTGTTGGGTTTTTTGGGGTGTGTGTGTTTGTCTTTTATGTATTTTTTAAGTTGTTGTGCCTAGGCAATATACTTGTTTATCAAGTCAGGCATTGCATCTCTGAATTTCACAATTTCAAATGAGTATAGGCAGTTTTATGGTTCTGAACTTGCTTATTATGACTCTTATTGTCTAGTTTTAGGAATGGTGTTGCTTAACTACTTTTGTGCACTCATTTCTTACCGATCTGACAAGATTTGAATTGGCAAATTTTAGTTGTTAGTAGTTGGGAACCATTTTATCTACGAACATCACTACAGTCTACAAGAAAAAACACTGCCCTTTGTAAACATTTTTATTTTGTCCTAGTTGTAGGTGACAGTGAAAAGAAATCTCTAACTGAGTTTACTGCATAAGTGAGTCTTACGAGTATGAGACTGTTTATTTTGACTTCTGTAGCTCCCATCAGCAGTTACCACTACACTAAAGGAGACAGTTTAATAGAGGAAGTTGTTCAGTCACCCCAAGAAAATAGTAGTGATGGGGTTTAGCCATAAAGCATTTGAAAATACATGAAGTATAGAGTAAGCATGGGTGCTTCCTTTGGTGTTCTGGGATTGGTTTGTTTTAAACTTCATGATTTTGGCTATAATTTCTTAATGTAATTAAAAATGCCAGATGCCTTCCTTTAATGACAAAGCAGACTTGGTCTTGAATTTGGTAGAAGACAAACTTTTAAGGTTGGTTTAGGATGTCCATTGTTTAAATCAGGCTTGTATAAGCACCTAAACATTATGGAGGCTGCAATTGTAATTTTCTTTTCTTATTCCTGTCCCCCACCTCACCCTTTCAGGTTACACATGTTGAACCCTGGGAAAAGGGCAGCAGGAAAACCGCAGGCCAGACAGGGATGTGTGGAGGGGTAAGTAGAAGTACGTGCCTTCTTAAGTTTTTCTGTCTGGTAAATAACTTTCCCAAACATACTAAAACTTGCTGCTATGGTGACAGTCTCTAGATGTAAAAGTATCTGTTACAAGGAGTAGATATATTCCTTTTGCTTCCAAAGCTATGGATGCAAATAGCGTTACTTTTTCCACATAGCTTTGTTTGTAGATTTAGGTTTTTACCCTGTGTTAGTTTCCGTATTCTTCTGTAGATGTGGGATAATGTCTCTGTGACTTCCTGCATCCTCACTCAACTTTTTTGTTTTGAAAGGTGCGTGGTGTTGGAACTGGAGGAATTGTGTCCACTGCCTTTTGTCTGCTCTACAAATTATTTACGCTGAAACTCACTCGTAAGCAAGTGATGGGCCTAATAACTCATACAGACTCTCCATATATTAGGGCTCTTGGATTTATGTATATTAGGTAAGTATCAATATCATGAATGAATGACTGTCTTAATGTACAGGAAGCTGTATTAAACTTTTATGTTCTTTTTGTACTTGAAGGTACACACAACCACCTACAGATCTATGGGACTGGTTTGAATCCTTTCTTGATGATGAAGAGGTATGTCGGCGAGGGTAATAATTTGTTTTCTTTTGTTTCTTTTCACGTGGCTGCCTTAGGTTTAAACGTTGTTTCATAAGGTTTTCTGTATTTTGGGTGTTGCAATGTTATGTTTTTGTGATGTCCTTAATTAGTGCAGGAAGCAGGTTTGAGCTGGGACCTGGGTCATTTAGATTTAGATGGTTAGTATGTAACTGTGTCAGATTGACAGAGCCCTATGGAACAGGTGTAGTGAATCACAGTTCAGACAGCAGACTGTGGGAATGGCTTCTGTGCGTTTTATAAAGTCACAGTTACTGTTAAGCAAGGTTAGTAAGTCATGAGAGTCCTAAATTTGTATTACCTATTTATTACTGGGATGGGAGAATTGATGCTTACATAAAAGAGTGGGAAGTATATAGTAGAACTAACATTAACCTTGGAAAATACTGCCAGAAATCTCAGTGGTTATTATTCATGTCCTGGAATAACCAAACCCAGGATTTCTTCAGAGGAGAAGCAAACAGCCTGAGTACGGCATAAGGTGGTATTGTTTCTGGAACTTTAATCTCTTTGCTAATGGGGCAAATAAAGTTGCTCACTGGAGAAGTTGGGTATAGAGGCTGCATTATTGTGCAGTCAGATGGGAGAATACCTTTGGTACCTTAGTCCTGAGTTACTGTTTGGGAAAACAGAGTAGGGAGTTGATGAGTGAGGTTTCTTGGTCTATGAAGTTGGATGCGCAGTCTGATAACATGCTGCTGCAGTCTGTACTTACTCAGCAGGTTTTAAAAGACATCCTGGATTTAAGAATGGAACAGGAAGGATCATTTGCCCTCTTTACTGTGATAGTATACACCTACTTTGAGAAATTTCAAATGCTGTACTTGCAAATGATGTCTAAATACTTGTAATAAAAATAATGTTAATTGTACCTGTATCTGACTGCAATGCAGTGTATTTATTTTAAACAGCTTCTTTCATGCTAAGTATCAAAAACACTGTGCAAAGGAATCAACTGTTATTTCAGGTAAACCTGTGCTATTCTACATTTTTAACAAAAAATCAAAACAAATTTGAATCTTGATTGCATCTCTGTGATCTCCTTCTCCCCCAGGTGGGGTAGCCAATATGAACTCTCCTCTGCAATGCTGGACTGTAATTTATGAGGAGAATTGGGGTGGTTTCATTCTCAGGGTCCTGCAAACTCAATTGCAAGGACAGTAAAGGGATCACAGGTGCAATGCATTGTGCAGGTCTTAACTGGTTCATTTTTCAAAGCACATTTTTTAGTTTATACATTTTAGTTCTTGCAGATACTGGTTATCAAGATATATTTGTTTGTTGTTGTTTAAAATCTCCCAATATATCTTTGGAATTAGTGTTTCTTTCCCTGCTGCTATCAGTAGCTTTGTGTTATGTAGACAAACTGCTTGGGGCTGCTTAAGTTTCTTACCAGTCCTAGTCAAGCTCTATAGGATGAAGCAAATTTTTATATATGGAATTATTTAAACCTACAGGATCTTTTTTTTCCCTCCAGTTCTTAAATATGTGGAAGCAGTTCATCTTTTGTCATGCTGCTGTGAAAAACTTCCCAGGATACAGAGTTACTTTTCAAAATGCTTCTTATGTTTATTTTGTTTAACTGTACGTACTCTCCAGGTGCTACGTTTAACTCCTTTTTTTCTTCTTTAGATCTCTGCAGCGATTATATTTGGAAAAACTGTTTATCTGAACACTTAAATGTGTGTGAGTGCAAGCAGTTTTACGTTTAGATTTTCTCTTCCTGTTTAGATAACAAATCTCACTTTCCTTGTGTGCTTGCACTATAGGTTTGGGACTGACAATAGCTGACTAACATGTCCTGAGCTGTGAGAGGGCATAGCAAGAAGGCCTTCATGCGGTAATGACCCTTTTCAGAGACAATGGTCATCATGGATTATGCGTTTCCAATTATTTGTTCATTTATTTCTTTTTTTACATATTTCTAAATTAGAAACCTCACTGCTTCATGGCAGTTGGTTTGCTATTGCTTCCAATTCTGTTAGGATGCCATTTTGTACTAGAGGTTTTTCTATGATCATTTTTAGATAGGCAGTGATGTAGTTCATAAATGATTTAGGCCACAGGGTTGGGTATGATGGTACACAGTTGTACATCCGCAAAATGGAGTATTAAATGTACTTTCAGAGGACTTCTCAACATTTTGGCATTTAAATGAGATACAAAATCATACCATATAACCAGACTGTGTAAGGGGATTTTGCGTTAATCTCTTCATCGACAGTCCCTTACCATCCAGATGGCTGCAGGATTAGTGTGTGCCTGCATGCATATATATTAAGTCCCATTCCCTGTCTGTAACATGCTGCCAAATCCAAAGGGTGCAGAGTTTTGAATTTTTCTAAGGAAATGTATTAGAATATGAGACAAGTAAACTTTCATAATCATGAGACTTCAATAGGACAGTAATGTAGCAGCATTTTTTTTTTAATCAATAAAGAATGTTTTTGACCATCAGGGTATTTTTTGCTTGTATTTTGCAGGATCTGGATGTGAAGGCCGGTGGGGGTTGTGTTATGACCATTGGGGAGATGCTTCGTTCCTTCCTCACAAAGCTTGAATGGTTTTCCACCTTGTTTCCAAGAATTCCTGTGCCGGTTCAGAAAGCCATTGACCAGCAAATCAAAAGCAGACCTAGAAAAATCAAGAAAGATGGCAAGGAGGGAATGGAAGAAATCGAACGGCATGCAGAACGTAGACGTTCAAGGTTATACACACGTTATTTTAAAAATTAATGTTGAAAGTTCAATATTGAACTACTTGTTGTCTTTTCACTGAGATAGGTTTTAAGGCAACAGTAAAAACAGTTTGTGGATGCTAATGGATTAAAATCTTCAGATGATATTTGGTATTTAGGATTAAAAACAGACTGCGTATGTAAAGTATAAATTGGAAAGGAAAAAAGGGTCTTAACCTTAAAAGTATGTGTTTCACATTGAGTGTCTTCTATTTTAAAAGGTCTCCAAGACCAAGATCGATCAGTCCCAGGAGGTCTCCCAGAAGATCCAGAAGCAGAAGTCACCATCGGGAAGGCCATGGATCATCTAGTTTTGACAGAGAACTAGAAAGAGAAAGAGAACGGCAGAGATTAGAACGTGAAGCAAAGGAGAGAGAAAAAGAAAGGCGGAGATCTCGAAGCACTGATCGTGCACTAGAACGGAGGCGAAGCAGGAGCAGGGACAGATACCGAAGCCGTAGTCGAAGTCGTGACAGGAAAGGAGATAGAAGAGACAGGGACAGGGAGCGAGAGAAAGAAAATGAACGGAGTCGGAAAAAAGAGAGAGATTATGATAAGGAAAGAGGTAGTGAGAGGGAAAAAGATCGATCTAGAGAAAGGTCAAAAGAAAGGAAAAGTAAGGGTGATACAGAAGAGAGAAGACACAAAGATGACAAGGATGAGAAGAAACACCGGGATGACAAGAGGGATTCCAAAAAAGAGAGAAAACATAGCAGAAGTCGAAGCCGGGAAAGAAAGCATAGGAGTAGGAGCCGCAGTAGGAACACAGGTAAGCGCAGCAGGAGCAGGAGCAAAGAAAAATCAAGTAAACATAAGAATGAAAATAAGGAGAAGTCAAATAAACGAAGTAGAAGCAGAAGCAGAGGAAGAACAGATAGTGTTGAGAAGGCCAGAAAACGTGATCAGAGTCCCAGCAAAGAAAAATCTAAGAAGCGTAGCAGAAGCAAAGAACGTTCCCACAGACATGATCACAGTGATAGCAAGGACCATTCTGACAAACACGATCGCCGAAGGAGCCAAAGTACAGAACGAGAGAGTGAGGAAAAGCAACAGAAAAACAAAGATGAGACTCTCTGAATTCTTTCAGAAGTGGATCACATTGAATCCTATAAATGTTTGATTAAATCCTGCTTATTTTTTCTTAAAGTTGAGATTGTGCAGTAGTTGATGAGCACTCTTCTCCAACCTCCCTCTAGGCTGCAGATTGTCATTTCCTATTTTGGGTAGGGAAGTGCCTTTGTAAACCCATTCAATGCATTGACGGTTTCAAACCATTTGTTTAGTTTAATTTGTAATGCAGAGATTGTTCTTGCATTTTTATTGTTCAGATGTTTCTGAAATGTACAGTCTGTACATATGTCCTGAAAATGTTTTAATTCCTTTGGCATGGTTGCCATGTTGGTTAAATTTGTATGAGGCAATAAACTGCCACTAATTATACTTCCCTTTTGTAGACGTGGAATTATGGTTTGTATCCTGAAGTTAGCATGGCTGTGCTTTCCATAATAGTATGGCTTTTAGGGATGGATCTGGAACGTGTATTATAGCTGAGATATTTATGTGCATACAATGTACATGGAGGGCTGCGGATTTAGAACTAACATTTGTGTCCACTGTACCTGCTGTTTTCTTCAAAGCTTTTAAATTGTATTATGTTGATCACCAGTGGTGTAAAATTGAGCGGACTTTGAAAGAGACAGTTGTTTTGATGCAAGGATTTAGATGATGTTTGGGCTTGTTTAGTAATTCCGTAGAAAGGCTACCTCGAGTGGACACTGCAAAGGTTGACAGATGAATACCGTAGCCATCTATGCATTTTATTTGTTTGAAAAAAATCCATGTAAGCTTCCATTTTTTTTTAAAACACAATTTATCCATTTGTGGTCTTCTAATGTTTTTTAATCAGCAGCTGCACTCTGTCATTTATGATAATCCTGGGCTAATAAAGGCATTTAAGATGGGAAGAGGGAGGTAGGAAGAAGAAAAATATTACAAAGGATTTCAGTTTCAAGCTTCCAAAGCATTTTTATAAGTGTAAACATTTAAAATACAAATTAAATGACAGTGTCCTTTTTTAAGTCATATTTTCTACAAATATTAAGGATCACAGTTCGTGCTGAACATTTCATCTGGCAGATTTTTTTTTAAACAGGTTGTTAGAAGCAAAAACCAAAATGAATAATAGAAAAACATCATATCATTACAGTCCAAGTCTATTTGATAGATTATTCTGATGACTTGTGTACTAAGTGAGGAGAACCATCTGGAATAAACTCTCAATTAATTCCTTTGTATTGAGTGTCAGCTTTTCCCTGCATGTTCATTGCCAGTTGAAAAGTGTTTCGGTTCCTCCACATTACATTTTCAGATCAAAAGACACTTTGTTTGAACAAGGGATTTTTTGTAATAAGTACCTTTTAAGGGGGATGTAGCAAACAAATGCAGCAGTCCCAAAACTGGAAGAACATTCATGGTCATGGAGTGACCCGAAGGTAGAAATAAATGTATATAGTCTCTGTTTTGCTTCTGTGTGATGCAGGTCATCTAGGCATATATTTTTAATATCCAGGAGAAAACAAATTGTTTCATCTTCTAATGGTACACTTCATTCCATAGAATTCCAAGAAGCAAACTCATTTTTTTTCTTCTTCCCTGCTGTAATTCTCTTTTGAACTAACAGAAGTTCCTTTATCATTGTGATCCTTACTAATCAAGATCATTTAATACTGAGGTGGAGGTATTGTCTGCTGATATTTGTGTTACTGATTTTAAATCTGAGCTTGAAACAAAACTTAAGCTTCAACAAATTCATTCCCTTGCAGTGTAAAACTAAAATACTGAGCTCACATTTAATATGGGAGAAAAACTACTGGCCATTTAAGAAATACCCTGTCTAGCAGATTATTAGAACTCTCTCTGCAGTCTGCCAAGTGAGGACAACTTTAATTTATCTTCGTTGTGTCTAGAGGGCTTCTTTTGGCCTTGTTTTTAACCTTCAGTTTCTGAAACCAGTATGTTCTTGGGCAGAGAGGCTGCAAGGCCAGTGTTGTGTCAGGGAAAATGGATTACTGATTTCGTTTGCCTTCAGGGCTTCTCCTCCTCTGCCATTGTTGGGAAATGCAGTGAAAGAATGGCTTATTTGTAGGAAAAATGCAGGTATTTGAGAAGCAATCTTTGACCTCAAAGTGGAGAAGCATTATCTTACTACAACAAAGGTGGTGAACATTTTGCTACAGCTTGTGAAAAGGCCATGCCATGCCAGTATCTCTTAAAAGTGAAGTAATTTAAGGACAGTGCTTTTATTTTCCAGCAAATAGTACTTTCTGACTTAATTTCTGATTTAATATGATGCTTATTATCTATCTGAGTTGGCAGTGTAACGGATAGCACAATATTAATTACCAAGACCCATGAAGATTGCTTGAACCAAGACACCTGTCTTAAATTATTCTTGGGACTTAGTATTGTGCAGCTCTTGGGTTTGGATCCAGGAACTCTTTTAATTCATTTCTGTCTTTCTGGTGCCATTTTATTTCACATGACTTCCCTTGAAACCAAAATGAACTGTGCTGTGAAAGCAGCTCTGGGGAGCAGGGGTAAGTTCAGTGAAGGTGTCTGTGCTGCCCTGCCCGCTCTGCTGCGGGTGCTGCAGTGCAGCTGCACTGGGCATTCGGCTTTGGGGCACTGGGAGAAAATTTCTGCCAGTTTGAATTCCAGGTGTGAGAGTTGCTCCAGGAACTGCTCTTGGACAGTCTGTGCACTCTTTAGTTCTCAGGATAAAAGTACAATGACCAGAATACTGTGAACCCAAAGTTCCCACAGTGTGCCACATGTCCATAGTCACCTGGCTGTGATAGTTATCCCTTGGGAAGCCTCATCTGTATTTGAAATTTCCTGTGGCTCCAACGAGAAGTACTGGACTAGTAATATTAGTAGCCTCTTACAGGATACAAATTCCACTCTTACGGAGAACCAGAAGGTGTTCCATAACTTCTGCTGGCTATGATAGATGTTTGAGCCCTTTGCACTGCTATGAAGTGCATGTGAGTTCATGTGTAGATGTCCCCCAGCTATAAAGCAGCGTAAACCGGCATTTAAATGCCACTCTTGAGGTTTTGCAATGAGGTTGTTATTGTATATCTTTTATTTTTCCTTCTTCCCCAGCGGTAGTTCAATGTGGTAGAACACTTCTAAAATCTCAGCAATTTTGGGTCAAATCTGAAATCAGCTGAAGGATAGGGTTTTTTCTAGTTCCGTTAATGGACTGAAAACAGCCTATCTAAGTTCTAAGCTATTGCTTCTATGTCAAATACAAATAATTTGCATTTAGAATAATAGGTACAAATTTCTTTGAAAGTGTTCATGTTTGTGTACTTGCTGCTAATACTTCTTTACTATTCATTTTACATTCTTTTTTGTGTATATTATACCTTTTTTTAATGATGTAAACATTAATGAAGTCATGTACTGTGACATAACCTAGGTGTTTTTAATTACCTAATTTTTTAGACCAAGTGATTTCACAGATACTGCTCTGAAAGCATCCATTTTAGAATATTGATATGCTGCCTACTTCAGGTCTTCTATAGGAATTTTGAGTCTCGAGCCTTTCTTCTTTCAAGAGGTTTGTGGGGATGGGTTGCTTGGCCTTTTTTTGATAGCATTTTTGTTATTTTGGTGGCAGGATTTATTGGTTGTGGGGTTTTTGCTTCATAAAGACCAGAGCTTCATACTAGTAAGTAGTATAGAAACTGCATCTATGAAAACACTACATCTAATTGTCCATTTCTGTGATCTGAAGTCAGCATGACCCATAAAAGAGCATTTACCTTGGTCTGGAGAGAACCTGCAATTAATCCAGACCAAAATTTTTTAATCATCTCAGTGAATACCACTGTCATTTCACAAATCAGCAGTGTTAATTGTTACTAGACAATGCCTAATGCCTGAGTAACACCACCTGAAGATACACACAGCCACAGTAGGAGGGATGAATCTGGCTTAATTTGGTTGTGTTGATTTTCCTCCCTGTTTTGGTAAATTGTGTACAACTTCTAACCATTTTTTTGAGCTGAATCAATGTCTATTTTCTTGAAATCCTGACTCCTATTCCACTTTTTGCCTTTTTTTCCCCCAAGAGACACACAAATAATACATTGTTACAATTATGCCTCTTTTTCAATTATAAAAGTGAGGGGAGCTGACAAAAATAGTCAGCATTGCCATGTTTGTAGTGTGTATTTTGAGATGCTAAGGTCTGTATGCCAGGAAGAATTGTGAAAACACACAGCAACATACGTTAGAGTCACTGTTAGACCGTGGAATTATCGGAATTGTTTATATGAGAAGAATAAATTTGGTGCTTGATTTTGGTTCCAAAAGAAACTGGTTGCTTTAGACCTCTGAAAATCTAGTTAATACCCATCTGGTTAAACACAGGTGTTGGTGACAGTGTTTGGCAATGATGTCTCCAAAGAAGAAATATTTAAATAACACCCTTGAGGAAGAAAGCCTTTAACAATACTTATTTTTAGGGTTTTTTTAATGAGAAATACAATCAAACTTCATTAACTAATGCAGGGCAGTTTCAAATAATGTTTCCTAAAGAAAGGCTTGTTTGCCTGTGACTGAACACAGATCATCTACAATCAGTGTATTGAAGGGTGAGATTGCCATGAGATTATTTTGTGCAAGTGATCAGAAGCAGTGACTGCAATACCTAATACAACTGTGTCCTCTGAAGAAAGGCAACTTTCAGAATGGACAGTGTCTTACTTTTATAAGCTGAAAATAGTGTTAAAATGCCTGTTGTCTCTGGTTACCTTTATACACATGAGCTTCTGAAGACTGTTTTTGTAAGATTACAAGTGCATGTAGAACTGTTGACCTTGAACTTTGCTTTCTGTGTTGGCTGAGAAAGTAACCAGTGAGGAGTATGAGAAAAAGTCGTGCCTCTTCTGAAAAATGGGAAAATAAAACTTTAGTAATAACCGTCAGTTCTTCATTAGCTACAATGCAAAGCAAGTCAGTTGATGTGAAGCCTTGAATGACATGATTAAGCCTCAAGCTACTTTTGAGTGAGTGCACCTGAACTGCTGGGGTTTTTTTTGTTTTTAAAGAAGTTAAATTTCACTCTCCTGATCTTTATTTCAGCCTTATTTCTTTGGTATGTTAGGTCTGGAACACACCTACTGATTCATAACAGTCTTGGAAGAGCTTTTTAAAGTGATTGCTTACACAGAAAATTATAGTTCAAGATTACAGACATCTCCATCAGTGTTAAGCTGCATTTTAAAAATGATCTCGTCAGCTGAGGCTCAAATTTGATGTCCTGGATTAGATCTCAGATAGGACTGGCTGTTCAGCTTCCCTCCTCCCAGTCCTTGAGCAGCTGTGAATGGTGCAGTTAAGCACAGACGTCATCTTTCCAGTTTCAGGGCAAGTAAGAAGAGCATTTAGGGAGAATGGTGTTACCTGACAGAGAAAGTAATACTGCTGAAGAATATATTGATCTGTTTGGATTTTAAAGGCTTTTGTGGGAAACTAACTCGTAGGATAGTATTAGAAAAGGCTTAATGAAGTGAAAGAGGGTTATTAATGGAGGAGCAGACAACATGAATTTTTGAGGTAAATATGGATTTTAACAAACCACTTACGATATACAGGACTGGTGAAACTTGTCTCCAATTCCAAAGATCTAATCAGCAGGAAAGGTTTGATTAATAAATTATACTGTGAATTGTGATTCTTGTAACTTACCTCCTTATCTGAACCAGAATTTTCATTTAGATGTGTTCTGCATTGCTCTTTCCTCTATAAATCACTATAAAAGAATTTGGAAATAAGCCAATTTCAGTTATAGAAAAGCAACTGTCTTGAGAAATTAATGTTTCAGTGGCTGCTTTTGACATTGTTTCTAGCAGTTTGTATAGCCAAGTAAAGCACAGGACTATCTTGTTGAAACCCCAGAAGAAATAAGAGAGAATAGGTTGAGGTAAGCCAAGCTTTTTTTTAAGTTTTTTAAAAATAAAAATCAGAAGTGCAATCTAATTTAGTTTGTAATGGGATATGGCAAGGCTATAAAAGATAAGCCTGCCTTTTATTATGTGCTATCAGATAAATAGTGTTGTGACTATGCATGATGGTATACAGGCCACAGTGTAGGTGTTCCTTCTAAATTACATATTATGAGATGGGGGTGACACAAACCTGCATAACACTAAATGAAGCCTTGATCAAATTTATATGTTATATGCATCTTGAAGTTACATGATGGAAACATATACTACAAATTTAATGAATTTGTAATGAATGCACTATGTGCTCTTACCCATTCCAACAGAGCTTCCAGAACAGGTTACTGAAATGACATGAAACAGTGGTATAAATGTTAGGTGTCAGGTTGTGAGCTGGGGAACAGTATTAGTCTGTACTAAATAGTCCATCTATATAACTGTGCAATCCCATCAGATAGTACTTCCATAATGGACTAAATCCACGCCTTGGAAAGGAATCCCAAGATAATTACTATCCCCTTTAACAACTTTTACTTAAAAATATGCTTAGGACTGGTTTATAGTTGTTATTGTTTATTTTTAAAAAAATCCATAAAGCAAACCGAAACCTCATTTTTTTTGTTTCTATTTTTTAACCACTCCTAACTTCCTGACTAAAAATTATCTTCTATGTATTCACCATGGTAAGGATGATCCAGTTAAGAGGCACCTATGTAGGTAAGTATGCCCAGTCCCAAAATGTTCCTGACAAGTTCCCTTCACAGATACTGCAAGACAGCACCCACCAAGTTTAGTCTCTAGTCAATACTAGAACAGAAAAGTTCTATTCCATGCCACCTTTACCTGCATAGCTTTGGATTACATTTTAACCATCTAGCATGCATGGACAAAAATAGATCATTCAAAGAAATTCTAAATTTTACCTGAATATATTTTTTTAGGACAAAATGTGAGCTTTGACCCCTTATCAGTAACTGGAGCTACAACAACTGTGTAGACATCCCCACAGGGTATCTCGGTGATATCGCAGTGACTTAGGCCTGAGCTGGGGGAACAGGTGAAATTGCCTTTTGAGCCATGTAAATCAGCATTGTAGTTCATTGTTTCACCAGAAGCTCTCCAGAACACCCTGATGCCATTATTGCTGAGTCTATATAGCTTCACCCCAGAAGGGCAGCAAGCACCTAATAAAGTAAGAAACAATAAAAAAATTGTGAAGTTGCCATATATAATGAATTCCTAGAGTGCATTTTATACCAAATTACTGTGATTATCAGCATTTCAGTGAGAAATTATTTCAGAGAAAGTTAAAATAATTCTTGAACTAGGAAAGAAAATGTTTATCACTCATATTATGGAGCTGGAATTTAGCCATTGTTTTTCACATGTAGAATGCTTTTTGCTCTGACTTGGCATGAGGCCCACTTTAGAGTGCCCAGAATACTTTTGAGGTCTTTAAAATTTAACTATGCCATAGCATAATTTAAATCATTTATTCTGGAGCAATGTTATTAAAACTTCTTTATATGGCCACCTGATGGCTGCCATAAGAACGTGTTTCAAATTATATGAAAATAATCCAAAGTGCATTTCTTTAAAAGAGGGAGCTGCAAGTGTATTAACTATGTATTGAATTTCAGCTGTGCTATCTGTATGAGAGGAACACTGTAGAAAGTACATTGTGTATTGAGTCTTTGTCTTCCCAATTGCTTTTACAATTTACGTACTGGAAGAATATCCCTGGTATGTGCAACTGGAAGTCAAACCCGTTTCACTAATTGCTTTCAGAGATACTGTATAGTTGGTGCCACACGTGATGCATCCCAGGAGGCAGTAGTTCTGAAGAGTGTGACACTTTGCCTGTCCTCTTGGAGACCCCAGTGTTGTTACATATGACTGTGCACCCATCCCAGCAGACCAGCTGATATTTGTTACAGACTGTGTCACTTGGGTTAGTATCAGGTCATTAGGGCAACAAGGAGCTTAAAGAAAAGAAAAAATAGAGAAGTCAATTTTGCTTTGGACTTGGAAAATGGAAGGTATTTTGTTAGGTTGCAGCCAGAATTGTACATGATCAAGAGCAAAGGAATGAAGAAGTGCATACTTCTCAGGCAAACACTAGCATGCTGAAAAATACTTGACTTTGCTGACAAGCTTCTAATAAACAGAATGTTAATTTAAGTAAGATCAATTTGTCTATAACAGTGGGTTATAACCCTGGAATTACTGTAACATGATAATTCACCAAGATTCTAAAAATTACTAGAATTTTTCAACAGAATATCAGAGTACATCTGTAGTTTCATTAAGCAGGGTCCATCTCTACCCCTCAAGTCATATAGCTCAATCCAGCTCTGTCTCTGTTTAAAGTCTACAGTGCAAAGTGACTGTAGCCAAGCTGCCTGTTAAAAATAGACCCTGATGTACATTCATTGCTGTACTGGCCTTGGGGACTGTCTGGCTAAATGGTAGAGGACAAAACTCAGAGAAAATTAATAGCAGGGGTGGTGGGTAGGATGTGCTTTAATCTGTTCTTTACACTGCTTATTTGTTGACATGGACATTAACTCATTGCTTCTCCTGGTATTACTAGATATCAAAATGCTGACAAGGAAGTTATGCATTACATTAGTGGCTTATGTTATTACATTTTAGTTAGCTGTGCCACAAGATAATTGGTTGCACTAAGGCTTCTCAGTATGTGGCAACTGCCAAGTGATCGTTCCTTCTGACATGCACAAAGATACAGACAGGTTTACACAAAGGACATCCAGCAATAGATAGTACAATATGCACACCCTGTAACTGAAAAAGAAAGCAAAAAACACATAAGGAGTCATAGAAATTATTTTAGTGTTATGCTGGTAATATACAATTCCCACATACCTGTCTCTAAAGGGACACTGTAGCTTGGTAAGCTCTGTCCTGCTGGTGATCTTGCTATAGCACTAACAGAGAAAGCAGATCCACAGGGAAGATCAGTTAGGGTACAGGAACTTCCAGTGCTTGTGCAACGCCAAAGTCCAGCCTCTCCTCTGGCAGTGACAACATACGTAGCTTCTTCATTGTTAGATTGCCACTGCACACTGATTACAGAAAGACCCTCCTTTGAGATATTTTTAATTTCAGGACTGCAGGGAGCTGAAATATTTCATATTAACAGTATGTAAATGAATTGTTTATGCATACTATGTAAGTTAGACATGAAAATTAAATTCCATTTAGAACTGACAAACTACTTTGGAAAAGTATATGATCTTATATGCTTACTCCTGGTGAGAATTTAGAACTTGTGACAGAACTGACAACATAAGGAGTTTGTGTACAAAACCAGAGCTGAATTGTAAATCTGATTTTCAAAGTATTGGAGCTATCAGAAACTTTCAATACCAATCTGGTTTTAGGTCCCTGCTTACAGTGTATTTTTAAAGACTTCCAGTTTTGGAGGGTTGGGTTTTTTTCATTTTTGATCAGTTACAGTAATTTAGCACTCCAGTAATGCTTTTCACCTATGAATCCCTGTAGTGTCTAATAATTATGTCTCCCGCTAAAGGAAAACGAGTGATCCCAATACCTGTTGCCACGTAGGTGGGCGCACACGATGTGTTGCTGCCCCTGGCCTCGCTGAAGGAGCGGACGGTGATGCTGTAGGGGGTGTTGCACTGCAGAGCCGACAAGGTGCATGCCGGGGCCGTGTCGTTGCAAAGCACCGCAGTGCTCCGGGCCGCAGCGCGCGTCTCGTACAGGTCAGCGCCTCGCACGGGAGCCCAGGTGACCCGCACGGTGTCACTCGACACGAACACGGCCCTGAAGTCGCTGGGGCAACAAGGCGCTGGGAACAGACAAGGCACAGAGGGAAACTTGAATGGGAATGGAAAACTGCCGTGAATAACAGCCTCGTTTTGTTTATCTATGTGTTTCATGTCTTAAATCTCCAAAGGTGACCAAGAGTCTCACAAAGGTGCAAACATGAATCCCAGACTTTTTTCTTTAATTAATTCAGTGCCCTTCCTTCCAAACTGATAGAGGGCATCTTAATGTTTAGGTCAGACACTGGAATTATACATATCTTTGGTTTAACTTTCAAAGCATCTAGAGGTTAAAAAACTCAAACAATGTTCTTCTCAATTTTCCGTTGAACTTGTTGGTTTTTTTTCATTTTCCAAGTGTGAAAACTCTGTGAAGGAGTTTAAGACTTTGATATACCCTTCCTGAGGTAAAAAATTTTGTACGCATGTTGTTGCACTTGAGTACGCAAGTTAATTGCAACAGAAATGTTTCTTTTTTCAGCCACCCTTTGTGTGTTTGGCCCAAAACCTGAATAAAACCAGGAGTTTACATTAGTATCTTCCCATAAAAATGTCCATAAACACAGTTAAAGGATCCAAATGAATTTGCAAGAATACATGGCTACTTACCAGTAGTGTAATTGAATACATCACCTAAAGGACTCTGCCCTGCCTTGTTATATGCAAAGACACTAATGAAATAAGTGAAGCCACAGTCTGACTGGAAATGACATTGAGTATATGATGTGTTGCAGTGCACTTCCAAGCCATCATCACTCTTCACAAAAACCACGTAATAATGACCAAAACTGACGCTGGACCATGATACCAGCAAGTGACCAGGTTCATCCTCTTCAATTGATATGTTTACTGGTGCACAAGGAACTGAAAAAAAAATTAAAGAAAAAAAAGAATTTTAATGACAACATCTTTATTGAACTTATACATTTGGATAAGAAAGGAAAATCAGGAATATATAGGATACTCAGCTTGACCAGTTGCTCTGTCTTGTTCAAGCAAACAGCAATATTATCTGCATTTACAGAGGGTGCTACTTACATTTCGATGACAAATGGGTAGGATTTTTACAGAACAAAATAGATGCTACCCTAATGTTTACAGAAACAAATTCTGCTTAAGGAGCCCCTGTTGAACAGTGAAAAAACAGTGGCACCAGGGAGTATTTCAAAATGAAGTGGTACAATGTGTGCTCAAAACTAGTATGTTTGGATGATAATTGTAATACTAGCTTGAATAACAGTTGGCATCCAAAAGCTTTTATATGTGAAAACTCTTGTTATGTTTGTATGAAACTCACTGGCTGTGTCTAAGTAGAACTGTCCTTCGCTTAGGTTCTTTCTGGTGGCATCCCAAAAGGTCACACTAAACTGCAAACTCCATGGCTTTTGCTTAAATAACATTTACTTTATTTCTAGTTCAAAAAAGTGTAGCTTGCTGCTATTAGAATGAATGTACACGACCCAGCTAAAGCAGCGTTGGCCGAGATCATGGCCCACAGCTCAAGAGTTGTCTGCTGCATAAGGGTGTCATCCCAGAAGATCCACCTCAGAGTTCCTCACATGACTGATCTCTAACTCCTATCAATGAAAAGTCAAAATGAGGCAGGTTACATCAAATAGCTAAGTAAACAGTGTGTTCTGTCTTTAAAGTAGCACATAATAAAAAAAAATGGTTTAGACTTTTATTACATGGACAGTTCATTTAACAGGTCAGGAAGCAATAACCTCTGTGGTGCTGTAGTTGAAACAAGCAAGTTTTTGTTGTGACAATGGTTGATGATTTCTTAATTTAGTCTAGTGGTGCTACTTTGGCTGAATGTGGCTTTGTTGACCCCCTTTCTAACTAAAAACTAGAGTTGGCCTAGAACAGTTCTCAGCTCAAAGGCAGTCCTTACTGCCATTTCCTCACAGATTTGTTCCAATTTGTGACAGACCTAACACAGTAGGACAGATCTGTTATTCCTTACATTAGTTTTACACTCAGAAAATTAACTTTCGAACAGGTACTTCTGGTAAGAGGAAAATGCAGGCTTACTGGTTCAGCCAACAATATATACACCACTGCAAGGTTTTCTCACAGAAATAGGAAGAAAGTTTAGGCTCTTATCCCTGAAATAGAAAAGAATATGGCACTGTTCATGCACAAAGGTCAAACCCAGAAATAACTATTTGAGAATCACTTGTAAATTGCAATGGACTAATTTGCATTTGAAATGAAAGAAATATATATTAAAATGCCATAAGTTACATAGGGATCAGTGATACATACTAGTTTTTAAGCTTACTGCGTCAGTGGGTTTGCTGGATCCACCCTCATTGTATGCTGTGACAGAAACATAATATTCAGAGCTGCACTGGAGAGATGGCACCAAGCAGGAGGTGGAAGACGTGTTACACTTCAGCTTCAAGAGTCCACTGGAGGCCGTGACACTGTAAGTTAGAGCTCCTTCTGTTGGCATCCAAGAAACTCTTAAAGTACCACTATTTAAAGCTACTTTAACATCCACCGGTGCATTAGGACCTATGGAATATCAGTTTGAAACACATAAACACAACTTAGATTGTGCTACAACTATGATCTTTTCCATAACTTGAAAGCTAAATACATTTTTTGGGGTGCAGAACTTACTCTCCTTTGTGTTAAAGTGACATTTTCTGAAAGAAATAGATCCAATTGTCACAAAGCTTTCTGCTGAAACTCCCTACCTTATTTGAATATTTGCTTCTCACAGTTAGAAAAATCCTCAAATCAGTCTAAGCTTGTGTAATCCTTATCCACACCTGTTCCAGCTACAGCTTTAGCGACAGTTAACGGTATCTTTGCCTCAGTAATATTTATTAAACATAGTCATGTCATCTGAGCTTTCATAAACTTTGAGATGGGGCAAAAATTTTATGATCTGGAAATCTTCTGCTGTATCTTTGAAAAACATAACAGAATCAGACACAAACATAAATACTTTCTGGTATATTGTTGCTGGGAGTTGTTTGTTTGTTTTGTTCATTTGGGGTTTTTTTAATGCTGACTTGGTTTCAGAAAAGAAAATTTCTTACTTGTTCTTTGGTTATATGTGAAATCATCTCCAGGCATCCCATTGGCATTCCAGGCATAAGCCTTGATTGTATAGAGAGTTCCTGGATCTAGATTTGTAAATATCAAGGAGGTATTGGTGGTGTTCTCCCTCAGCATTCTGCCCAAACCATCTGATCTCATGAGTGACACAGAGAACCCAGCTGCCATATGGACAGCTTTCCAGCTCACTGCAATGGAGTCACAGCTCGGAGAATGAACAGACACAATCGGAGCAGGCAGGACTGTTGGGAAAGAACAAAATCAAACTTTTGGTTCTTCAGCAGTACAGTTTAAAAGGGCCAAATTTGAAATGAATACACAGAAACAATAATCACCAACTCTGAGAGACAAAATCAGTGACAACAAAACCAGAAAAATAAATTAATACAAGAGTGATAGAATAAATACGGAAAGTGATTCGTGATGCATCAATTATTATATTACAGGTTTTGTAAAATGAATGTAACACAGACAGAAAGCATGAAAGGTTGTGTGTGTCGAAGTGTGAAAATAACTAAGAAGGTACTGTATTTCCTGATGTCTAAGTTCAGTCTTCTCTATCGCAGTGAGAGTCCATTACTTCTGACCTATTCCCAGTAGACCAAGAAAACAGCCTATTACTTTGTTGTTTGCACAACCTACTCCATGCTTGAAGATG